>JAZARR010000066.1:0-137874 GCA_037389465.1 Baylisascaris procyonis
ACCACCACCATACTCTGTGCTCTGCAAGCGAATACTAATGCCCATCACAGAAACTCGAAAAGTTGTAATAGAAACATGCGATTTCTTTTCCCATCATTCAATTCGGAATGTCAAATAATGTCCCCATGCAAAATTTCAGCTCAATTGAAGGAAGGGAAGTGCACTTGCTGGATGGACCATCATTATCTTGTTTGGGTGACGCATCACAGCAACATAAACATTTGAATGGAAACATGCGATTTTTTCCATCGTTCAACGTAAAATGTCAAATAATGAATGTCCGAATGAAAATTTCTTGTATTTGCAGGAGAGTACGGTAACGGTTGTGATAGAGGCACGAATCAGCTCCGTTCGCAATGTGTCGAAATCCGTTCGTTCGAATCTCATTTCCATACTGATATATTTTCAGATTTATTCCAACAATTGCTTTTAGCGATCTCAACACGGTAACGTTTCATGACTCAATGCAAAATGAATCGCATTGTTTTTTGTATTGCGAATGGAATTGAATAATTTGAAGACAGTTCGCGGGTTGGCGAATACGACGAAAAGTTGAAGATTGGCTTGGCTCTTGTTTGAAATTTACTTTGATTGGTGGGGTGAATTGTTGAGGTTGGTTGATGTGGTCGTCGGTTTCGAAATGTTCCGGTTGGTTGATCGATACTGAGTTAAAGCAGCTGCTCAAACTTTTCATTTGTGTTTTTTCTGGTAGATAGCCACAAGTTTCGATTTTATTAACCAAGTTGTAAACTCGTTGCGATTTTCGTCGTAATCGAAACCAGGAATTGTTGATGACAGCTAAGTGAGCATGAACCTGTGATGCGAATCGAGTCCTAAAATTGGGAAGGTTAGCGGATTAGAAAGGTCCCACCTGTGAGGTGACCGTCTAACTGTGAAATTGTTTGGCTGTCACAAATGAAAACAATTTTTTTAAAATCCTATTCGACGGGATTACAAGAGGTAGGAAAGACTCGTAAATATAGTTGTTTTATAGGTGTAACATGACATTCTAAGATGTCATCTGAATTTTTCATTTCTCACCAGAATTGAAACGTTCGATGAACTAATAGAGCACTAACTACCTTCAGATTTTTAGGTGTACTTGATAGCAGAGCTTAAAAATATTCACAGATAATTTGAAGGCACTAAAAACATTCCAAATCCAGCAGTGAATGGTACATAGTTGTTGTTCTCTTTATATATATTTCGCTATCACCTTTTTGATAGTATCAACCGCTAGAGATGTACCATATGCATATTAGAAAATAGGCTTCAATTAAGCATAGATTACCGCCAGGTAGAATGCTTGAGCTTCAAGATCTCGTGGATTGCTTTGTTTTGGAATTTCAAGCAATAAAATAAATTTTTTTGTAGAGAATTTAGTGGATTAGCCTATGTGATTTCAGTTATTATCCCATTACCATATAATAGGGCCCGGAAGCACTCGTATATCGATGTTGAGACAATATGAACAAACGTTTTACTTTCACTCTCTTCGACAGTCTCGATTAATGCCTATGATCCCTCTAAGCCCTTCACTAGCTTGGCTGGACTGTAAAATATGAATTATTGATCATCCCTGCTTTTGTTGCTAATCAAAGCGATAGTTTATTTAATTGATCATAGGTATATTTGAATATTTTTTTATTGTGATGATATTTTTTAAGAACGAAGAATTGATAATGCGACCGATTGTGGTGTGTGAGTGCATTCTAGTGGGGAGTAGAAACTTGTTTACTACGAGTAAGAGTAATAAACAAGATTAGCAAGCAAGATTGTAGCCTATTATATCTTCGACTACTGCCCCGAAAAAATGAGGAAGTCATAATCCGCACGGGATAGATATCATATCAAGATCAAACAAGTATGAGCAAACAACTTGTTACACAATAAAAATCATCACAAACACTCAGATCTCAAAACTTATTTGATCACAACAGATCACTTGTTAACAGATAATAGCAATCAAAGTAGAATTTTGTTGAAACCACACCACTTTACATTAATGTAAATAATTTCGAAGCAATTTTTTTTTAGAGAATTGCAAGAAGCTATACACTTGTGGTTGGTGTGCACTACATCATCTTCCGGTCATGTCACAAAAAACGCCACAATACATGCAAAACAAAAAAGAGCCTATAACTCGCGTTGGGTTGCATTTGAATTTAGCGTTGGATGATATGCTACGTTGATATTCTTCTATGAGAGATATCAGAGTTGAATAGCCTCACGCATAGTAATGTAATTGTGAGATTATAAATGATAGTGGAGTTGAGTTGGATCCGTTCAAATGTGCATTTATTTATTTCAGAGCGAAATGTTTGGAAAACCGTTCGGAACCTCGACAACGTCATCTGCATTCGGGAGTGAGTTTTATTACTATTTTTGTATTTTCTATAACTCGGTTTAATAACTCTTCTTTTGTGTGATTTCCAGAGCATCATTTTCAAGTCGTATTTTCTGTCAGTTATCCGCAAACTTATGTGTTATAAATTCAATGGTAATTGTGCTATAATTTTGCTGAGAATTGTGTTATAATTTTAGTGATAATTGTATTAAAATTCCCATGGTAATGTTACCATCATTTTTCCATTACCAATTTTTTCTTATTGATATTGATCTTATATGTGTCAAGAGCTGCCCTAGCAATACATTGTGATGAAAAATGGTGGATCCTTTCCGTTGCTGATCTCCTCTTCCCCATCACCTCATCCATCTGATCGTAGTCAAAATCCTTGTCGAAATGGAATGTCTTTGTTTCATAGGCTTCCTAAAATGATTTGAAGGATTGGGATAGTGACGATATTAGCGCTGATAATTCAGCTGCAGTTGACACTTCCTTTTTAGCTTAGTAAACAAGTTGCTCAAATAATTCCCTCCCTCTTCAATAGACATGGGCTTTATCTCCCATCTATAACTATTTTCCTTGATTTCGGCTTCATGCCAGGATTGTAAGTTTTCTCAAACTTTCATACTTCACTGTTTCTCAACTCATCATTATTCATACTTCAAGCAAACTTTCTGTATTTGTGTATTCAACATCTCCCTATAATATTTCTACATGCTTTTGATCTGATCGAAAGAAGGTCGTTATTGAGAGTGTAAAAGAGTGATTTCATTTTCATCTGCTTTGCTGACAAGGAGTGAAACAGAGCTGACAAGAAAACAGAAATATATATCAGCAGATTTCTTTTCTTTATGACATCATTTTTCTACTCTATTATATTGAGATGCTTACAAATAACGAATATAATTGAAGCGGGCAGCTCGATATTCGGATCGACCGCTTCAAAGCCTACTGTAGGCTTTGGCTCGGCGTCAACTACGCAAAGTGGTGGCATTTTTGGTCAGAAGCCATTGTTTGCCTCATCGACACAACAATCATCGCTTTTCGGTTGGTTTTTATGCGAATGTGACTTTGATTGGAGATACGTTGTGTGGCATTTGCCAGCTTGCTGAGTTACAGTTTTCTAGGAAATTGTTTCTCCTTTCATCTTCCTTGCCATCCCCCCTCAGTTTACTCATCCCCTCTTTTCTGTAGAACATTTCATGGCATGGCCAATTGCTAGCCTAGTTGCATTATAATATAGACAACGATGTAGAAGTGAAATTGCACAGGTGATCAATGATTGTTTACTGAAAAGTGGAAACTTTCGTTGTTTAATCAAAAACTGAAGAAATTTTACAACAGAATCGGTGCTTTTCAATCGCTGTTTCGTTGTTTCCATTGTGTTTTTAAATTTTCAGAGTTTTTAGAAGAGCAGGAATCATTGTTTGCCCGCACGTATTCAGTTTTGGACCATTACCTTTATTATGGTGCAGTCATTTATGAAATAGTTTTTCGGTTTTTGGGTGGGGGGGGGGTGGAAAAATGCAGGAAGTTGTAATTCAGTAATCTTTTCGTTGGCGCAAATGCGCATGATTTTTATTGACAGCAAACCACACAACACACATCTGTCTCAGAAGGCACTTCATTAGTTGCTTTAGTGGCTATGATTTAGTATCGAATAAAGCGATTGCCTTCAGGTCATGAAGATAGGGGAGGGGGAGGAAGGTGAGAGAAAGGGGACGAACAGACCGGTTTCTTTTTATTAAATATCGCAAAATCTAGAGTATTACTTTAAAAATTATTGATGTCCACCTATCGTGGCATGTTGGTGGGTGCCGCAGTATCGCGGTCAGCGTTATCGGATATTGCACTTCTCGTGAATCCCATTGTCAAATTTCATTCAAAACTGCTCTTAACGCAGCAAATGCCATTGCCAATTTTGAAGGGCATTGACCATACTAGGGGCGTACAGAGTTCATCCTCGTCAGTATAAAACCTGTGGCAACTTTCGAGCAGTACCTCGTTTTAGGTGGCGAGGTAATTGTAGCCAAATGGCGGATCTATACTGAAATTTTGCACTTCCATTCTTTAAAAGTAGTAATAAATTTTGAATTATTCTGTGGCTTTAGCAGTTCACATTTCATCTTTTCGTGAGAAAGGTGGTTACTAAAACGATTATGTGGCGGTTTGCTTGAATTTTTAAACCGGTGATTACTAATACTGTCTAGTTGTTTAATACTGGGTGGTCATTTAAGAAGGCCTTGAAAGTGCTTAATATGCCGTTTTCTTTGCGCTGAATTTGATTCATTGGGTATAGCGATCTGAAGTTAGGTTATCGGAGTGGGATATCTATTTCATGCGTAGTCGTTTCTTTTCCTCATCTGTCTCTAGCGTTGTTTCTCAAGGCTGCCGGTAAGCATTACAGCTTCAAGAAATAGAAGTTGTGTTTCAGGAACTACACAACCAACCGCGACGACGTCATCTTCATTCTTTGGACAGTCGAAGCCGTTGTTCGGCTCGACGACCACATCGCAACCAAATGCTTTTGGAGGTGCAACGTCGATCTTTGGCTCGAGCCAGACCACGCAGTCGGGCAGTCTGTTCTCATCCTCGTTTGGATGTAAGCTCATCCATTATTATTTTTAGTTCAGGATGGATCCTGTCATATTGAGCTGTGTTCAGTTATTTGGTGATTCTTGTTATAAAATTTTGATGCAATTGCTTAATGAGTGACAAAAATTTAGATGAGGGAGTCATTATTATTGATATCAACTCAAATTTGTTATTAAGATGTGCTACTTTGTTTTAATTTTCCCTCTCTGAAGGGTGCGTTTTTATGTAAATATTATAAAAACATTAAAGTGGCCATGAAAATGGGGGCTAATGTCTAAAAGAGATCGCTATTTGAATTGTTCAATTGAATAGATTTCTGCGATGGAGTTGATATTTCATTAGCAGAGATTTGATATCAATAATGGCAGAGTAGTGATGCTGAGGCATTTGTGGCTGGCTTACTTATGGCGCAGTTGAGGGGCACATGATTGTCAAAAAACTCATTTATCGCCTCGATGATCTTTCATGCTATCATCGTGTTGGAATGTATTTCCATCGCACATAAAGCTTTAAAACGTTATCCCTTATTACAGTTTTGAAGTGTGCTGTCATCTAAACGTTATGATTGTTTTCTTCGGTAATTTTATTGTAGGAGATTTTTGTAGTTGTTAGAAGAAATTCATTATGGGTGCACCTAGAGTAACTTTTACTTCGCAGATCGAGAGGACAGACAGGAAAGGAGCATCCCTTTTTCCTGGAATAGATTCTCCGACCGTCAATGCTTTCAGTGAATGTCTCAAAATTTTGAATCTATTTGCACTGCTGATTGATGGAAGGTCTGCAAATTCGCAGATATTGCATTATAAAGGAGGGGAAGTTCTGGCAGTTCCGATTTCTTATGACGATTTATACTAAAAAGAGGATTATCGTAGAAGAAGTAAGATATTTTTTGATGGATTTGAGCATGAAAGAATGTTTTATTTCTATTGGAAATGGTCGTTCCACTTCGAGCAAAGAAGAAAAGGTGGTTTGTTATAATAATTGAAAAAGAATTCGCTTTCACATCATTTCTTCGTTCTCCTCTTCATATATTCGTTGTATTTTTTGCTTTTCTGCTATGTACGTACATATGTTTTTCCTCTCATTTTTTGTCTTTGATCATCTTCGTTCTTTGAAATCTTATATTTTGTTAACAAAACTTTTACACAGTTATAATTCAAAACGGTAAAAACAATAACTTAAGTGGAGTCTTATAGATGAGCTGATTAATACCTATTGATTTGTTTGAGCTTTCATCTTGCTTCCACATTGACTTTTTACGGAAGTTCTGTACAGTGCTTTATTTCACACACAGATGATGCCCTTTTTAGCAATAGGGAGGTGGGGGGGGGGGGGGAAGAAGAGAGGAGAAAGGAAAATTTTATCTGACATGGCATCCGTTGATTTTCAGAAATTTCTGTTGTAAATCGCCGTAGAAGGTATACAAAAATTTAGCTTGAATTTAAGTGGATAAAGGTTGACTTGAGCAGTTGCCAGATTTACACCTGCAAAGTTGTTCTGCTTTAAGTGAGAATATGAAATTTCTTGATTTGAGAAGGTGATTCTAATTTTGCCTTTTGTTTTGTGGCTTAGTTCGATTGTCTCAGGCCGTAAAGATGTTGCTTTCTTGAGTAACGGTCAACTGGTTTTTTAAAGTTGTTGGCGTACCAACTTTTCTAATGGCATAAAGTGCTGTACCTTCGAACTGAATTCCTTTTGAATAATGTTTTGTTTATCATCGTAGAGTATTGCAGATTATTGTTTCATAGTCTTTAAATCTATTTTAAAACAGTTTTATGTTGTTATAAGAAAGTCGCATTTGTCCGAGGGGGAAGGGGTGGAGAACCTCAATTGTTTTTCACCATGTTAGACTGCTCTACTACTAATCTGCCAGGTGATAGCCTTGATAGTCATTCTGTTGTGTCTCCCGCCCTCCCTTTCCTCTCTCTCACTGTAATCAAATTTCACCATAATCCATTTTGACATCGAACTATGTCAATTTTTTCCATCGGTAATGAAATATTTTCAGCAGCAAGTCACACTGGAACAACGATTAAATTCGATCCGCCGATGGCTTCAGATACGATGTTAAGAAATGGAACTAATCAAACAATCAACACAAAGCATATGTGCATCACGGCGATGAAACAGTATGAAGGCAAGAGCCTCGAGGTGAGCGTTTCCTGTTTTTATGAGTTCATTCCATATCTTAACGATGATTTCGCTAATCTTTTTTCAGTTTACAATTTTTTTCTTCCGAAATCTCCACTCAGTCATTTAAAGTCGAGGCAGTCACAGTACTGACTTCTTCTGAACCAATTACTATTCAAATACAGTCAAATAATGCAAAGTTTGATTGTTTTTTTTTTATAAAGTAAAATTGCAGCAGAAGCACGATGGATTGATTATTGGTTGAATTTATGTTCATGTCTGATTTTTAATGGAAAAATCTAGAGATGTGCGAATGAGGAAGGTAGTCTTAAGAATGAATAATAGGCGGTTTCAATGGGTGATAATTGGTTTTCAATGAAGTCACTAGTTTAGGAAAGTGCTAAGCGGGAAAGTTTCAGCGAGGGCTAAAACATTTGGTGTTTATACTCTAACAGATGGCAGTCCTGCAATTTGTATGGAAATAAGTGACTAAACGAACAGTTTTTATTTGCATATCGATTTGTAAGAAATCTACCGCCCGTTTCCAGTTGACGAAGATGGTATCCGCTTGGATACTTTTCGAGTACGCTGCTCTTTTGCACATCTGTGGGTCTCGCTTCCTCATCTCCCCTCTCAGCGTATTTGCATATCATTGCACAAGTATAGTTTTTAACTACTATGAGCTATTTAAAAGATTTCATCAGCTTGGAGAAGCAATATTTAGGAACTTCGTTGTGAGGACTACATAGCGAATCGTCGTGGCACTACAACAGGCACGGGTCTTTCGTTCGGACAAACGCAGCCAACCACGTCGACATCGTTGTTTGGTT
Organism: Baylisascaris procyonis; assembly: GCA_037389465.1. Classification (NCBI taxonomy): domain Eukaryota; kingdom Metazoa; phylum Nematoda; class Chromadorea; order Rhabditida; family Ascarididae; genus Baylisascaris; species Baylisascaris procyonis. The sequence goes on from JAZARR010000066.1 coordinate 7,903, forward strand.
CGGGCACCACGCAATCCTCCCTATTTGGCACACAGACCAAGCCACTTTTTGGAGGTTTCTACTTCCTACATCTTCCTTTCTGAATGTTTAAGCTGTGAATTATTTCCTCAGTGTTGTGTTGAGGAACTTTTTGGTTAAACTTTCGAGCCCGAGGAACGCAAATACGATTTAAAGTGCTAGATTTTTGATTTCTTTCTTAAGTTGCAAAGGCGAAATATGGTTTCAAACTTTTCGTGCAGTTGTATTTGTTGGATTCGTTGATTTGTGGGAATGGGGAAGGGGGGAGGAAATGCCACTCTTTGTCGTAACTTAAGGAAGAATGATGCAGTGCAGTAAAGGTGGCGCCAGCTGGACTTTTGCGAGTAAAGGGAATGGGATAAGAGAAAGTTATCTAGTTCGTTTGCCCGTACAATATGCATGGGCAACTCTTTTGACAGCGAAAAGTCCTGCAGCCGATAGTCCAAATTGCCAAGTTTTTTCGGAGAGGAAGAGGTGGGACGTAGTAGATGTACTTATGACGTGCTCTATTCAGGCACAAGCACATTTGGATCAACGACAACAACAACAACGCCTTCTTTGTTCGGTTCGACGACCACGACGGGTACGTCGCTTTTTGGCACTTCGAAGCCGGCGACTGGAGGTCTGTTCGGCTCAACGCAAACTTCAACCGCATCGCCTTTCGGACAGACGCAAACTGGAGGGCTGTTTGGATCAAAGCCGGCCACGGTATGCTTTCTGCGAGAATAATGACTCTCGTCTCTTGCATTGAGTATCAGTGACTGGCCATGGATTTGAGTTTATCTTCGTCAAAATGTCTCATTGCTGAGCCACGTTGTGTTTGGCTTTTGTATTTGAAATTCAGACCACATGGAGAGTATTTTATAGTGACCAGATTGTTGGACGCAAATGTGGAAATCAAATTTCCTTTGCTTATTCACTCTTCCTCACGTCGTTTCTCTCTTCATTCATCTTCAATTTCACTCTATCCAGCCACGTCTAATGTCTTCGCTAATTTTCTTTCCCCCTTTCCAGCAATTTTCAACGACGTAAGTTGGTCGTAGTACAAGTTTCTCACGCCATTACTGCCATAGTCTTAGGTCGAGAAGTTCATGATGCACATTTTGCATATTGAGCTAAATTTCTTTTTTCCTTTATTGTTCAAGCAGCAGTTGCATTCAGTGTACACATTATATGAGGGCTTCTTGACCTCAGGTTTTATTGTGTTTGGTCTCTTGATTGCACGCACTTCTTGAATTGCTGCGTTCCCAGTTTTCATTCCCCATATATCATAATTGAACTGTTTTTTTAAATGACGTTGATGTAATATCTTTGAAAAAGATAAACTGAAGTCTACTAAACAAACTATGCCACACAGATTACCCATCGAAATAGCATGCTCGAAATGAATTCTTTGAGCTATGTTTATTTACTGATATTAAAATCTTTTTATGAAAATAGCTTGCTTATGTGTTCGGCACTTTTAAGACATACCTCCTCTCCACTCGACAGTTCTAGCTTTTTTTGTCGCTGCTTCCCCTCTTCTTTCCCGTCCTGCTCTCCTCGCCCATCTCATCTTCCCCCCCTCACTTCCTTTACGCCCTCCCTCTATCCCCCTGCCCTTTCCTCTTCCGTTCCTCCACCATCCCTTTCCCTCTCCCTCTCTCCCGCTTCTTTCCTCTTCCAAAATGTTGCAAGCTTCATAAATAAAGTGATGCAGAAAGCAATTGATTCAGTGGATAACAATCAATTTCAGATCGACTCTTCACAAGAAAACAAATCTAAACAATATTTTTTTGCAGTCATTTGGAAGCCAGCAACCAACCTCACTTTTCGGAGGTACCTCAGCATTTGGGTCGACGACGACAACATCGAGCCCGTTTACGTTTGGATCTGCTACGGTACGAATGTTCCTGTAAACTTCACTTTTATCAGAACTATAGTTGCCTAGAAGGAAGTTTTGCTGTCCATAGACAGACATTTTTATTGGCAGTACCTGTTGCGCGTTCAATAGAAACTTCATCGTTTTCACACTTTGTGGTTTTCATTAATTAATTTTTCGGGGTATTCTATCGAGTGAATACCAAAAAGTATAATAAGAAATGATTTGTTGATGAGTGAACTATGTCAGAATGAACAATATCAGGGAACAAAAATGTGGACGGGAAGCGTTGTCATCGTGATGTTAATAATGGTGAAAGAAGAGCTCGAACGCGAAAATTCCGGTTGTAAGGATATGTAAATGGACGTTTGCGCCGTATTGATGAATAACTGCTAAGGAAACGATTTGCCGCCTTTATGCGTTTAGCAGTTATCGTTTGATAAAAATTGTAAATATTTTGGATGATGCTACGACATTGTCGTTACATTGTCGGCAGTGGAACTGATAACAACCCATCATCAAGTATATGGAAAGTTTTGATAGTGCTAAAGTTTGTGATGTTATTAGTAATCGTATTTTTCCGGAAATATCAAATTTTAGGCGACTTCAACGCCATTTGGTCAAACGCAGACGACGCCAGCGTTCGGGGCATTCGGGCAGCCGGCAGCATCGACTGCTACGACAGGCTTGTTCGGTGCAAAACCAGCCACTACAGGATTTGGAGGATTCGGAACAAACACTACCACCACCGCTCCTTTCGGTTAGCATTGAAATTCTTAACCACTGGCTTCATAAAATTTTCATTGGATTTTCCTTTGTTTGTTGCTAAAATTCCTTCGTTTTTTGCATATGTCCTCATTGCGAACGATGGATAAGGAGCACCATAATATGTTCTCGCTCTTTTTCATAGCCAGAAGGGGAGAAAGAGTCCCTTACTTTTTTGTTCGAGAAAATTTCGCCTGCTAGGCATGCCATGCTAGTGAGGATTTAGTACGCGTCGTCAGCAATAAGCAATACGTTTAGAGGCTTTTGAATCTGAGGTTATACCAAACTTTACCTTTTTTTCGTGCTAGCTTAATTGAACAATCAATACCACTGAGAAGGAGAGAAAGCAATGGGAAAGTATGACTGAGATATGTAGGTTTGACGTGAAATGGTAATGAGAAACCGCACGTCAAAAATGTGTAAGGTTTTACACGAGCTGAATACGCAACGAAAGTACCCTTTATCTTAATATCACTTGAATGGTGAGATCAACGTAGTTAAGTACGAAAGTGGGTATGCTGTCAATTTCTGAGATAATAATGATGTGAAACAATATGTTTTCGACTCAATTCTCATTTCAAGGACATTTGAGATCAAACATTGAAAGCGTGAAGCAAATTTTTTTGTTATAATAAATGCCCAACGCATCTTTTCTTTTACAAACAAATTAGTATGTTGATCATATCTAGCTGTTTGAGTTTTATTTTTTCTTAGCATAAGGGGCACTATTTTTCCCTCGTTGATTAATTTTGAAGCGTTTATATTCCCCTCTTTCTGCTCATTCTTGAAATTTTAAATTCTGTTGAGAAATTTTTGAAACCTCATTTCGTCTTAACTTGAAGGTAAAACGTTGTTGAAGTCCACAATACGAAGCTTTTCTATTCAACGTTTAGAGTATTCGCTTCTATTTTTTTCTTTCTTTTTTCTTGAAATTTTGATAGTTCGAGATTGCATTACTCACGCTGGGGTATGGCGTATTCCGAGCACAGTTATGTTCTCTTTGCTGCTATATTCTCTTTGAAAAAGATTCTTTTGGATTTCATCGAGTGGTTTAAACAACCAATTTGTAATCTTTCCTTATTTTTGAGCAAAAATATGATCTTTTATAGTTTGTAGAAGAGATATTCTTAAGAAGGGAAGGATTGTGAACTATAGTGAACCTTTAATATCTCTGAGAGTTTTTATATCTCCTGTTTTATCCAACTCCTGCTTTTTATATTTTTTTCACCATTGTTTGTTTCACTCTGCATTATTTTTGCATAAAATTTAGCGATTACTAGAGTTTACAGTGATGAAGTAAGAAGGTTTGGGCCCTTGGTAAATAGTTGCGGGTTTAAGATGCAGTCATGAAACCGAATTATTTGCTTGAAAGATTCTCTAAATATCTCCGCCCATTTTGTTGTTTTGCAGTATCGCAATCATCGTGGATCTACTTTTGCCGTTTTAGTAACCTCTATAAACTCTATAAATTTATATCGATGGCAGGATATCTTCATAGTTTAGCCCAATTACATTGATTGTAAAAGTTCGTTTGTAGATATGGTAAAGTACTGAAAGCATGACTTTCACTTGTAATGATCAGGTGATGTAGGAGTGAATTAAACCATCCTAGAGAAGGGTGTTTCTCATCTTTTTTTTGAGTGGGATAAAAGTACATATTTTTAAAGATGTGTTGTCGGTGAATATAATAGCTATGATTTAATATAATTGCTTATCATCTCTCATCGTGGGCGTAACTTACGGTATTCGATGAGAAGATGAAAATAAGGAGATGTTGAGTTGTGGTATTTGATAGGTGCTGCAGGGTCACAACCAGCAGGGGGCGGCCTTTTTGGAGCGAAGCCAGCTAGCGGTTCTCTATTTGGCTCAACAACCGGTGAGATTGCCTCTCTAATTAGTGGTATTGTATGATGTTGTTTTTGTTTGGGGCGTTAGTGCGACATCGATTGTTTTTCGTTGGGAGAGGAGAATATTACAATATTGGAGGTAATTGTTGTCGCACTGCCGGCCAGTGACCTGCAACCCCTATGTTTTGCATGCATGCAACTTGCAGTTGGCAACTTATTGTGCTCATACGCCTAATTATTTTGTTTTTATTATTTCCGGTTGTTATACTAAGTCATATTCGTCTCCTGTTATCATGAGCCATCGTGAGCGCATCCACGCTTCATTCAATACTTCCTAAAATTTATCCCAATTAAAGAAGGGAGCATAGATAGTCTGATTCACGTACGTACATATAAATATGCATAATATACGTGTGATGCATATGTACATAAATATACGTATGTATATACATAGACCTATATATGTACCTACATATATGCGTATGTGCATATATATATATATATATATATATATATATATATATATATATATGCGTATTTACGTATTACAGAAATATTTTCTAATTTGAAATGGCATTGACTGATAATTTCTTACATAGATGGTTGTATTTATTGAAGCATGTGCGTGCATCTGAATTGTTTGCTTACGATTTGAGGTTTGTGTTTATTACACGAGTGCAATCTTTTTGGGATTTCACTCTTATCAATTCTCATAATGTATGTGGTATTGTAGTTCATAGACCTAGTGAAGTAATAATGGGGCACATGGTTTAGAGAACAAGAATTCTTTGATGTCTGTATCTGCTTTCCCTTTGCTGGATAATTAAAGCTATGATTTAATGTAAGCGTTTAACGTTGAAAGTTGCGTTAGACGAAGTTATGTAGAACATTCTTTATGAATTAGTCATGTTTGAGGTATTGGTTGTTATTCCCCTTTGCGATCTTGAGGGAGGTAGGAGGCAGTGATGGTTTTCACTGCCATTGCGGTTTTGAAAATGAGGGAAATGATTATGGCCATCCTCTCAATTTCGATATTGAAAGAGAGGGAGGTAACTGATGCTCACTTGAAAGAATGGACATGTAAGGGATGGTGGTGATTCTGATTTCTGTTCCAGTCTGGAAAGCTCGATATTATTTTGCATTGCTGCCTTGCTCAATGTTTTATGTGAAAATGAATGCACCTCTTTGCTTTTTTCCGTTTGAGGTCTGTATATGAGGTTCCCCATCTCATTACAGTTTACAGCAGTCGAAATCTGTGCTCGATTTTCACAGATGGAGAATGAACCATATTTTAAGGTTCATGTGGCGATAGCTGTTATTCTAATATTTATAAGTTCTGTTCTCTTGCCCCTTTCTGTTTGTCCGCTTCAGGCACACTTATTAGCCTATCGTTGCCGAAATTAGCTTAGTATTTCATGTTTTGTTTCTTTTCAAATAGAGTAAATATTCGCATGAGACGATATTTTCTAAGTGAAACAACAAACCTATAATTTCGCTGTATTCCTGCACTAACACTTTCCTAATTGTTTTCACAATGGAGTCACTAATTTTTGCATTCGTCACCTCACCTCATTTATTTTATTCTCATAATTAAGAAGGGGTATAGGTTAATATCAACTAGCACTTATGCTGAATAACTTCCTGTATCATAGTTGAAACGGCTAAAATTTTTTCAGTCTTTTGCGATTATTTTTGGCCTTCTCTATAGTGTTACTAAGGTTTTTTGTTTATAGGGTGTCCGATAATCGTCCTTGGTACTTCAATCGAGTCGTTATTGACCTGGTATCTAACTATAGAGCAGTTGTTCTTTTTAATCGAAGTGGCAGAGTGCTGAGTGATCAGCTGATCGTTCTAAAGTTCAGGTCGTTTTAGCAGAGATGTTCGTTAGTCCTTTGATCTCATACTTCGTACCTACATCCACTGTCCGTCTTACCTTTTTTCTGTGCTTTTCCATCTTTAGATCGCCGTAAAACATTTTGATCAAAAGCTGTGAATATTATTACTGCAGGAAGCACTCCATTTGGAGGAACGGCCACATCAACTTCGCTGTTTGGTTCTACAGCCGCAAAACCGACAACATCGTTATTCGGTGCACCTGCTGGTCAGACAGGTTCGCTGTGATCAGTGCTTTGATTTATAGCTGAGAAGTTCTCGAATTTCTAGTGACTTATAACTCTGTATAAGTAACTTAATTGTAACTTCAACAAACATATTAATATCCTTTTACTGATTATTTTAAGGTTGTTATTTTCTTTTACGAACCGTGCAATGAACATGTCCAGGTGGGCGAGGTGATGATGGAAAATGCTTCGTGGATTTTGAGGGGATTACTTTTAATGCTTGGAATTTTTTCTCCATCCGTTGAGAATTACATGGAAGAATTATTCGGATACCATCATAGATAATTTCCAGGATTATCAAAAGTTTTTATGAGCGATCTGTATGTTAACGATTCACCCTTCTTCCTGTAATTTTTTTTATTTCGCTTCACTTTCCGTCACAGTTTTCTGCAGTCGGATGTTGAGAAACTCAGCGTGCAGGGCCTAATGACATATCGGAAACAAGAGCGAATATTCTCACATTTGCTTTGTCTCGTCTCACGTCTCACATTCGAAACTGCTAGCAATATAATCCTCAAAGCTCATAAACGTGAAGTGCGATGATTGCAGCATGACCATGGATTTATCGCTCCCCTGCTTCCTCCCCTTCACCTCATCCATCTGCTAATGTAATTTACGACCCCTCACCTTGCTTCTGTAATTTAGGGTAAGCAGCCAACTCGAGAAAACGAACCTATTACGTTGCATGTCATTAATTTTGGCGTTCTAGAATCTTGGAAAGAATTGTCTCTTTTCCGTTTGATATATGCTCGCTGTTCATTTCGACCATTTCTCCTCATTCTGTAAAATTTGTAACCCTCGAGATTTGCTTTATAAGGACAGCAGATATATTTATTGAGGGTCATTATTACGAAAAAATTGAACAATCGGATCTACAGCATCTGTCTTCTTTATTGTCTTCAGTTTACATAGAATTTTTAGGTGCTATTTTCTTTAAGTTGATTATCTGCCCTTTAGCGTTGCGCACGTTCGCATTATAGCTGTTTCGTTTGTAATGCTCAGTTTGATTTGTTGAGCTGCAATTCCGATTTCCACAGCTATAAGATAAATGTTCTCTGTGCATAGGATTCGAAAACCATTATATATTTTCTTCCAGGGTTTGGCTCGACAGCAGCAGCGGCAAATGTTGTGGCTGCACCGACGGCACCAATAGTATTGGGTGCAGATGTGAATCAGACGCTAATCCAGAATGCGATAATCGAGGCGCAACTAGCATCATGTCCTTATGGTGACAGCCCACTGCTGAAGCTTGTCTCGAATGACTCGCTGAAGAAAGCCGATATACCCAGTCCAACTAAGCTAGTTTTTTTCTTTGATTGGCCCAGGCATTTGTAGCTAGAGTTTGCGATTACAGTTTTTGTACATGGGTTGATTACTTCCATACTTTTGGGCTTCTGTTTGCTTGTTTCCGTTCTGGATGTTCAAATTTAGATGCCGTTTGAAGAGTTCTTTCCCTTTACTCTTTCTCCTATCTTTCCCACTTATCTGTGCATTGGATTGCCCGCAACACGTCCTTTATATTCCATAAAGGCTCTGGGAGCTTCGTTACTCATGGCATCTTAGTTCATTGTGTTACTCTTGGTGTTTTTTAATCGTATTTGCTGTAAATGTGGTTAATTGCTTTTGCAGTATGGAACGTCAAATGAGGTTCTTGGCATCAAAAACACAAGGCAGCACAACGACAACAACACGATCTATAACAGTGCCACGGAGTTCAGTTCTACCTGTAGGTTCACCGATCGCTATGTCAGGCCAGTGGAACAACTCACGTTCAATTAAGCAATTCTCGTACAAATCGATCTATTCATCACCGTCATTCGATGCACTGTCCAATTCGCCATTTGCCGATGTTAGCAGCAAGTGAGTTCTTTTGTTTTCTTTAATTTCTGAGATATTGATCTTTCATTTCCTTCTCTCTCAGAGGAAGCTGAATTTCTCTTGCTTTCTTCATTGCTACGTTTTTAATGGTTGTTCTTTATTTTTTTGTGAGCCATGAACGATTATTTGTTTAGGCCTTCAATTCTGAAACGAGTATCGGGAGATGCATCTGTATCTATTTTTGCCGATCAGGGTGATGCAGGCAAAGACAAATACGATGAGCCAAGGCAAGATATCAAGAGACTCGACCTCAATCGGCTTCACAAGTCATTGGTAACGTTGAGATCCTTTGTTATAAGGAGGCGAGATGTTTTAACGAAGCAACAGTGATGAGGAAAACATAAATTTTTATTGAACGGCTAACAGAGAAATTCGTGGTGGGGAGATCGAGCAGAAAATAAGCATGAATGCGTTTACTGAAGGTTTCAAATGGTTATTTTTTAATTGTCCGTTTTCGATGTATTTTCTTAGTTCGTTTAAAATAATATTTTTCAGTCCGCCTCCTTTTCTCCCACACATAGAGACGGTGTAGGTGATTGCATGATGCGCGGAATAGTAGTTGCTATTGAGTAATCAAGTTTTGTTAAGTGTTCACAGAACTGGTTTGAAGGGTTCCAAAGTTTTCAACATTTTGCAGGCTCCATCAACCGCTGTAATCTGTCTTTTGACTGGGTTTCATCTCTTTATTATCATTTAGCTTGAAATCCTTTCAACTTTCTGAAATAAGGAAGTGACAATTGTGAAAAATTTTTCTTAGTAGCGACAGTGCTCCCATTGAACCGATGTTCACGTTCAAGATATACATCGATGCTTATTCCGGCTAAGCGAACTTTGTATGGTTATGATTTTCTATTTTAAACATGAGTTCGGTGTCATTTTTCTCCTTCGTACACTATCCGTTATTTGCTCTTGCAGGAAGAGAGCAGGCAGCGGAAGTCTGTGCCTAATTCAGTAACGGTGGCTGGAGATTCGAGGGATCGGGACACAGTTGATGCTCAGCGACATACGCCAACGCAAGATGCGGTATGTCTTTGTCATATGGATTGCTTCGTTCCAAGTGGAGGAGGATGATCCCTTATTACCCACTCTTTATTTTGAACGATCGGTTGATTGATGCCCTGGATGTGAGATCGAGACTGATCGGATTTTCGAGGGCGTTGCAACGTTGTTTTATTACCGAAGTGCTTTATGAAAGCCTTTATCTAACTGAAATGCCGCAGTGTTTCGCGGGAATGAGAGTGATGAAAGTATACAAGTATGCGCATATGCGTCTATGTCGCATAGGTATGTGTATATTCTTGTGTGTGGGCATATATTTGCATATACCTGCATACATGTATATGGTAAGCGGGTATGTGTCATGAATTTGTATGTGCATATATATACATATACATTGTACATTATGCTTGCATATATACATATTTATATCTTTTTAAACTTAGGTTTCTGATGGTGGAGGTGGACCTGCGCCACGACCTGTGCTATCACCAGAAACCGAAAATGCGCGCGAAAAGCGCCGTGTTGAGCTGAGAACCGAGCAACCGCCTCGTCTTAATTTTAATGCCGATTTGACGACCAATGCGACTGTAAGTTTGTTTTTTGATAGCTGATATGGCTGATGATAGGTGTGTTCATTGGAGTTTTGTCGCGGCTTGAGTATCCGTTTTCATTTTTCTTCAATATCGGGAAGTATATTTACCGTTTCTTTGATATGCAACCGTCTATTGAACGAGAAAACTAGAAATGCTTCAAGAAGAGCTCAGTAGTTTAGAGCGTTTTAATGAGGGAGGCGAGTGGTATAAGAAGCTAAAGTCGTTACTCTTGTGCTTTTCTTATTGGTTTAACGCCTTTCAGTTCAGTATCTTTTATTTTTTTTTTTCATGTTTAAAAAATTGCGTAAGAAACCTTTTAAGGTGTTCGAGCTTGATTCGCTTGTAATTATTTACATTGCCGCTATGATTTAGTCATAGATGAAGACAGTAGCCCCTAAATTCGAATCTATTTACGATCCGATTGCCAGTTTTATAGGTTTATGGTATCATTCTCCGGTGTTTTTATCCGTTTGCGACCTCTATCAGAGATTTGCTTTTCTTCCCGGTTTTTTCCCTTACTGCAATGTTTTTCATCTTTCTGAGCCATTTGTATCCCGGGTAGAAATTTGAATGTGACCTGCCACTTGTTCATTCAGCTAGAGAGGCTGAAATGATGAACTCAGCTATACTCTAAATTTGTCTCAAATGGCATTTTTTATCCTTTTTCCTTGAATGAAATTGAGGATCTTATCTGTTCTATTGTTGTACTGCTTAAGGTCAATGTTGTTTAAACATCTTGCAAACATCAGTGGTGACAAAAAAGATCCAACCTGAATTCCAACTTAATTAGACTGTGGTGTTTGACGATATCTTATTAAGAGCAAACGTCGCTATCCTATCACCAAAGAAATGATTTTGGCATTAGGGCTTTGGAGGTCACGTTCGCAGTTTTATCTATTGGAAGAAGGAGGAATACCTAAGATTGAAGCGGCTTAGCAATGAGCGAAAGTTTGTGGATTCGGATTTCCTAGACATTTTTGCGGAAATTGGTCGTAAATATTGGAGGAGGGAGAGGGGACGAACATTTGCAAGGCAATTTCATAGTGAAGCAATTACCAACTGTGCTCTCGCAGACTGCTAATGAACTTGTGTTTAAGGAGTCGATGTTAAACGTTTCTGATAGGGCGTCATCAGCAGTTCGTTCGAATGAGGTCACTAACGAAAGCCCTGAGAAGCCACACCCAGCAGGCATAAGGCTTCGAAGGTTGGTGTTCTGTTTGCCTTTCATATGAATAATTTGCTACTGCCTCCCAGCTCACACCCTACACCCCCCCCCATGCACCCTGCATTCACCCCACCTGCCCTCCATATCCTTTCATTGTCCTCTTTTTGTTCATCTTGGCAACCGTATTCACTGATATATTGAGGTATATGCCTCAGCGAAAAGAGATGAGCAGGTTCCCCCTTTCTCGATTGCAAACATCACCTATCTGATTTCGTTTTTCTTTAAAGTATAATAGGAATTCTTTTGATTTTTAAATGCTTGTCCAGTTCATGTGATCAGCTCGTTATGTGATTGCTGCTCCCCATGTGATGTTGCATACAATTTTCAGAAGGAATTTCTAATTTTTCCGTAAAACTAAAACAGTGGCTACTGCAATGATTGTCGTGAGGCACCTCCTAGAAGGTGTTATCAAATGATCCACCCGGCATCTCTTTGCTATTACCTCTCACCCCTCTAATGAAGTAGAGTTTTCTCACCGGTGGTTTCTTGTTTAATGGGATCGTCGGTCGAGCAATGCGATACGTAAAGAAGCCTTGTGACTATTTTTGATGATAATCGACGATGGATTATGTTGCACGAAAGCTTAAAGTTTAAAGTTTGTATTGCACGCTATTTTGAATGGATAAGGGACAATATATGTGACGTTTTTTTAATGCATCGATTTTTCATTCCTCTGAAATTTGATAACCGAATGGAAACACGTTCATTTGTTTAGTTTCTTAATATTTTCAAATTTCATTTTATTTTTTTCAGCTTTTATCTCCAAAAAGATTTCTTTTTGTTGTTTGCCTTGATGTCAAATATTGTTATCCCTCATTGATACCACACTGAATCCGCCTAACATTTTAGATCTACATTGTCTATGCGATTTATGTTTACTATGCATTTTTGTGAATTCTCACCCTGATACATTTTTTCTGCATTTGGTGGGGTGATCAGTATTTTGATCTATTCCAGACGTGACTATATGTGCGAGCCGTCTCTGGAACAGCTGGCTGTCATTGCGGAGTGCAGTGGTGGTGTGTGTCATCTCGAAAAGGGTTTCACATTGCGACGTCTTGCATATGGAAGTGTTTTTTGGCCAGGACCTTTCGACCTAAGCAATGTCGACCTTGATGAGGTAAGTGCACTTTTTTCTTTGTTTTTTTTTTTGATTTTTGAATTATTTTTCTGCTTCCTTATTTCAGTCTGCTTCGATTTTGTCCCATATTTTACTTCTTGTCGTATTTCCTTAAGTTTATGAGTTTTTATTCCACTTTAGTTGCTCCAAATCTAGGATGCATAAGAAAAATCGCGACATAAATGCTGTGCAGATTTTCAAAACAAAAGACCGTAAGAAACGCCGAAAAAATTCTATAAGACAACGTTCATGAGGATATTGCGCCGCATATTGTGCATCTTCATAAATGCGTTATTGTTGTAACTGAGATGACTATTAGTAGCCTCGGCTTTCGGTTTACTTTGTAATTTATAGCATAAAGCTTTACTAAATAATGATTATAATTGGTGGTCGTTATGCAGAAATGTTTTTATGAAGACGATTTTTTATAACTATATTGTTGAAATCTTTCAAACCAGGATTGATCTATGGGCAAGATTTTGAGGTGAGAATCAGGATCGATTGCTTTGTTCCTTTTAGGTGGTTCATTTTCGTCAAAACGAAGTGTGTGTCTATCCGAATGATGCATCGAAGCCGCCTATTGGGGAGCAGTTGAATCGTTTCGCTGAGATCAGTCTTGAACGTGTTTGGCCTCATGATAAGATCACCAAGGAGCCGATCATGGTAGGAATTTTTTGACTGAATAAACATGAAGTGTCTACAGATAGTGATGATGACACAGGTGGCGTAGCAACTGGAAGCAGGCAGTGGTGATTACCACCATCTTGAAGGATTTTTGAGAGATTGGTTCAATGCAGCCAAATCGGTGGTCTCCCAAGACAAATTTTGTGTAAAGATTGCTCGAACTCGTTAAGTTAGTTTGCTCTCTTCACTTAGAACACAGGATTTGCATAGCCTTCAGGCTTAGCCTCGCACCTCCATTAATATTCCTTTCTAAGTGCACCCTTTATTGAAGGATTCGCTTATTTGCGTGAGGCATTTTGAGTTGAGATCGGTTAAATCTTTTCAATGGACATGAGAATATGCTCTATTCAGTTAAGGCGTTCATCAAGCCGTTTTGTATTGCAAGCATTGAAGCAATAATTGGATGAATGATTGTACCATCTGTTTGCTGATCGTGACATATTTGAGATCCTGTTTCTCTTGTCCCCATTTATTACGAAAAATGAAATGTTTCAGCCAAAAATTCTCATGATTTTTTTCACGGAATCTGTTGTATTGAATTTTTTCCCATTTGTGTGGTGTATATTTTCATAGTTAAACAATTTTCAGAGATAGCTTTACTAAACTCAGTCATTTCTGATTTTATGATTAGTTTTAGAAGTGAGTTCGTCAAATGTATTTGTTTATAAATTTGAGGTGAATTTATTATCAGTTCGTCGCACATTTCTGAATTGCAAATCATCTACAAATGTTGCAGGATCCCATAAAATTGGAACAAATTCATTTCCGTGAAAAACTTGAGCGTGTATCGGCGAGAATGGGTGCAAATTTCAAAGATTATCGACCCGAGACGGGAACGTGGGTGTTCACCGTGCCGCATTTCACCAAATATGGGCTACCGGTTGGTGAATAGTTATTTTGCATGCGTTTCAATGTTACCTATATATTGATGTGCATCAACTGTTCTCTTATTGATTGAGAGGACATCAACACTCAAAAGAAGGCACAGTTAGCTTTTATGCAGTTTCTTGTTGATTGTTCATGGCTTGGACTAGGCCTTGAGCTGCATTTGACCAAGTCGGGCAATCAGCACCTAATTCAAATGCCTGTGTCGTCGTCGTTTTTGTCTGCTGTAGAGTCCGCCGCCGTGTATAACAAAATTTCTCGAGGAATAGCGAAATCCTCACAACTAAGAGTACAATGATGTCAGCGATAGGCAACATTGCTGCAAGATCGATGCCTGTTGGTTATGAAAATATCGATCGCAAAAAATTGCGCCTGATATGTTGTAACGTTGTGCTCTTACAGAACATTTCCTGTTTGTGTTGTATTCTTGGCAGTTTTGAATTGGAACTGTTGGGTTTCATTGAAAATAATTGTTCTTCCCTCGTCGACTTTACCACTTGTTTCGTTTTTAATTTTTGAAGGGTTTTTGAAATTTCTGTGTTATTGTAAAGCTCATTGATTGCATTGTTCGTGTATTTAGCCCCGTTGTTTAGCTGTAGATAAGCGCGTGTTTAGTGATGCGTAATTTTGCCTGAGTTCGGAATTTAGTGAGAACGCATAGCAATTCCGCGGCCAAGATCGCAGGATATGACCAGAAAAGAAGCCTTGCTCAATCAGAAACGAAGCTAAACAACCGTTTGGCCTGAGAGGGAATATTTTTTCAAGCATGTTTCTAATTTGCTACTTCGTTCTAGACTACTTTATTTGTTATGTTTGAGCTATTGCTATATTTAGAACAGCAGGTGGGAAGGGGAGGGCGATTGGATATCATGCGGCAAAGTCGCAGTTGCTATGAGAATGATTTGACACCGAATTCAGGTAGCATATGAAGTGGATTAGGTTGACTTCGCTTACATTTAAATAAATTTAGGTTGGTCGAAATGGGAAGCACAGAACTTTTTTCTCCTACCGAACTTGAGCGTAATGCAGATCACTAAGCATTGAACGGGTAGATCGATTCTCATCTGATATTTTCTGCTGTAGTTTTGCATGCAAACTGTTTCCCTATTGCTTTCATTTATACGGATGTGAGTGAAAGCGTAAGAGTTGATGATGAGGAATAGAAATTGAGTGTAGAAGACGTGCTGTGATCGCGATAAGAGGGAGGCGAAAGCGAGCTGAATCGAAAGGTGGCCAAAGCATTGTTACGATTACGGTAATCAGGTGACTGCAGTATTAGCAGCGTATGGTTATTTCATTTTAACTTGAGTACGATTATTCGATTGTGTTTGATTGCCGCAATCGGCTCATATAAATGCGTGCTTTTGTTTAATTGTTGGCTGCCCTTTTGTGCTCTTTATGATTTCAATAGCCATTTTCAGGAATATTTCATTAAATCGTTTATGAGTCAAACGTAACTCTTCAACGTTGAGGGATTACAAGGGAACCTTACGATTAGAATGTGCATAGGGGATTTGAGAAGCATGAGGATTCCAATTTTTTGTATTGTTGCACTTTTGTTCTTCTATAAATACTTTACTTTTATTTTCTCCTTTACGCTTTCTCTTTCAACGTTCCTTATTTCCCCTATACTTCTATCGTTTTTTTCGTCAAAAAGTTTCCCCTTATTATTCTTTATTGGATGAACACACGGTTTGTCGACCGATAGAATTTTTCATCATTATCTAATCATCCACTAAACATCGGTTGAATCAAACGGTAAACGGAAATAGAATTCGAGAAGGTTTTCCAAGTCGTTTAATTTTAAATATTGTTATATTTATGTTCTCGTGGTTTTTCTTCCAGAAGAAGCATGTATTGTATCCTATATGGGCAGATAATTTCCGAACTCAACTTCCCTATTGCATAACTTCACTGCGTGTTTATTGTGCTTAAAAAAGTGGCGAATAAAGGTGGTATTTGAAGAAAAGAGTAGTGTTTTTGCATTTGTACTTGTCATTCTAAAATAGTTTCTGTTTTTGCATTGTTTTAAGCGAGGTTGGCATTTAGTGCATAATTGGGCAATTTCCTAAATGAATATGATATATGTAACATTACGATCTTGGGTGATGTTTTCAGGACCAATAACTTGCAGGAAGCATTGTACTAGTGATTAATGTAAAAAAATTCTTTGAGGGGAGGGCAAAGTGGGGGAGCAGAGCAAGGAGACATGGGTGAATATCACTTTTATGATGAAGATTTGTCAACTTTTTTGAATATTTTCTCAACTTTATCGTTTAAACCGTTTATTGAATTGGGATTTAAATCTTTGCGGAAGTCCCACATTGGTGAAATTGCTGCCTAAAGCTGTAGGTTGTTTTTCTAATCAGTGCATGTTGCTGAAACAATAAAAAGTGAAAAGTTATAGCTTTAGTGATGTTTTTGAAACTTAATTTCTTTAATGAATCTAAAGCAACATAGCGTTGATAAGCAGTTCGTTGCAGTGATAGCAATGAGCGATTTAATGGAGTGGTAGTAAATAAAGGGATGGAGGGAACGCATAAATAGCTATTCGAGGATTGTTTATTTAGTTTAGCATAATTAATCGTATATTTATAATTTTGTGTACAATGAAAGATGGTAATTTGACCATGCAAACTCTGTTATTCGCCCTAATCCTCTTTTACTGAAAGCTGAAGGGGTTGTCCTTCTTTCATTTAAAAGTTGACTAATTTCATCGTTACTTTAGGCAACTATGAAAGTAAACGGCTAAAAGGTCGTTCAGAGATGGTAGATTGTTGAGTGAAATTTTAGTAATTCGCTTCGAGCATTTTTTTGATGATCGGTAAAAGGATGTTTCTCGTTGTTCAATCTTCGCATTGTTTCGTGGATATTTCGTTTTTTTTTTCTAGAACTACTTGTGTGTATGGTTTAATTTATTTTAAAAATTGCAGTGGAGATGGTACTATTGAAATGAATCGTATTTGCCTTTAAGTAGCTATGATATTTTTCTGTTCCCATTTCAAATTTTGGCTGAAAATGGGGAAAACTAAAAGATGCTATGATCGAAATGTATTGCTGTTATTAAAGGTATGCTTTATGCAGATATTTTTGTACATATTTTGTTTATTTACTTGCTTATGTGTTTGTATTATTGAGGATGATGAAAGTGACGATGATGCACCAAATCCTGAGCAGTTACGGACTGCATTAAATGAGAGTCGTCTACAAGATGCACTTCAACGGGATCGTTTACATCTGTCGACTCAACATTTCTCTAAGACGATTGCATCGTTGCCTAGTGAGTCGATCACTGCCCAGGATGATGTAAGTTTTTTTTTTTTTTACTTCTGTTGACAGTCTTCCTTCACAGTTTTTCTTTTTTGTTTTACCTTGCGTTTGATGTAGAGTTTTTTCTTTTCTTTTAAAATCTGGTCATTCATCGTTCGTTCTTTATGGAATTTAATCGTAATTTTGTTGGGATTTTAAATCTTTCTTAGGGGAGTTAAATTGAAAGGAAGAAAAGAGTGCGATTGTGAGTATTTGCTCATGATAATATGAATGATGAAATAATAACGTTCCTTCCGATTATTTGTGTGGATTTGTGAGTTTATGCTTACGAATGTTTGGGGAAAGGTGGTGTTGATTCGAAGAGTTAATACGCCTCTTGTGCCTTCGGCTTTCGGCTTTTTTCGTCCAATTTTGCGATTCAATATGAATTTCAAAACTCAATTGAATGCTTCAAGGAGACCGTGGAAAGTGCACACATTCCCAAGTGTTGCTTATGGCCGTTCGTCGTATATTCATTCATTTGTGAAATCTGCAAACCCTGAGAGCACCCTGCTCCCTCATCCTACCATCCTTCCCCCTTCCTCCCACTCCCCCCCCCACCCCAACTCCTTTCCCACATTTCATTTTGGTATTTTATATACTCTAAGACCATAAATGTGGAACAATGATATTTTTATTTCCTCCTTGGTAAATTCATGCTTTTTCTTTTGATAGTGTTATCGATACAGCGTCTACATTTTAAAATGTTCCAACCTTTTCTAAAATGTCCTAAGGTGCGATTTTCACTACCTGAGTCATACCTTCACTCCCGTCGCTTCCATGTGCAGTCCACCCGAAGGGCAGCAGTTCTCTACTGCAAGAAGTAGTTAGCAGCCACAAGTAGTGAATTCTTGAAGTGTGAGATGAGTTGTTATTGTTTAATGAAAGATATTTATAGAGGATGGATACAAGTGTGCAAATATTGAGGGATATCTCTGAAATGCCGACACCTTTTCGTAATGGTGCTGCCTTCGGTAGCGTTGATGGTAAGACTGATCTTTTCTTCCTTATGACTTTGCTTTTTTATCCGCATATCTAGGACTTGAGATTTTCCTCACTGATTTTATCTTCGACAGAGCATACCTTTTCTCACGTGCAGCTAGAATGTATAGGTGCGATATACAGAAACGCTGATTATGTGGATGGGTTGATCGGTTTCCGCTGTGCTTTGTTCTGCGTCATCCGCTCCCTCCTCTCCGGATGAAATCCTGTCTAGCCGTTTGAAAAATGGTCTTAATTCGAGTTGTTATCTCATAGATTGCTTTTTGTCGTATCAGAGAGCTGTTAAAAGGGATTGGCTAAATCGTTTCGAAAAGAAATAAAATTATGAAATTTTTTTATTAGATCCTTTTTTAGAACTGTTACTGTGGAACAAGATTTCGCTGTTAAGTAAATGGCAATTGTTATTTATTCTAGCTCATTTCTGAAGAGTTTTTGAGTTATGCTTCCCACAGTTCAGCGAATTAGACTCGTTTGGAAACACAGTTGGTAAGTAGAGATGTTCTTTTGAGGCAAACTTTTAAGGTTGGGAGTTGAAGGAAAGAAAGGGAGGGATATGAGAAAAAGGTGCATCGGAATCCGATGCGTATTGACCAAACTCATGCAGGAAGTATAAGAAGTTACATACTGTTATTCAAAATGTGTGTATTCCGCCTGGTCGTCTAGTACATAAGATTGTTCTTGCAACGTACAATTCTTTTCCGGAATTAATTGAAAGGAAGGAAACTTCTTCACACCACGCCAGTTACCGTGTGACCTCGAATAAAAGCCTCGATGTTATGAATCCACTAATATTTTCGGAGGACTTCCAACTTTATGATGAGAAAGGAAAATTATTGAGGATGGGTGCCCTAAAAATTTAAGAGGAGTTTCATTCGACTTATACAAGATATATAATCTTGGTAAGTGATCTCATGCCTTTGTTTTGTGAGTATACAAATGCGATAGGTTTGTTTATTGTAATTAATGCTTATGGAGGGTTATAGATTGGGCAGATATTAGTGATAGGGGAAGAAGAATTAATGTAAGCGTTTAAATGAATATCACTGATGGCTGATGAGCAATTGTGATGTAATGCAGCGGGCGAACTGAAGAATGGCTTGGCACCGATAGCGACACTACTTGATTTCGATCAGACTATCGACTCGATTACTTTTACACCCGCGAAAGGAATCAGAGAAAGAAAGCACAAAACTGAACCAACCGATGAGTCTATTCAGCTAGGTACCGCAATCTTTTTTCCATCTGTAGCTGTATTCTGGTCCCTTGAAGTGGTTTGTAACGCTGTTTAGCTTATCAACGTTTCCCATTTGGAGAGTTAGCATAGTTGTGATAGTCCAATGGCTTATTTTCTGAGAAAGAAATTGAGACGTTATGGGATAACAGTGAACGTTTAAGTGAAGGTCAGTATGGATAGGTCATTCATTTATAAAAAAAGAGAAAATTTTTGGCCAGTCTATCAAAAGCTTCAAAAAAATTGTGCAGCTAGGCGTAAGAAGTAGGGAATGTTCCAGTCACATCCCCTTTTCTTTCCTCTTATTTTCTGTGAACGGGCGACGTACAGTAGTATTAATAGTCCTTTGCACATACTCCATTCTGATCGGTTAGTGGATCATTTTTTGATGGAAATGAACTTGAAGGACCTTACTTTTGTTATGGTCCTAAGGGATTTATTTGATGCCAGAAAGGAGATGGCTCCCTTACTAACGATTAGCGCGCATATGGCATTAGAGTAATTCATCAAACTTTACTGCCCCTTTCGCTGCTCCCTCCTTCGCTTTCTTCTCCTCTTCCTCTTGTATTGTCTTTTTTACAATCGAATAAAAAGATTTTTGAAAAAAGATCCTCTTTATTGAGAAAAAATATTTGCGATAGCAGCATTGGTGCGCCGAAGTTGGAATCGACTGTAAATTTTGGCAATGAATTTTGTCAGCGGAAATGTATTTTGGATCAATTTTGATCACTAGTCCAGATCGTGGGAATTTCTTATAAAAAAATCTAAAGTGCACTTATTCGCCTTATTGCTTTTATTGTTGCTGGTGAAGAAAAGTGTTGTTTTGATTGTTTTAAGATGAAAGTTCGCATCTCGATGAATTGATGGAAGATTCATTTGCGCTTAATTTGATGAAGAGTGAGGCAAAGGCACGACGGATAAACGTGAAAGTTGCCGAGCCATGCAATGATCTTTCATTCGTGTTGCCTCTCAATGAATCTTTCGTGACAAAAATGCGCGTGAAAAGAGAGACATTGGTCGATGAGGCATTACGAAGCCTACGACGCACTAGAATCGGATGGGCTAGAGGTAAGTATTACTTTGTTAAATCATTAATCTCGAGATCTTGAGTCCCTTAATTTTGAAGTCGTTCGTATTAATGGTGACAGTGAACGAGATCACATTAAGGCATCAGGTTCTGTGGGTCGTTATTTCCATCATTATTGATGTAATTATTCGTGGAATCTGTTGGAGTTGCCTGTTCCTCTACTAATTTTGGGGTGACTTATCAAGGGATGATGATTCTTTAAATACGGTGGAAAATGCTGACTATCCATACTTCTGTTATCTCTTCTAATCGGTTTTCCGCCAATCCCTTGTCCTTTGCTACCTCACAAGTTGGTCATTGAAATGGACAGGAAAAACATCTCAGATAATGATTTGCAACGGCTATAATGTTTTCGGTCATGAGTGAAAAGTCGAAGGCGAATGATTAAAGTAGTCTAGTTTTTACTCTAATTAAAGGTTTATTTTATATATAAGAGTATAGCTAGATTACCTTTTTACGTAGTATTTATGTTTATATCCCACTATTTAAGTTCAATTTAAGCAAACCAGAATGCATCACATCATACGCTTATTTTCATGGCTAATGCTGTCATTTAATTTTTTCAATTCTGCAGGTGGAATGTTTGCAAATAGCGCCCTACCGGCATCATTTGACGTGCAATTGTTGAAACTCGAATATCCTGATGAAATACCTCGGGTATTGTTTAGATTCTTTTTTATGTGCTTTTTATGCAACTATGTGCTTTTTAGAAATTGTTTTGCAAAAAGCGCAGCGCGGCGAATGCGCCTCTATAAATGTATATGTAATAGTTTCAGTTCGTGAACCGGGGAGGTTCCTGCGATGAGGTGTAATGAATATAATCAGTGCCGACCATCTTATAAACTCCACTTAATGGCCTTCTCTGTGAATTATTATTGACATGCAAAATGAGTTATGGTTAATTTATATTTGGGAAATTTGTCATTGCATAAATCGATTTGAGCTCATTAGCATTTTATTGTCATCGCAGGTTGGTGATGTGTTTTTATCTCGTCACCGTTAAGAGGAATATCGAAGTGGATGGTATATGCGAGGGCAGAGATTGCAGCGTTAACCCTCCACCTTTCGGGTGGGCATTGTTAACGACCAAGCTAAGTCTCATTAGTTTCTTTTCACTCGAATCTCATTCATGGACAACGCATTTCAGGATTATATTGTCGATATGTTTGAGCACAACATCCGTTTGAGTTGTCACACCACTGAGCGATATCCGACTGATGAGGCTGTTGAGAGGGTTGTGATTGATCGAGTACAACCCTCTCGAGTGAGTACTTCCATCTTTTTCTTTTTTAAACGCTTTCTACTATTTGGCAGATTGTGTAATTTTGAATAAAACCTTGAGAATAGTAAAGCAGTCAAGCTAGACTCGATGTAGAATTTAGCTGTTTTGTTCGAGACATCAATGAGCTATTCCGTCGATGCGTCGTTCATTCTTAGCTTTTTATTGAATATGCTTTCATATAGTGTAGCAGATATTCGTTTATATAAGTTTCTAATGTAATGGATCGAATTTATAGGATTACGCGCAGATGGTCGATTCGTTTATAGCGACATCCGAGCAAAGCAAGATGATACGCGAAGAAAGTGTTTGGAGATTATGCAGCGCACTTTTTACACATCCATCGCATCTTAATGGTTAGCGTAAATTTATTGTTTTTCTTTTTGCCTTTTTTATTGCCGTATAAAAATTTTTAGGGTTTTCACAATCGCTTATAAAAGAGGCTTTTGGGTGTAAAATTTGGCTGGTATGCTCGTTGATCATAAAAACTACGCGTTTCTGAAGGCCCAATTGGTTTTGAAAGCCTCTGAAGTGCTATATTTGGAAGGGGACGAAAGGAAAGGTGTTTTCATGCAGATGGAGTACGAAAAAGCAGCAACTTTTTTTTACTCATTCCATAGATAGTGAGTGAGGAGTGATTTCTATCACAAAGGATTTACGAGACCTCGCATTGCAGTTTCGAGCGATTATGTGAGAGGCTTAGCACAACGAGATTGTGTTGGAAACTGGTTGAGGGAAACGGTAGCGGCTAAACGCTTAAAACTACCTCCTCCGGGCAACAAGCGTATTCTCTTCTACGTTCTCAGTGGTAATCTCGATGAAGCGGTTGAGGAGGCAATTGCGGCAAATTATCCCCTATTAGCAATTGCATTATCATCGTTTATGGAAGCAGATAGGACACCCTACAAGCAGCAGGTTTGTTTAACGCAACTCATTTCGTGTATTATTCAATGTTAGTTGGTTTCAGAATAGGATGCGTTTGTATGGTTTAAGAATGGTGCCATTTTGAGGGTGTTACTGTTGCGAATAGGCGGATGAATTTACGTCATGAACTATCAGATAGGTAACTGCCGCGAGTTCGAAAATTTTTTATAGAGAGGTTTGGTACTTTGTCGCGGGTTTTTAAAGTAGACAAAGAGGAGGGTGAAACCAGAAGGTTGCCTCGAGATAGCTTCTAGCCAGAAATCACACCACTTGCTATGAAATGTACTCTATGGTGCTTCAAATTCTGAAAAAAAAAGAAGCTTTAAATGTAGAATACAAATAGATGCATAGCACTATTATTTTTTAATTACTCCCTTCACATTAATTTAGCATGCTGTGTGTAAAGATTGAACTTACGAATATGCCTTTTGTGTTTGAGGTATATCATTGTGTCACCTACATTAAAATGGCGTTTTACATGTCTTCTTTGAAAAACTTTTTCAATAAAATATGGCACACCATCAAGTACTTTCTTGTTCTCGTTCATTCTTTCTCTCTTTTTTACGAAAATCAATTTGCTACGTATTGCAATCATCTGTACCATTGCCCAACGTAAATTTTGTCGCCTTTACTGCCTACACAATGCAATGCAGCGCTCGACGTGTACGTTCTATCCAGGAAGTTTTATTTGGGGAGGAAAGAGGAAGCTGCTGTTCTTTATTTGTTGGCAATTCATGAGACGTGAATTTTTCGCTATTGCGGTCTGTTCAACATCTCTTTCGCTTGTTTTTTATGAAATTTAACCTTGAGAATCTTCTAAATTCCTGTAGTGAGAAAAAGAAATGCGAGCCAGAAGTGCTAAAATGCGAAAGGAATGGAAGATGATGAAAGGGAATTACCGAAGGTGAGGAAAAGAACGGAGGAGGGAGTTAGGAGGATAATACCCTCCGAGATATGCTTTCTCATAAGTTCTATTACAGGTGGAGTTTTGGACACAATCGCAAGCAGTAGAATTTATAGACGAGGATCTACTGAAGATCTACATGGTGATGGCTGGAATGATGCGTGCTGACGTGAAGGCGAAACGATTGTGCGTTTGCGATGGATTGAATTGGATGCGGGTAAATTGTTTGTTGAATTGGGCGTCGTACAAAATATTGGGCATCTCCGAGTATATGGAGGGAACGAGGTTGATGAAATAACACTTGTAGCTTTATAAATGGAGGACGTTAAAATATGCATTGTGTTTATTCAAATCTTAAGCCAAGCTATAAAAAGGAGCTTCTTTACAGGAAGCTGTTTATTGGAAGTGTTATTATCAGATTTCGGGAGGATGAAATATTAGCTTAAAATGGGTTTTTTATGGACTCACCACTTTTAACGGGGCGCATTTATTTGACGAATAGCTCGCGCGATGTAGGCTGTCTTATTCTTTTGCAGTTTTTCCGTCAGTGCCAAATTGTCGGCGTTGATTTGGTTTGCTTAGTGTGGAACGCTGAATCCTTCAAACAAGCGTATAATTGAGTGGACCTGGATCGTATGTTATTGTACTTCGTGATCTTGAGATCTCTATTTCCAAACATGCCCTTGATATTATATTTCAGCTTTAATGTTTTTTCCTTTTTTGTGGTGATTGTGCTTATTTTTTGAATTTATTGCAGCGTTTGTATGTTCATTGAAATGTGCTATTTTTAGGCGTTGGGTATATTTGTATGGTATCACTGCCCACATTTCGCCCCATTAGGAGAGGTGCTTAACGCATTCGAAGAAGATTTGGGAGAGCGCGGTTGTCGCGAATCGCTTGGCAAGAGTGTTTTCTATGAGCTGATGAAGTTATCCTCAGATCGTTCGCATCCGCTGGAGTTACTACTTGAACCAAGTGCTTTTAATGATTATCCATTGGATTTCCATCTCAGGTTAGTCGTGATTTGCAAATTTTGCAAAGGAGTTTGAGGATTGCGTGGAGCAAATTCATTTATAGTTTTCAATGGTGGCAGCTTGCCTATGCTTAGGAAACAACATTTTGTGTTACCTTTGAATTCCTTCCACGTGTTGAGGTTTTGGGCCGCCCACTTGATATATTGGTAGTTGTGCAGAGTTTTGTTGTTTTTTTTTTTTCAATGAAAACTTCCAGACCAGTGAAATTTTAGTTGAAAGTTTGATTTACCGTTCTAGTTCTTCTTATTTATTCTGTAAGTTAAGTAGAGCATAGTAGGGGAAACTGAAGATTCGAGGTACAGGTTCCACGGGCGGAGATCACTTTTATTTTCGGTCTTTCACAACGTTTTTGCTTGTACGTATGTGATATTTGCCGTCAATATCTGCGGGTAACGAAAAGGAAAGAAAATTGAAACTACAGGTAATAACAAGTATAAGCCGTGTGTGCTTCCTTCAGCCATTCCTCTTTGATGCATCGAATTTGGTGTTGATTGTTGCTAAAGAATGGCGTTGTTTTAGTTGGCATCTATGGTGTGTGCTTCGATCGATCGGTTATGATCATATAGACGGCTGTGTGGAACGATTACTGCACATTCGCTATGCAGAGCAGTTGGCTACTATGGAGTTATTTCATTTGGCGATATTCGTATTAATGCACATCGATGATGCGAATGCGTATGTTTTAGGGTTTGATTTGATTTGAATCATAACCGCTTATCGACGCCATGAATTACCTTCGCTTTGTACATAGGAATTGCATTTGGTGCTTTCGCTTAAAGAGCTCTATTTTTGAGCTTTGTAAGTCTTTTATCGTTGTGTAGTATGGTTGGCATTGTTGGAAGTGAAGAGGGAAAATGAATTGTGTGGAAGTTGATCTTCGTTGAGCCGGTGTTTGGAGACAGCTTTTTTCTAGCTGCTGTTGTTGATCCGTGTCACTAATTGCAGAGATTATAAAGGGAAACGGAGAGCGGTGGCTTGTGTTATTTTGCCACTTTGTAATTCTGGGTTAAAATTATTAGGATGGGACATGAGAGGAAGAGGAGGAATAAACGATGAAATGTAATAACGACGTATAGTAATCGCTGTGGTCACGAGTTTTTTTTTATAATATACTTGCATAAAACTTTTCCGTATTTTTTGACCAACTTCCTATATAAAAATCAAGAAAAGTGGCAACTTCCCTCTTTAAAATCGTGATTCTGTCGTCTGGAGCAATAAATCGAACCGAGCGTCCTGTCAGAAAACGCTTTCATTTAAAACAGCACAGTAAGAGGTTCTTCGTTCTTATTTTGCACAGTAGTTTTGTATTTGCTTTTAGACGTCAAGGCGCAGTGATAGAGATGATCGATCGTGTGGCACCAGAAGCAGATGAGGCTTTATACGAAAAAATGGCAGACTTGTGTGGATTGCCACCTGAGGTCATCGCACATTCGAAGTAAGTGTGCTGCATCCTTCGTTCGTTGGTTTAGACCTTTTTGTGGTAACTTGCTTTTTACTACATTTTATCGATAGGCGGAGACGTGATGAAATCTCCCATTGATGCTGCTATAATGGTGTGGCTTTGTGACACTTTGTTCAAATGTTTTTTTGGTAATCTGGAGTACGCTGTTTAGATTCGTCTGCGCAGAGACCAATTTTTAATCCCCTATGTAAGGAAATATATATGATTGCGCCACGAGGGTGATATTACTCCTGGGCAAAGGATATTGTTGTCTAGTTTAATGGCTGACTGTTATTTCATTATTTGTCAAATTTTAAAGACTTCGTTGCCTTAACCACGAAGATGGAGATCTAGTTGCCCTTGGGTCTTTTATTTGCTGTTACATAGTAATTTCGATTGATGCTAGGAATAAATATTTTCACTTTCTCTGTTCTGAACTGTCGTGTTTTTTAATTTATTACAAATTTGCATCAGGTATATGGGAGCGAAATTGGAAGGAAATGATGAGGCAATGTGTACTCATGCACTCGACGCTGGCATGTATCAAGAAGCACACTCCCTTTTCTACGAATCAGTTGCACCGAAGGCTATCACACTTGGTACTCTTTTTGTTTATTCAGCTTTCATTTGCAGACGAGGGATGGTTTGAGATTATGCGGCCTGAAGTAATTGCTGTATCGGCTATTTGAAGCGTTGTGTCGTCGTGTAAAATACTTTTCCTTGCTGTACAGTTCCCGTCTCGTTTGATTCACTAAAGTATTTGTTAGGTAAGTGGTTGTGACGGCCTTAATGAAATTATATATATATATATATATATATATATATATATATATATATATATATATATATATATATATCGGTCTTTGGTTGAGATTCTTTCATTCATCCTGTTTCCGACCTGGCTGGGTGAGGGAGGAGAGAAGGGCGAAGAGAGAGTATTAGGGCAGGGGACTGTGGGAAGAATGATCAGCGGTCTGGTTATACCGAAACAGCTAATTTTTTCAGAGGCGATAGGGGTGACGACCGTACCTTATTTTTGCTACCTTTGCTTTATATCTCTCCAGCTCCATGTCTTTTACTTCTGTGTGCTGTCAAAAATTACTCGAAATTGTGGTTTTATGCTGCGGTTGTGTCCTTGCCATCAGGTTTGAACAAAAATCGGCTTTTCTTTAGTTGATGGCCGAACAATGTGAGCAATGTGCCTATTGAATGGCTGTAATGCAATTCACTCGCTTTTTTGGGATTTCTATTCCACTGCAATTACTGATGGTACGGTTTTCGAGATATGACGCTAATTAAACTCAAGTTGTTGGATGAATGCCTAATTTCTGGATATTGTTCTGCTGTTTTAGGTGATCACGAATTCTCGGGCGGCTTGTGGAGCGATTCGAAGCGAAGTGTGATAAGATACCTTGTTGGGGACCACGAGGTCAAGTGTATGCTGACTATCACCATATGAAGGAGGGTATACATGAGATCAGCGATGAATCGCATGTTCGTTTCATTTTTGTTTCTCTGTTAGCGGTTCAATTCACGGAACACTTTTCAGTAAATAGTCTCGCTGCGACAATTGTGGCATTTTATTCGAGCCTATGGGGTATTTGTTACCTGCGGGGAACACTTTTGGTTAATGCTGGATATGTAACCAAGATTTCTGTGGAGGACGTTCATTGGCTTTGTTTCACTTTTGCAGAACTAAACGATTGGAACATTTAAAAGTCGGAGACAAGTATCGATTAGAATGAAATAAAGGTATTGGTGAAAATGCTATCTCTCCATACTCTCCCCCCCCCCCTCCCGCCTTTCCATTTGAGTAGGGCGTGGATTTTTGAAGAATTGTAGTGAGCGAGAAGATAACGAGGATAGTGTGGGCGAGTCGAAACTAGTGGCGATCAGAATTTTATAACTGGGAAGTGTTGTGCTGACTTATATTATATTCATGTAGTGAATGCAAAAACGACAATAAAATTTGCATTGTTTTCCGAGATTACCGGATTCTTGCATTTGCTCATAGTGGTAGGGGGGGTATTGGTTGTAATCGTCACTCATGCCGTTGCAATTGTTTTCGTGGTCAATCACCTCAGCTCCCTTAGCAATGAAAGAGTTTATTGTTGTTGTTGTTGATGGCATATATAAAAATGGACTCTATTTTCTTTTCCATTCTCCTCTTACGCAGTAATTTTTTGAAAAATACTAATTTGTTCATTTCATAATGGATTTTTCTATGTTTATAAGTGGGAGAATGGATAAGGGCATGGATGCCCTTTTTTAGCCCTGACTAAATATACAACGTTTTTATCATCGTTAAGGGGCCTCTGCATGTCAAGTGTATTAAGAATATTCTATTGTAGGTGGAAAGTCTTTTGGATTTGGCTCGTTCACTTGAACCACGACTTTGCTCAATGTCAGCCAAGACACCCCTTCAATCGTATGCCTCTTTATTTCTTTAGTTGCCGCATTTACTGTGATTATATCTTGCTTTATGTCGTAGCTCCTTGTCTTATTTGTTGTGAGATTGGCCGTTACAGTAAATACTTGCACTGTGTTGGCTACTTCCTTAAAGTAAAGTAGTTTTGTGGTAGATTGTTAAAGAGTAATGCTAAGACTATTTGGTACCTGTTATTATTCGCACCTTAGAGAGGAGGAAGGTGGGAAATAGGGGGAGAGTAGGTGATCATTTGCTAGCAATTATGAGATGTAAGAATTGAAGTTGCTGTTTTTCCTCACTCAGTGTTATCGCATATTTCTTCATAAAAGCATCCTCAATTTTTTGGCAGAGCTCGTTTTGCTTTTTCCGCTTGTTCTTTTATCTTTTTTTATTTCAACTAGTTCTTTAACATTGTTCAGTTTGTATTCCGATATGTTCATCTCCGATCACTTGGGGTGCTGTCCATCATCGCTATTCCTAGCCTCAAATTTTTTATAATGTGATTTCACGGTTGATAGATTGATTGTACACTTTTAGATTAAGTATTTCGATGATGTCGCGGTTGGTTTATGAGATAATCGCTCGTTTTGAATCGAAGCAGTTGGTCGATATGCCGTTCTCGATGGAAGAGGCATTGCAAGCTACATGCAATGCTGCAACTGCTGCAATCCGTAGCAATGGCTTTGAATTTGGCATTTGATGCTCTCATTATTGAATAGGTATTTTTTATGATTCTGCTCTCTGTTATTTTGCATATAATAAGAGGACAATGTGGGCGAAACGGTTGGAAGGTGATAGAAAGTAGACGAGTTGTCTTTGAAGTGAGAATTGAATGTTTCAGATTTTGATCTTTTCCTTCAAATCTTTGTTGAATATTTGCTCTCACTGCATGATGAAACGGATGTGAATAGGGAATTTAACTAGTTGAAGGATGAGTGGTAGCAAAGGCTTTGAACAGTTAAACTTTGAACGAGAACAAATCGAGGAGTGAACAGAAGTCTTTGTTGCTCATATCTTTACTTACCACATTTTTTATTTATTTCCTGAGCGAACGTCCATAGTGAATTTGATTTTTTATATGTATGTTTCTTATTTTGTTATTTTTTTCTTTTTATATCATTTGGCTATTTTGATATTTTTCTTTGTACTTTATTATTGTACGCGTTGTTTTCTCGAATTCGTCGATTTCAGCTATCTAATTGCGTGGGGAATTTTCAGCAAATGCTTTAGTGACTTTTATTCTTTGATCTTTGAGGTGTTCAGAATTTTGCGGAACGGTTTTTGCTAACGTCGGTCTCGAAACCGGAACAATTATGAAAAGGGATAAATAGTGCAGCAGAGTTTTCATCGGCGTCCAATTGAAAAGAAACGGAAATCGATAAAAGAATTCCATCGAGGGTGTGATTGTACCTAATCTGCCTAATACTCTGCGGCTTAAACTGCGGTAACGTTAAGAATGAATATTGGGGGTTGGCGTTCCTATCCGCAGGTTATATAAGAAGATAGCGAGGTCTATATTGCGGCAGCGCGATGTTATGTAGATTATGTTATGATAGTGCTGTGATCATTGACGAGAATTGCTGTAGTAGGCAATACAGGACAACAAATTCAGTACGACTTGCCATAACCGTATTGGCGGTGGCATTTCTCTCGTTTATTTAGTTGTTTCTTCGCCCCAAAGATGTTAAAAGTTCAACAGCGTTGTTATTCGAGGAGGTTCAATGCGTTTTGTGGTTTACAGTTGCAAAGATGATGGATGATACAAAGAACGAACGTGAAAAAATTTCTTCAAAATTCTTCATCGGTTTTTTCGAAATCCTGCAAGTTCTTCGTCGGTTCTTTTTTTTTGATAAACTTGATGACTTTTCCAGAATATAGGAAAGTTTTTGTCTATTGTTTTCTCGTTCAAGGTTAATACGAAAGTAAAGTTACACCGCATTTCACACCCCTTAAATGGTATGTACTGCATGTGCTGTATGAGCGTAGAAACAATAGTTTGCATCCTTCCCCCTCCCCTCTACTCCTTATTCCTCCATTGTTATGAGAATATGCTCCAAGCCATTCTGTACTGCCTGCCATTGGAGAGTGTAATGATCTGGGGCACACTACAGCGTTCTAAAGTTAAACTTGCTAATTTTCTACATACTTAAAGAGGTGTTCAGAATACGTTTAATATCAGAGAATGTTCTGATGAGATAATGTCATTTTTGTTCATACTCTTTGTGTATTTCCTCTGTCGTCTGCGAATAATGGCTGTATTATTTTTGTTTTTTATCGTTCACCATTTCTTTCTGTACAAGTGCTTTCTTTGTTGATAGTTACTTGGTGATGCTGTGTGGGAGGGATTTTGACTTTGAAAGAGGGCTGTGACAGGAGCACAGGTCAAGCCACAGATTTCACCATGGTCAAAGATGAATCCGGGTTTTGTTTTCTTTGATGTCATTACCAACGTTTTTCAAAAGAGGGCCCCTGGATGGGCCCCAAAAACATGAAAATTTAGGGAGGGGTTTCCATTGAGCTCCAGAAATGGTCGGAAATGGAGTCTCTAGAGGAGGGATTGGTGGATCTTGCCACTGCAACATGGCGTGGCAATAAATTCAATGTACCTTGCCAGTGCATTAACTCATTCGTTGTAGTTGCGCATCTGCTGGGGGGGGGGGTAATCTCGATGGTTGTGTGAGTGTGTTATCTTGTTTTCACCCCTCTACTTTGTTCTGTTTATATATTTCTGTCTTTGTTATTCGCTGCCGACGATTTGACCACCCAGTGAGTGTGCTGAGAATCGCCGTTCCATGTTGCATACGTCTGTATTTAAGAGCACGCACTATTCGTATATTTTATGCGGGATGTGTCGTTTTTCCCTCTACGATGTTATGATGGTTGCACGTTTCTATTTCTCTGACTGCCCGAATGATGTTGCTATTGCTGTTCTTATTGCGATTAAATTGTTACTAGAACATTGTTCTGTTATTACTTCAATACAGAAGGGTAAATGAGTGGCTTTAACATTGGCTATTTCACATCGATGAATAGGGCATCGCGTGATGCGTTATCGCTTTAAGAAAATCCGTTCTTTTTATAGTCGATGGTTCCGAAATTAAAATGTGAAGAGGGGGGTGGTGCTTAGAGACTGAATGGAATACTGTAAGGATTGTGCGAGGTATTTGTGAACGATGCTCGAGTCAGTGGAAGTTAGCGATTCGTGGAAGAACGTGGAAGAAGCAGTACGGCTCAAGAGGGTCAAGGGAACAGCAAAAAAGAAGTATGTAGGAGTGAACTGCGTCAATTACAAGGGCTAACGTGCTATTGAAATTAGCTAATTTTTTGAAGTTTATAGGTAATTCGTTAGCTTCAACGACACGAGATATGGTATATAAGGTGGAAAAGGAAACACGTTTAGTTTATTGCTTTATCGTGAGAGTTTCCGGTGTTAATATTTGGCGATCACATTTCCACAATTACAAAGGTACGCAAATAAAAGGACGGAACGACAAGTGATATCACTGATAAGTAAGGAAATGGGGTGATTCTTTGCGATTTTAATGATATTATTTTAACTCCCATTAAGGATGATCGTTGTCAAAAGAGTTATACGGGCATCACCTTGAACAATCGTCTCAATCACTTCAACTAGTCTTGCATCCAACATCCGTGACTACTTCACTTACAGACATCTAATGGACAAATGCCTTCAATTGGTGCTACATACTTGTAGTGTCCTAACACGTTATATGCAACGTCAAGTATATAGAAATATGAGGAGTCATCATGCTCTTATGCAGTTATTTCGTAAAATTTTTTAAAGACCATTCGAAAAGACAGTCATGAGGAAATTGTCAATTTTTCCAGAGAACACCAATTGGATCATATCGTGCAATATAAGTGGCTAAGAGGCGTCTTGGATTAGCCAGTTTTTTTGGCTTTGAAATTTACGAAGTTAAAGAACTTAGAATTATTGTGACTTGCCTGTCACATGCTATGCTCATATTGTGGTTAAAATAAAGCTCAACTTGAATATTGAAATAACGACGTCGTATAAAGCAAACGTCCTGTTCTCATGGAGAATTCACTCCGTTAAAGCTATCAGATTCATCAATTAGTGAGAGTGTATCGACCGAAGTCGATTCTGTGGCGTTGAAATATGGTGAGCTGTCATCTTCTTCCCAGTCAAATCGCGTAAATACATCGATTCCGTTCTCCTCTCGAATCTTTACAAGTAAAACATGAATTTCTTCCTTATTGTGTTGTATTCATCACTTTCAAATCAGAGAGAATAAGAAAGAAACTGATTAATTTTAGTGAAACGAAGAAAGAGGACAGTATGCGTATTAAATAAGTGAGAAAATTTAAAGTTTTTAATAAACTTTGAAACGATGAATTTTATTAAAGTGGAAATTTTTTGCATTATAGAAAGTAAATTTATGCAAAAATCCATCACAATTTAGGGGATTTTCATTGCAACTAAATCCAAAGAATAAAATTTTTTATGGGAATACAGGCATAGTAACCTTTCAGGATTGTAATTGATTCTTGAAACCGCATTTTTAATGTAGAAAAAACATCGTGAGCATAAAAAAATGCAAAAGAAATTCACTTTTTGCAGGCAAAATTTGTGTACATTGCACTGTTAGTTGCAGTCGATCTTTGAACTTCACTCGTTCGTTATGAGTTTTGAAGATTTCTAATTGAATTTAGAACTTTTTTTAGAACTCAATTTAATTTTCAGAACTTAGTTCAGAACTTAATACATGAACTTAGAACAACCTTCTATTTTCTATGTAAAGCAATTTCAAGCACTTTCCTATTAATCCTTATCGCTGATCTTATCATTAAGGTTATGAGTTGAAGATCATGGTGAAATCTCAAGTTGGAGTTGCTTCATTTCGAAAGAGCACTTACATCATTGAGAATTGTCTGTATTAACTGATACTGAGGTTCATCTTGAAAAACAAGTGCATCAATGATCGTCAGCAAATCGTCATACTGCCTGGGGCAATCACGTAAAAAGTGAGCACGGCCCTCTTGACGTGCCATTAATTTCGATGCTTGCACAATGCTTCGCTCTAAAAGCATTCCTCGAAGGCAATCCTTGAACTTATCAACGCTGGCAATAGCAGTGCTGTAGTTTATCATTTTATCACTTAATCATTTCGACATAACACTATTTTACTGACAATTTTCGTTCTATTTTTATATTGGATCCACGATTTTATTGTGTTGATGATTCGTTTATTTATTTACTAAAAAAATCTGTCGAATTCGTTTATCAAATCAAAGCCAATCTGCTAGCTATTAACTGAACATCTGTAAGTATTATGAGCAGAATCCTACTGCAAAGTAATGAAGAGAATATAGGACACTATAAAGTGTGATCCCATATCGAAAATCGATGACATTTGTTCAGAAATTATTAGTACAGGCCTCTATGATTATTATCAATCAATTTATAATCGAAATATTGCTCGTATTGCACAAAGTGTGAAGAAGAGTGCAATACTCTCCGTAATTCGTGTTCTTAAAATCTTCGCAACGCAAAAGACAAAACTTCTGATTGTAAATTTGTTGACAAAAACATCTGCGTGCGGCTCTCGAAAGATAATAGCTCCTCACCATTTACTCGTCGCCAAGGTAGCGCTCCGCTAGTAATTTCAACTAAAAGATAGAACCATGATTCGAGATCATCTCTTCGGCCGAGATCGAGTCTTTGATGTGCCTTCAACGAGCCATATCTTGTTGTACCACGCCATCCGACTTCTCCTCGTGATGGATGATGATTTCCTTCCTGAATATACTTCAGTGTCCCCTTGAAAACCCCATCGGATGAGAGTGATTGATAAGGAACACTGTATGATGGTTAAATTGTAAAATTTTTGAAAGTGGCAAATCATCCTATTGGTGGTTGGTGGCTTTAGCCATTGCACCACAAAGATCGAGCAAATTGCAGAGCGTGTGCAAGATGTTTTCCTATGAATTCATCAAAAATATCTACCAAGAGGAAGACCATAATTCAAAATAAAAACATTGCCATTTAGTAAGCAAACATAGGTCAGTACAAATTTCACTGCCTATCGAATAAATTTCGATAGGAAGCGAGTCTGATCGCAGGTTGACCTATTGACTTCTTAAGTGGAATAAGGCAGCTTATCAACAAGATGATATCACATTAGCCGAAGAGAGCGACTGTCTTAATGCCGGAAATGATTGCGAATGTTCTAGAATTAAAAAATTACCATATCTGAATATCTTTTCGCTAGACCAAAATCCAATAGGAATATTGTTCGATGCTGATGATCTTCGTTTCGTCCGATTGCAAAATTACCCGGTTTGATATCTCGAGAAATGAAACCACATCTGCAGTATTTACGGTAATAAAGGCTTTGTAATGCTAAATG
This sequence comes from Baylisascaris procyonis, assembly GCA_037389465.1. NCBI lineage: Eukaryota > Metazoa > Nematoda > Chromadorea > Rhabditida > Ascarididae > Baylisascaris > Baylisascaris procyonis. The sequence goes on from JAZARR010000066.1 coordinate 42,929, forward strand.
ATTAAACAGTGAGCAGCGCACTTACATGGCGAGGCATCGTGCATCGCAAATTACAGGTATTCCAAAGATCGTCTCTATAAATTTCCAAGATGTGATCCATGTAAAGGTGAGATATGTTGTAATTCAACCTCTACCGTACTTTCTGATAAGAAATCAGTCCATTATACCGTAACATAGATTGCTATTAAAAATTACGGTATGTTTGATTATCATTGCATTGCAGGGCATTTTAACTGAAGGGAAATATGAACAGATAAGAAAGATTTTGAAAAATGGAATGCAACTAACCTATGTAACTCCTCAATTGCATCAAGAGTTTGCGTTGCAACAAAAATCGACGTGCTCAATGAAAATCGCCGATTGATTTGTTCATGTTGCAACGTATAAAGATCTTTGCCAAGCAACGGCATAACGACGAACACGTAATCCGGTTTCTTTGAACCCTTTATGAAAATTAATATTTTTGTTGCATTATCATGCGAGGAATAATAATTCAGCATTCGGTTGTCTTCATGAAGAGTTTCTCTGAGGTCGTTTCTGATGCTCGTTTCCAATGCATATCGACAAAATTACCACATGAACTGAAGCACAAGTGGGGAATCTTCGTCGCCGCCCTCCTTGCTCCTCTCAATCCCCCTTAGGGGATGCCCTTGCTGCTTATAGCGAATGCTTTTTGAGTAGAATCCCCCTATGAGAGCCAGTTGATTAAATAGTGCTATGAACATGAAACTTATCAGTTTTCTTCGTTTTCTTATTTATCGATTTAATTAAAGAGATGTATTCTTAATTCCACTAATGGCGTCTGCATAATGAATCAAAATCAGGTAGTGTCCTTGCCTTGTGATCCAAGGATCTTAGATATGACCGTTAAATAAGTAGCAGTTCTTTGAGGTGTGTACTAAATATGAAAGGAAAAAACTTTTTTAATTTAAAGCATCCCACCACAGAATTAAAATGCAACTTTCTATAAACCTTTGGCTTGAAATGGAAAGGAAGACGCAGATTTCACACCTTTCATATGAACTACAGTAGGCTGCAAAATAATGCGTCCAACTCTTAGAAAACCTTTTCATTGTGATGTACTGATGCATGATGTGCCCACTTTCAACATGTTTTTTATAGAGTTTTATGTTAGTTTATTTATGATTCTTTGGTAACTGTCAATGTCAGATGATCAGCATAACTGAACAGATTTTTTTTTATATATTTGATTTCACCTTTAGAATGTTACTCGTTGAATAATTTTGCTTGGATAATGCAATCTTCACTTTGTTGTTTAGTACATATGAAGTCATAAGCCGAAAAGATGTTGTAGATGTTATTGCTACACTCAAGAAAATCACTTCCTCTATTTCATCTCTTAATCAACCGATAAGTTTTTGAATGAGAGGAGAATTTCTCACTTACATGATCGATAAGTGGGCAAATATGCTTGCAGTTGTATCGTTCAGCTGTAATCATAACACTTCCGGTATTTTTCTACTTTAACTGCATAGATCCTTTAAGCACCTCATCGTCAATCACTTTGAGAAACCAGTAGGGATAGCTACTTTGCTTGGGTTTACTTATCAGATGCAAAGGTATTAGAGTATTTAGGAGGGCAATATTGGAGGTAAATGCATCATTTGAAAAATAAAATGTTAGGAATTGAAACAATTGGGGATACAAAAATCATATGGGATAGAAATGTTGGATATATATATATATATATATATATATATATATATATATATATATATATATATATATATATATATTAATATGCGTCATGATTTTCATGATGACTACACCAGAGACACGAATAAATCGGCGATGTCAGAAATGTGATGCCTTTCATTATACTGAGCAAGTAGATAATCGCAGTTATTAAATCTTCCTGATACGAACTCGCTTCTCACTCGCAAATAATGTCGTTGAACATTGCATATAAATTTCTTAGTTAGAATGGCTTCATCTAAAAAAATTATTCTTGTAAAACATTTTCCTTACCTCCGACCTCGTCTGCATTCAAAAACGGTCCCGAAGCCGCCTTCACCGACCACACTGATCAGTTTGTATGTGAAAATCTCCGAGCGCACCTCAGCGCCAACTCGCGGTAGACCGTCTTGATTGGGTTTAGACGACCGTTCGGGAATCAATTGGTGTAAGGTAGAGAGTGTGGGAAGTGCTTGTCAATGATTCTGTGTTTCTTTATGTTCATTGCATAGTCTTGCGTCGCTCGTATGAATCGGCTTATCACTATTAAGACAAATTATCTCCCGTCTTAGGAAAAACGGGCTATAGGGTTCATCGAAAATAGGCTCTTATTTTAGTCAGTTTGAAGTGGTGGAGAATCTGTGGCCTAGTCACAGCGTGAACTTGTAGCCAAGCCACAGAATAGAAAAATCCATGACCCTGGGTGAGCAAGGGTGAAAGGCCTAGAATGGGGAGATTATGGCCGGGCCGTGAACTCCTCTACCCTTGTTGGTAAGGGCGGGTCGGCGGCCCAGCCTTGAATAAATCCACTTTTTCGTGGCCAGGTGTGAATTCCCCTATTTCTTTGTTCACCATCAAATCAAATCATAAGACCGCGATTCCCTCAACATCGGTTTTGATGGGTTGCATGGATGAATGATAAATTGCTCGATTGTAGAGAATAAGCTATATTTTTATTTCGCTCTATTACATTATTCCGTTCGTATGAAATTAACGACGGCATAATATGGAGATTCTTTGAGCTAGGCAACAACTTCTATTATCCAATAAATTTCTGTTTTTGGAAGGTGGATGTAAGTGGTATATGAAAATGGGGGGAGGGGGAGAGGTAAGAATTGTCGTTGGGCTTAACAGCTGAAGGTAGAGCTCGTTGGATGATATAATCGTTTTAAGAAAAAAGAAAAAGGTTGTTTGGAAGTGCATGAAGTTTTCTGTTTTCTAGAAGAATCTACTAAGACCCAATGAACTTTCCTTTTGCTTCAAAGAGGAAAATCTAGAAACTATGATCTTCTTTCGTTCTTCGACACGATATAGGTTGCACACCACGTGTTCTAATGTTTTGATTGCCTGATAAATATGTGATTACTTATTCAATTCTTTAATTTCGCAACTGATTTAAATACTTCAGCGGTGCGTTCTATTCGAAGTTGTTGCTGTGAAAAGGCAGTGTGATCGATACCGTGATGGCCGATGATGGAGTGAATCCGAAGGCCTATCCGCTTGCTGATACGGCTTTATCGCAGAAAGTATTGGATCTTGTACAACAGGCGCTTAACTATAAACAACTTAAGAAAGGCGCTAACGAAGTCACCAAAACTCTCAATAGGGGCATCGCTGAGGTATTTTAATGCTTATTGCCATCATATATCAGATTTTTAGATTCACCACATTACTGTTGTTTGTATTCGGCATAAATTTGAAGGAAATCTACCAATTTAACAATTATAAGCTAATGTAAAAACTTTCTTTCAATGTTCGTAGCCGAATATCGAAAAAAAAAATTCTATCGTTATATTACGCAACGGTTCATGGCAGCTTAACGAATTGTGCACTCGTTCTATGTCTTGTTCTGAGTTTCTAATTAATTTCTTTCGCTAAAGAAGGGATTTGAGGTCTTAGTTTGAATGATAGGAACACTGTTCCATAGCGGCAATTTTACGATGTAAATATGTGTGACATATGCGCCCTTTTTTGAGCTCTTCAGAAGTCGTCACAGAAATATTTATGGGGTGTTGTACTTCTCGTTTATGGGAAGAGTTAATGGCGAGTTCAATTTTGCCGTGTAAAAATGTACATTTATGTTCACCAAATGTGATGGTAGAATGGTTGCTGATAACAAATTATCGTAATTGTTGTTGAAAACGATATTGTTATCAAATTTTATTGAGTGATATTATTAGTGATTTTCACGATTTAATTCGGCGTGGTGACATAATTCGCGATGAGGTTCGTTTTATTCAATAATTATAATGCTATTCTGAGCGGAATTCGATAGTCAGAACAATCAACCTATCAATCTCTAGTGAAAATATGCATAATGGAACACTGATATGGGAATGGAATGTCCTTATTTGACGTGATAAACAGTGTCGCGGCTTCGTGCGAGTGAATGAGTGCGTAGAAATAAATAAAGTGAAAGATGATTAAAGCTTCAAAAGTTAGTTTTGCAGACGTGAGAAAGTTATGAGAAACGAAGTAGTGCAAATAGATTATGAAAGTGAGATTGTTAGTCGGCCACTCAGAAGTGTTGAGCTCAAAGAGAGGGCAACGTGCGTGGGAAGCTCACAAGGCATGGGAGCGCTTTGTTTCTCAAAAAGTGCATGAGGACATGCGGATCAAGTCATCCCATGAACAATGCTAATTGTCAACTCAACTAACGGCACAAAGAAGGGCGGACTATAAGCTTCAAGAAAATGTCAGCAGGAAGGCTATATAAACAAACCTCAAAGATTCGGTAACTGCTATACGATGTGTAACGTGAATCGGTGTTGTGCGCTCAACGTTTTTGCTTATGAATAAGTATGTGTATTCTCTCCGTCGGCTTATAAGGTATTATAACATTACGTACGTGTAGATAATTGTACTTGAGTTCGCTTAAGTGTAATGTTAGAATTCTCTCAGCATCAGGTTACGTGATTTATTGATGAGTATACGTATTCTTTTCGTTGAGTTATACTAATAAGTATGCATGTTCTTTCCTCGGGTTATAAGAAGTTATAACATTACGTACTTGTCTAATAACCATATATGAGTTTACTTGATCACATGTTAACCTACTATCATATTCTCTTTTACTGTCGATATGTAAATGTTTCTTCGTCGCGTTTTGATTGTTTAAATGCGAATAAAGGTTTAATTACCCAAGTTTGAGGCGTGGTTCACACAGCAGTGGAAAGGTGCACAAGGCGGTTGCACCAACAGCATCTGATATTGGTATTCTAAGAGCAGCCACCTCAAAGTGAAGTATTCTTGGGTAACTGACAGAATCCCAAAAGGTGGTCATTGGCGAGCGGAAGGCGTCATTGAAATCGGAGTGTCGCGACAAGTAGACGGGTCACGGAAGGGAGCTCAGTGGTCAGAATCGTCGACTCCAGCGGAGATTGTGGTTGGATCGACGCCAGTGGCAAAGAGACGGGTCGACGGTGGATCAAAACGCCACACGTCAACTCGGAAGTGACAAAAGCGGGTACCGAGAAGCGATCAGCAGCTCAGTCGACATCGGACAGCAACAGTAACGTAGGCCAATTGTTAAACAGTAATTTTCTTTTGTTTTATTCGTTTTCTGTTGTTTGTTCACGAATCTTTGGGGACAAACTAACATACATAATCTAATTATTGACCACCTTTACACATACACACTACACACACCCACCAACAAAAAGGGTGGTTAATACATGGTGCCACGAGCCGGGATATTACTGAGTTGGCCTTTAACAATCACACTAATTTGGCTTTAATTGCTGTAGGAGAGATAAATGAAAATATGTCTTCCACTGGTCTGCGAAAGCAGCTTACGCTGGCCAAGGGAAGGCTTCAGTACTTGGACGAATTGCCTGATTACAGTGAGCAGCCTAAGACTGGAGAGGAAATGATGGTTATAAGGTCGCGCGTTACAGAGGACCTTATGCGGATAGAAACGGATGTAGAAAAGATAAATAAGAGCCATACCGCGTGGAGAGAGCTCCTGATGGGTCTAACTGGAGAGAAGCAAGAAAAGGAGAGTGAGCGGTATGAGAAAGAGTGTGAGGCCCAAGACAGCTTCCTGGAAGTAGTTGATAAGGCAGATGAGGCAGTAGCTACTCTGAAGTGCAAGCTTGCACAGTTAGATTTAGCAGAAAAAACATTGCCGCTTCTAGAAGCTAAACAAGAGGAGAAGGCATGGAAAACAGAATTGCCCCGAGCAACTCTCCCCCAATTCCATGGCGACCCCCTAGAATGGAGAGAATTTTGGGATTCCTTTGGAGCAGTAGTAGATGAGCAACCAATTCCGCCAGTGATAAAAATGACACATCTAGCGAGTTGTTTACATGGGAATGCGAAGGAAGCTATCGCGGGGCTACCCATTACCAATGAAAGTTACCAGGAAGCTAAAGACCTCCTAGCAGAAAAGTTTGGTAATCCAGTTATCGTAAGGAGGTACCTATACCGAACACTACAAATGTTACCCGCTTGTTCGGACAAGTTAAGCGATATGAAGAAATTTGGGGAGGCCTTGTCTAGGGTTTGCAAACAGTTGAGGGCTCTTAAAGAACCACTCGACAACCCCTCATCAGTACTATCGGTTCTGCAAAAACTCCCTCCCTCCATTCTGGAAGAGATGTTGAGGGATAAGGTAGAACAAGAATGGGATATGGAGATGGTAAAGGGTGCGCTAGACTGTTATGTGAAGAGGAAGGAAGAGATAGCAAGCATAAAAGACAGTGAAAGGAGAACACCACGCGCGGAATTTCAGCGAAACGGAACAAGCGTAGCAACGGCCTTCACAGCCGCGAAAAATTATACTGAGAAAGGTTGTGCGTTATGTACGCAGGCCCATTTTGCGGATGAGTGCTTGAGATATAGAAGGATTGCTGACCGAGAACAACGCATCACAGATCTCAAGTTATGTTTTAGATGTCTGCGAGAAGGTCACAAAAGCAGGAATTGTAAATTCACTAAACCTTGCTTCCATTGTCGAGGTAGTCATCACAGTGCACTTTGTCCGCAGAGGGAGAGGGTTAATTTATCGTGGCGGAGTCCAACAATGCAAATGAATAACCAAGCGCGAATGAGACCAAACGAACACGATCAAGCAACCAACCCAAATGGCAGACCCAATATCAACTGGCAACAGAGGGAATCAGGTACAATCCAGCAGCCGGAGTGGGCTTCTAGGTCAGTAGTACAACTAGAGGGGAGTGCCAACGAGGAGCCCTCAAGTGAAGGACTGAAGACAATCAGTCAGCGTCCACCTAGCACTTCAACAAATCGACAGGTGACATTTCAAACCAATGCCGTGGTAGTTGAGCAGCAGCAGCCTCAAGCCAATGCTGTGACCTCCCCCACACAAATGCCCACAAATAAGGAGTTCAAGGAAATCGTCGAGGGAGAGTGCAGAAACCTAGTCGCTCGCGATAGTAAAGTGTACCTGCCTACTATTCGGGTAGATATATGTAATCCAAAAAATGAGAGGAGCCCTATACTGGAGACTTATGCACTGTTTGATAGCGGTTCGCAGCGATCCTTTATTACAACATCGATGGCAAAGCAGCTCAAGCTGAGTCCTATTACATCAGAGGTTATTTCGCTTGACACCTTCGCTTCCAAACGGGCAAAGAAGTTGGAATCCCAGTTGGTAGAAGTTGGACTTTGTCTGGAGAAGGGGAAGACGCAGGTTATAGAAATGAACGTTGTCCCGAGGTTGGTTAGGGAATTAACCTGTCGGAAACCGCTCAAACAAGAGAAAGAGGGAGAAGATTTGGGACAAGAGCTGATAGTGGCCCCAGGGATTCTGATAGGATCGGATTTTTATTGGGAACTGATGGGTAGCGACGCACCTCAAAGACTCGCGAATAACTTGTACCGTATATCGACGAAGGTAGGATCTATGATAGGAGGACGGCTTGAGAAAGAGAAAGAGATCCATACCTACTGTGGGGTGAACGTCGTCGGAGGTGCTAGCGGTACAGAGGACCAGTGGGCAGAGGTTGAGAAATTTTGGAAGCTTGAAAGTATTGGGGTGAACGAACAATCGAAAGACCAAGAAAACGACCGGGCACTGGAATGTTTCGATAAGACAGTCGAATTTATCGGCGGTCGGTACCAAGTCTGTTGGCCATGGAAATATGAAGAAATTGAGCTTGAAAATAATTTTGGACTCAGCCTCGGTCGTCTCAAGTCACTGCTGAAACGACTGCATGGAGACCCGGAGTTGTTGTCAAAGTATGACCAAACTCTGCGAGAGCAAGAGCGGCTGGGGATAATTGAAGAAGTAGCTAGAGGGAGCAAGCCAGATGGGCCGGTTAGGTACGTTCCGCATCAGCCAGTTATAACCCCATCGAAAAGTACAACCAAACTGAGAATCGTGTTTGACGCCTCAGCAAAAGCGAGCAAGCGCGAAAAAAGTTTAAACGAGTGTCTCTATTCAGGACCAGCATTCTTACCCGATCTAGGGGGGATTTTGTTGAGATTCCGCCTTCCAAAAATAATAATGATAGCAGACGTAGAAAAAGCATTTCTTCAATTGTCTCTCAAGAAAACAGAACGAGATGTAACCAGGTTCTTGTGGCTAGATCAGCCGGAGAAAGGATTAAATAACGACAATTTGAAGACCTATCGCTTTACAAGAGTTGCCTTCGGCGTGGTAGCCAGCCCATTCCTCCTTGGAGCAACGTTAAGGTTCCATTTGGATAAAGTAGCTAAGGAAGCAGAAAAAGAGGATAAGGCGAAAGTGCAGAGATTCAGAGGACTAACCGAGCAGATTAAAGAAAACACATACGTAGACAATGTTATTTTGAGTGCCGAAACTACAGAGGAGGCTGTGCAACACTACCACATGGCGAAAGCAATATTTGATAAAGCGTCCATGAACCTGAGGCAGTGGGCCTCCAATGACAAGTCCGTTGTCACCCAGTTTCAAGAAGCGGACTTAATGCAGGAAGACATCACAAACGTGCTTGGACTAGGGTGGGATAGGCAAGAGGATACCCTGACCGTAAGGCTCGTAAGCAGAGATAAAAACGAGGGTGCAGCACTAACAAAAAGAAGAGTCCTTTCACACCTTTCCGCAAATTTTGACCCCTTAGGACTGATATCGCCAGTGCTTCTAAAAGGAAAACTCCTTTTTCAAACACTATGGAAAAAAGGATACCAATGGGATGAAATACTGAGACCAGAACATCAGGTGAACTGGACCAACATAGTAATGAACTGGAAGGAATACCCCACGTTTGTAATCGATCGAAGAGTTGTTAGGAGTGACAGCAAAAGATTACATCTGCATGCATTTGTAGACGCTTCGCAGCACGCTTTCGCTGCGGCGATCTACCTACGTAGCAAAGTTGACAGTAAGGCTGAGAGTCACTTAGTGTTCTCGAAGACGCGACTATGCCCTTTAAGAGACATCTCCATACCCAGGCTGGAACTGATGGCATGCGTTATCGGAGTGAGAGCATTAGTATATGTGGAAAGACAGTTGAAAGTGGCCATTGAGAAAAAAGTACTGTGGAGCGATTCAAAATGTGCTTTAGCTTGGATAATGAGTAATAGAGCGTTACCTGTATTCGTGGCGAACCGTGTGCAAGAACTAAACAAGCACTACGGGATTGAGTACAGACACGTCGGAGGTAGAGAAAACCCGGCTGACCTTGCGTCGAGAGGTGCAACCCCTAAAGGCTTAGCAAACAGCAACATTTGGTGGAAGGGCCCGGAATGGTTAGTAAAGAGTGAAACGCACTGGCCTTTAAGCCATCATCAAAAATTGAAGGGAGAAGTCCAAGAGCAGGATATGACCAGCAACGTAGTAGCAACACTAACTTCACTACAGCACGATCAGAAAAAGGAGGAAGATTGGTTAGAAAGAGTGGCGGCCCGAGTCAGCACGCGGAGGAAGCTGAAAGGGGTAATAGGATACGTCCTCAGGTGGATAGAAATGAGAAAGGGGACTCGACGGCAACAGTCAGGGTTAAGTATGGAGGAACTAGAATATGCGGAAATGAAAATCATGGACATCATGCAAAATAAACAATTCCATGAACTAAAAGAGGCATTGCAACACGACAAACCGCATCAATTAAGGAAGCAGCTAGGGGTGGTAGAGATGGGCGGATTACTAAGATGTAAGGGAAGATACGAGCACGAAGACCTCCTGGCCCAAACGAAGTGGCCCATTTTACTGCCATCCAAACATAAAGTCACGGAACTGATCATAGAACAAGCTCACAAGAAAAACTTTCATCAAGGGGCGCAAAAAACGTTGTGCGATGTAAGAGAGCCGTTTTGGATTCCGAAAGGTCGAGCAGTAGTGAAAAGAGTGCTCAGAAGATGTCTGACTTGCAAAAAGCATGAAGGCGGCCCATTCGCGCTACCCCCTATGCCTTCTTTACCGGCGTATCGAACAAGACGAGCGTTTCCCTTTCAACATACCGGAGTAGACTATTTCGGCCCCATGTTAGTCAAAGATAAAGGTCAGACAACCAAGATCTGGGGATGTCTATGGACGTGTTTGGTTACTAGAGCCGTCCACCTAGACACAGTTAGCAATCTAACAGCAGAACAGTTTATTCAAACTTTTCGAAGGTTTGTAGCTCGAAGAGGAGTACCCGAAAGAATTCTGTCGGATAACGCCACTACATTCACGTCGGCGGGAAAAATTTTGGTGGGTGAACACCAGAAAAAGGAACTTGAAGAGGGGTTGGCCCAATATGGAAGTGAAAACGGCTTACGATGGGACTTTATCACTAGTCACGCACCATGGAAGGGCGGAGCTTATGAGAGAATGATTGGTTTAGTTAAGCGGTCACTCAGCAAAGCCCTAGGAAGAAAGGTTTTGAAAGTCGAGGAGTTACAGACTTTACTGTGTGAGATTGAAGCAGTCTTAAATAGCAGACCCATCACTTATGTCTATGAAAACAATCACGAAGGTAAAGCAATAAGACCGATCGATTTCGTTAGCCCACATATAAACCTATTGATCGCTGGTTCGGAGGACCAGAACGAGGTGTCAGACCCAAGTTACCAACCTGAATCGGAAATGATCGCTTTGCAAGAAAAATATAAAATAGGTCTGCGCGTCCTTGAGGATTTCTGGAAGAGGTGGCAGGATGAGTACTTGCTAAGCCTAAGAGAGCAGCAAAGAATGGAACACACTGGACCGCGAAACGTGATAACAAGAGAACCGCAAGTTGGAGAAATGGTAATCATTTATGAGGAAGGGGTACCAAGAGGTCAGTGGAAAACAGGAATGATCATATCCATTAACCGAAGTAAAGATAATCAAATACGCAAAGTCGTCCTAAAAACACCCACTGCCGGAAATTTGGAGAGACCTTTGAATTACCTTTACCCGCTAGAGGTGAGGGCATGTGAGCAGAGGGAAGAGGAAAAGGTAACGCTCCCCAAGTCCAACAGTCGCAGCTACAAGATGAGAATCATTGGGTATTGAGATCACGCACCGTGCAGAAAAAGTGAAGTAATCAGAAGTTGCTACAATCCTCATCACTTCAAAGTTAACGGTACAAGAAACTTCCCAGGAAGCTTTCTCATGTGGGCCGGTGGGAGTGTCGCGGCTTCGCGCGAGTGAATGAGTGCGTAGAAATAAATAAAGTGAAAGATGATTAAAGCTTCAAAAGTTAGTTTTGCAGACGTGAGAAAGTTATGAGAAACGAAGTAGTGCAAATAGATTATGAAAGTGAGATTGTTAGTCGGCCACTCAGAAGTGTTGAGCTCAAAGAGAGGGCAACGTGCGTGGGAAGCTCACAAGGCATGGGAGCGCTTTGTTTCTCAAAAGTGCATGAGGACATGCGGATCAAGTCATCCCATGAACAATGCTAATTGTCAACTCAACTAACGGCACAAAGAAGGGGCGGACTATAAGCTTCAAGAAAATGTCAGCAGGAAGGCTATATAAACAAACCTCAAAGATTCGGTAACTGCTATACGATGTGTAACGTGAATCGGTGTTGTGCGCTCAACGTTTTTGCTTATGAATAAGTATGTGTATTCTCTCCGTCGGCTTATAAGGTATTATAACATTACGTACGTGTAGATAATTGTACTTGAGTTCGCTTAAGTGTAATGTTAGAATTCTCTCAGCATCAGGTTACGTGATTTATTGATGAGTATACGTATTCTTTTCGTTGAGTTATACTAATAAGTATGCATGTTCTTTCCTCGGGTTATAAGAAGTTATAACATTACGTACTTGTCTAATAACCATATATGAGTTTACTTGATCACATGTTAACCTACTATCATATTCTCTTTTACTGTCGATATGTAAATGTTTCTTCGTCGCGTTTTGATTGTTTAAATGCGAATAAAGGTTTAATTACCCAAGTTTGAGGCGTGGTTCACACAGCAGTGGAAAGGTGCACAAGGCGGTTGCACCAACAGCATCTGATATTGGTATTCTAAGAGCAGCCACCTCAAAGTGAAGTATTCTTGGGTAACTGACAGAATCCCAAAAGGTGGTCATTGGCGAGCGGAAGGCGTCATTGAAATCGGAGTGTCGCGACAAGTAGACGGGTCACGGAAGGGAGCTCAGTGGTCAGAATCGTCGACTCCAGCGGAGATTGTGGTTGGATCGACGCCAGTGGCAAAGAGACAGGTCGACGGTGGATCAAAACGCCACACGTCAACTCGGAAGTGACAAAAGCGGGTACCGAGAAGCGATCAGCAGCTCAGTCGACATCGGACAGCAACAGTAACGTAGGCCAATTGTTAAACAGTAATTTTCTTTTGTTTTATTCGTTTTCTGTTGTTTGTTCACGAATCTTTGGGGACAAACTAACATACATAATCTAATTATTGACCACCTTTACACATACACACTACACACACCCACCAACAAAAAGGGTGGTTAATACATGGTGCCACGAGCCGGGATATTACTGAGTTGGCCTTTAACAATCACACTAATTTGGCTTTAATTGCTGTAGGAGAGATAAATGAAAATATGTCTTCCACTGGTCTGCGAAAGCAGCTTACGCTGGCCAAGGGAAGGCTTCAGAAGTACTTGGACGAATTGCCTGATTACAGTGAGCAGCCTAAGACTGGAGAGGAAATGATGGTTATAAGGTCGCGCGTTACAGAGGACCTTATGCGGATAGAAACGGATGTAGAAAAGATAAATAAGAGCCATACCGCGTGGAGAGAGCTCCTGATGGGTCTAACTGGAGAGAAGCAAGAAAAGGAGAGTGAGCGGTATGAGAAAGAGTGTGAGGCCCAAGACAGCTTCCTGGAAGTAGTTGATAAGGCAGATGAGGCAGTAGCTACTCTGAAGTGCAAGCTTGCACAGTTAGATTTAGCAGAAAAAACATTGCCGCTTCTAGAAGCTAAATAAGAGGAGAAGGCATGGAAAACAGAATTGCCCCGAGCAACTCTCCCCCAATTCCATGGCGACCCCCTAGAATGGAGAGAATTTTGGGATTCCTTTGGAGCAGTAGTAGATGAGCAACCAATTCCGCCAGTGATAAAAATGACACATCTAGCGAGTTGTTTACATGGGAATGCGAAGGAAGCTATCGCGGGGCTACCCATTACCAATGAAAGTTACCAGGAAGCTAAAGACCTCCTAGCAGAAAAGTTTGGTAATCCAGTTATCGTAAGGAGGTACCTATACCGAACACTACAAATGTTACCCGCTTGTTCGGACAAGTTAAGCGATATGAAGAAATTTGGGGAGGCCTTGTCTAGGGTTTGCAAACAGTTGAGGGCTCTTAAAGAACCACTCGACAACCCCTCATCAGTACTATCGGTTCTGCAAAAACTCCCTCCCTCCATTCTGGAAGAGATGTTGAGGGATAAGGTAGAACAAGAATGGGATATGGAGATGGTAAAGGGTGCGCTAGACTGTTATGTGAAGAGGAAGGAAGAGATAGCAAGCATAAAAGACAGTGAAAGGAGAACACCACGCGCGGAATTTCAGCGAAACGGAACAAGCGTAGCAACGGCCTTCACAGCCGCGAAAAATTATACTGAGAAAGGTTGTGCGTTATGTACGCAGGCCCATTTTGCGGATGAGTGCTTGAGATATAGAAGGATTGCTGACCGAGAACAACGCATCACAGATCTCAAGTTATGTTTTAGATGTCTGCGAGAAGGTCACAAAAGCAGGAATTGTAAATTCACTAAACCTTGCTTCCATTGTCGAGGTAGTCATCACAGTGCACTTTGTCCGCAGAGGGAGAGGGTTAATTTATCGTGGCGGAGTCCAACAATGCAAATGAATAACCAAGCGCGAATGAGACCAAACGAACACGATCAAGCAACCAACCCAAATGGCAGACCCAATATCAACTGGCAACAGAGGGAATCAGGTACAATCCAGCAGCCGGAGTGGGCTTCTAGGTCAGTAGTACAACTAGAGGGGAGTGCCAACGAGGAGCCCTCAAGTGAAGGACTGAAGACAATCAGTCAGCGTCCACCTAGCACTTCAACAAATCGACAGGTGACATTTCAAACCAATGCCGTGGTAGTTGAGCAGCAGCAGCCTCAAGCCAATGCTGTGACCTCCCCACACAAATGCCCACAAATAAGGAGTTCAAGGAAATCGTCGAGGGAGAGTGCAGAAACCTAGTCGCTCGCGATAGTAAAGTGTACCTGCCTACTATTCGGGTAGATATATGTAATCCAAAAAATGAGAGGAGCCCTATACTGGAGACTTATGCACTGTTTGATAGCGGTTCGCAGCGATCCTTTATTACAACATCGATGGCAAAGCAGCTCAAGCTGAGTCCTATTACATCAGAGGTTATTTCGCTTGACACCTTCGCTTCCAAACGGGCAAAGAAGTTGGAATCCCAGTTGGTAGAAGTTGGACTTTGTCTGGAGAAGGGGAAGACGCAGGTTATAGAAATGAACGTTGTCCCGAGGTTGGTTAGGGAATTAACCTGTCGGAAACCGCTCAAACAAGAGAAAGAGGAGAAGATTTGGGACAAGAGCTGATAGTGGCCCCAGGGATTCTGATAGGATCGGATTTTTATTGGGAACTGATGGGTAGCGACGCACCTCAAAGACTCGCGAATAACTTGTACCGTATATCGACGAAGGTAGGATCTATGATAGGAGGACGGCTTGAGAAAGAGAAAGAGATCCATACCTACTGTGGGGTGAACGTCGTCGGAGGTGCTAGCGGTACAGAGGACCAGTGGGCAGAGGTTGAGAAATTTTGGAAGCTTGAAAGTATTGGGGTGAACGAACAATCGAAAGACCAAGAAAACGACCGGGCACTGGAATGTTTCGATAAGACAGTCGAATTTATCGGCGGTCGGTACCAAGTCTGTTGGCCATGGAAATATGAAGAAATTGAGCTTGAAAATAATTTTGGACTCAGCCTCGGTCGTCTCAAGTCACTGCTGAAACGACTGCATGGAGACCCGGAGTTGTTGTCAAAGTATGACCAAACTCTGCGAGAGCAAGAGCGGCTGGGGATAATTGAAGAAGTAGCTAGAGGAGCAAGCCAGATGGGCCGGTTAGGTACGTTCCGCATCAGCCAGTTATAACCCCATCGAAAAGTACAACCAAACTGAGAATCGTGTTTGACGCCTCAGCAAAAGCGAGCAAGCGCGAAAAAAGTTTAAACGAGTGTCTCTATTCAGGACCAGCATTCTTACCCGATCTAGGGGGGATTTTGTTGAGATTCCGCCTTCCAAAAATAATAATGATAGCAGACGTAGAAAAAGCATTTCTTCAATTGTCTCTCAAGAAAACAGAACGAGATGTAACCAGGTTCTTGTGGCTAGATCAGCCGGAGAAAGGATTAAATAACGACAATTTGAAGACCTATCGCTTTACAAGAGTTGCCTTCGGCGTGGTAGCCAGCCCATTCCTCCTTGGAGCAACGTTAAGGTTCCATTTGGATAAAGTAGCTAAGGAAGCAGAAAAAGAGGATAAGGCGAAAGTGCAGAGATTCAGAGGACTAACCGAGCAGATTAAAGAAAACACATACGTAGACAATGTTATTTTGAGTGCCGAAACTACAGAGGAGGCTGTGCAACACTACCACATGGCGAAAGCAATATTTGATAAAGCGTCCATGAGCCTGAGGCAGTGGGCCTCCAATGACAAGTCCGTTGTCACCCAGTTTCAAGAAGCGGACTTAATGCAGGAAGACATCACAAACGTGCTTGGACTAGGGTGGGATAGGCAAGAGGATACCCTGACCGTAAGGCTCGTAAGCAGAGATAAAAACGAGGGTACAGCACTAACAAAAAGAAGAGTCCTTTCACACCTTTCCGCAAATTTTGACCCCTTAGGACTGATATCGCCAGTGCTTCTAAAAGGAAAACTCCTTTTTCAAACACTATGGAAAAAAGGATACCAATGGGATGAAATACTGAGACCAGAACATCAGGTGAACTGGACCAACATAGTAATGAACTGGAAGGAATACCCCACGTTTGTAATCGATCGAAGAGTTGTTAGGAGTGACAGCAAAAGATTACAGCTGCATGCATTTGTAGACGCTTCGCAGCACGCTTTCGCTGCGGCGATCTACCTACGTAGCAAAGTTGACAGTAAGGCTGAGAGTCACTTAGTGTTCTCGAAGACGCGACTATGCCCTTTAAGAGACATCTCCATACCCAGGCTGGAACTGATGGCATGCGTTATCGGAGTGAGAGCATTAGTATATGTGGAAAGACAGTTGAAAGTGGCCATTGAGAAAAAAGTACTGTGGAGCGATTCAAAATGTGCTTTAGCTTGGATAATGAGTAATAGAGCGTTACCTGTATTCGTGGCGAACCGTGTACAAGAACTAAACAAGCACTACGGGATTGAGTACAGACACGTCGGAGGTAGAGAAAACCCGGCTGACCTTGCGTCGAGAGGTGCAACCCCTAAAGGCTTAGCAAACAGCAACATTTGGTGGAAGGGCCCGGAATGGTTAGTAAAGAGTGAAACGCACTGGCCTTTAAGCCATCATCAAAAATTGAAGGGAGAAGTCCAAGAGCAGAATATGACCAGCAACGTAGTAGCAACACTAACTTCACTACAGCACGATCAGAAAAAGGAGGAAGATTGGTTAGAAAGAGTGGCGGCCCGAGTCAGCACGCGGAGGAAGCTGAAAGGGGTAATAGGATACGTCCTCAGGTGGATAGAAATGAGAAAGGGGACTCGACGGCAACAGTCAGGGTTAAGTATGGAGGAACTAGAATATGCGGAAATGAAAATCATGGACATCATGCAAAATAAACAATTCCATGAACTAAAAGAGGCGTTGCAACACGACAAACCGCATCAATTAAGGAAGCAGCTAGGGGTGGTAGAGATGGGCGGATTACTAAGATGTAAGGGAAGATACGAGCACGAAGACCTCCTGGCCCAAACGAAGTGGCCCATTTTACTGCCATCCAAACATAAAGTCACGGAACTGATCATAGAACAAGCTCACAAGAAAAACTTTCATCAAGGGGCGCAAAAAACGTTGTGCGATGTAAGAGAGCGGTTTTGGATTCCGAAAGGTCGAGCAGTAGTGAAAAGAGTGCTCAGAAGATGTCTGACTTGCAAAAAGCATGAAGGCGGCCCATTCGCGCTACCCCCTATGCCTTCTTTACCGGCGTATCGAACAAGACGAGCGTCTCCCTTTCAACATACAGGAGTAGACTATTTCGGCCCCATGTTAGTCAAAGATAAAGGTCAGACAACCAAGATCTGGGGATGTCTATGGACGTGTTTGGTTACTAGAGCCGTCCACCTAGACACAGTTAGCAATCTAACAGCAGAACAGTTTATTCAAACTTTTCGAAGGTTTGTAGCTCGAAGAGGAGTACCCGAAAGAATTCTGTCGGATAACGCCACTACATTCACGTCGGCGGGAAAAATTTTGGTGGGTGAACACCAGAAAAAGGAACTTGAAGAGGGGTTGGCCCAATATGGAAGTGAAAACGGCTTACGATGGGACTTTATCACTAGTCACGCACCATGGAAGGGCGGAGCTTATGAGAGAATGATTGGTTTAGTTAAGCGGTCACTCAGCAAAGCCCTAGGAAGAAAGGTTTTGAAAGTCGAGGAGTTACAGACTTTACTGTGTGAGATTGAAGCAGTCTTAAATAGCAGACCCATCACTTATGTCTATGAAAACAATCACGAAGGTAAAGCAATAAGACCGATCGATTTCGTTAGCCCACATATAAACCTATTGATCGCTGGTTCGGAGGACCAGAACGAGGTGTCAGACCCAAGTTACCAACCTGAATCGGAAATGATCGCTTTGCAAGAAAAATATAAAATAGGTCTGCGCGTCCTTGAGGATTTCTGGAAGAGGTGGCGGGATGAGTACTTGCTAAGCCTAAGAGAGCAGCAAAGAATGGAACACACTGGACCGCGAAACGTGATAACAAGAGAACCGCAAGTTGGAGAAATGGTAATCATTTATGAGGAAGGGGTACCAAGAGGTCAGTGGAAAACAGGAATGATCGTATCCATTAACCGAAGTAAAGATAATCAAATACGCAAAGTCGTCCTAAAAACACCCACTGCCGGAAATTTGGAGAGACCTTTGAATTACCTTTACCCGCTAGAGGTGAGGGCATGTGAGCAGAGGGAAGAGGAAAAAGGTAACGCTCCCCAAGTCCAACAGTCGCAGCTACAAGATGAGAATCATTGGGTATTGAGATCACGCACCGTGCAGAAAAAGTGAAGTAATCAGAAGTTGCTACAATCCTCATCACTTCAAAGTTAACGGTACAAGAAACTTCCCAGGAAGCTTTCTCATGTGGGCCGGTGGGAGTGTCGCGGCTTCGCGCGAGTGAATGAGTGCGTAGAAATAAATAAAGTGAAAGATGATTAAAGCTTCAAAAGTTAGTTTTGCAGACGTGAGAAAGTTATGAGAAACGAAGTAGTGCAAATAGATTATGAAAGTGAGATTGTTAGTCGGCCACTCAGAAGTGTTGAGCTCAAAGAGAGGGCAACGTGCGTGGGAAGCTCACAAGGCATGGGAGCGCTTTGTTTCTCAAAAAGTGCATGAGGACATGCGGATCAAGTCATCCCATGAACAATGCTAATTGTCAACTCAACTAACGGCACAAAGAAGGGGCGGACTATAAGCTTCAAGAAAATGTCAGCAGGAAGGCTATATAAACAAACCTCAAAGATTCGGTAACTGCTATACGATGTGTAACGTGAATCGGTGTTGTGCGCTCAACGTTTTTGCTTATGAATAAGTATGTGTATTCTCTCCGTCGGCTTATAAGGTATTATAACATTACGTATGTGTAGATAATTGTACTTGAGTTCGCTTAAGTGTAATGTTAGAATTCTCTCAGCATCAGGTTACGTGATTTATTGATGAGTATACGTATTCTTTTCGTTGAGTTATACTAATAAGTATGCATGTTCTTTCCTCGGGTTATAAGAAGTTATAACATTACGTACTTGTCTAATAACCATATATGAGTTTACTTGATCACATGTTAACCTACTATCATATTCTCTTTTACTGTCGATATGTAAATGTTTCTTCGTCGCGTTTTGATTGTTTAAATGCGAATAAAGGTTTAATTACCCAAGTTTGAGGCGTGGTTCACACAGCAGTGGAAAGGTGCACAAGGCGGTTGCACCAACAGCATCTGATATTGGTATTCTAAGAGCAGCCACCTCAAAGTGAAGTATTCTTGGGTAACTGACAGAATCCCAAAAGGTGGTCATTGGCGAGCGGAAGGCGTCATTGAAATCGGAGTGTCGCGACAAGTAGACGGGTCACGGAAGGGAGCTCAGTGGTCAGAATCGTCGACTCCAGCGGAGATTGTGGTTGGATCGACGCCAGTGGCAAAGAGACAGGTCGACGGTGGATCAAAACGCCACACGTCAAAAGCGGGTACCGAGAAGCGATCAGCAGCTCAGTCGACATCGGACAGCAACAGTAACGTAGGCCAATTGTTAAACAGTAATTTTCCTTTGTTTTATTCGTTTTCTGTTGTTTGTTCACGAGTCTTTGGGGACAAACTAACATACATAATCTAATTATTGACCACCTTTACACATACACACTACACACACCCACCAACAAAAAGGGTGGTCAATACAAACAGTGACCGCGGCAGATAGGTGCATAACACCGCTTTTAAGCACTAAAGGCTTTATCAAACCTTATATTCATATATAGTGGCTTTTACATTATAGAGACCATAGTTTTCCATTACACTAGAGTCAGTAAGTTCTGTTTGGGTCGTTTATATTTGCACACCTGTCCCCCTCCTCTTCCAGCAACATTCCTTTTGAGCAGGAGAATTGAAACTATGGTGAATGTTTTGCAAAATTTAATGTGAATAGAAGGAAGTATCGGCGTCTTCGATGTTACATAATTTAACCTCGGGTGAATCTGGCAAATTGCCGCAACAAAAATTTGAATTTCCGCCAAAGATTTGATGCCATGAAATAAAATATATGTAACTGATCTCGCATTATACGCCACAATATATTGGAGGATTCCTGCGACTTTTGCTTATAGGAGCACAGAAACAAGCAGTGAACATTTATATTTTATTAGCTCATTTTGGTGGTGCACACTTTCACGCTAATTTTCATTGCCTTATGTTTCTTCCAGATGTTTTCTCCTGTCGTTTTTCAGGTGATCGTGATGGCAGCGGACGCTGAACCACTTGAAATCCTCCTCCATCTTCCCCTCCTTTGCGAAGACAAAAATGTTCCTTACGTCTTCGTACGTAGTAAGGTGAGTTCTCTCGCAACTTTTTCTTTTATTGTTTTTCCGGAAGTTAGTGTCGAGAAAACATCTACATTCACCATTCGCCTATCTCGTTTGGGAAGTTGTGGCGTATTTTCACATTGCAGGGGTTGACCTTTTAGTCCTTACTTATCCAGCCACGATAACTGATGCGAAGGGGATGGGGAATAGGGGGCAGGAAGATGATATGGCCTTTACTTGTCACGTATGACCCGCGCTATTTTTAAGCGAAAAGGAGGCTGATAATGAGAACCAAGGTGATAGAGGAAGATTGCACTTTCAACTTTTGTTGTGCTCTTGCAGTTTTCACGAAATTGGTGTATTTGCGACGTTTTTGTAGATTGCTATTGCGTGGAATTTTTTCCATTTATATCATCTGAAGTGAATTTCCCTATAGTTCGAGTGTAAATTGAGTTTCAAAAGAGATGTTAGTCATTATAGATGTTGCCACTTACTTGAGGTTTTATTCCTTCGAATATTTTTGAGATATTTGATAGGAATTAGACCTGTGATTGGAAAACATTGTCTACCGGAAATTGGACTACGAGTTTTATTGAATTTAAATGTTTTAGGCAGCACTTGGTCGTGCCTGTGGAGTAACGCGTCCGGTCATAGCTGCATCGATAACTCAGAATGAAGGATCTCAACTGAAGAGTCAGATTCAAAAGATACGTGAAGATGTCGAGAAACTTCTCATTTGATTGTGAAACTTTTTTGATCTGTTTGATTTGTTGTGGATGAATACGTTTCATGAGGAACAGCATCTGTCAGCGTAGTAGAAAGGGGAGGAAGGCTGAGTGGTCCCGTTGAAAGTCAGTTTCTTGCTTTATCTTGGCCTGAAATTCCAAGAAGAAAGTTGTTTTCATGATTGTCATTGTTTTGGTTTCGGAGTTTTTTGCAAAAGCGCCATTCCTTATGTAGCATTGGGGTCATTTCAAATTTTGGCCCAGGTAAGGTCATTTCATTGTCTTCATCATGTTTCACTATGCTAAAAGTAAAAAGAACTTGGGTTGCAAATTCCCCACTTCGATATTAACGTGGTTGTCCTGTAGAAGTGGTGAATTGTTTATTGATGGAAGATTGCTACTGTTCACTACTACTATCTATCAGTTTGCGGATGTTTGTTGAAATAGCAATGTTGTGAGTTTGTTTGTCTCTTTAGATTTTTAAATCGTTTCATTGTTATGTTGAAGTTGAATAAATTCCAGTTTATTTAGCTGAACACATGACTTTTTATGGAGTTTCAAGATTGGCTGTTCATTTCTTCCAGGAGGATTGCGAGGATCAGTGCTACATATTGCTAAAGATGAGCGTTGCAGTGGGTGATATGGACTCATTTTCTCTCGTAATGGTCTTTGATTTGGACATGAGTAGTACCGGTCGATAAGATGGTGTGCTAGAAAATCTTCGATACCATTTAAGGCAATTTTTATACCACATATGAGAACGAAAGCGGCGATGGTCTAGTGATCTTACTATTTCAGTTTATTGCGATGGTATTTGAACTTTGGTTACTTCGCAGATCACCTTTAAGCAACACATACCTTTTCACATATCTGCACGTTTGATACGACCTTTCTGCTTTTGGGGTCTGTATTGGTGCAGTCCTTCCCACTGTGTGCTATTTTCCGTTCTGCATGTTTTGATGAGGACGCGTGAGACCGCCCATCTTCCAGCTTTAGTCAATTCACTGTATTTCATCTGTGGGCTGTTACGTATAGCGTGTATTCAGGAACACTACCTGGACCTGCACAATACCAGTATTCTTCCGACATATGCATAGGTGTGGGACCTCTGTGGATTTAAAGGCATCAACTCCGTTTTCAGGAAATTCAGCTGCAGTAGTTTGATGCGATCGAATGTCAACAAGTTGTCTGCTGGCGCTGCGGAGTTTCAAATATTGGCGATTTGCTTTATTCGTATTGCATGAGTTGCCATTGCTTTGATTAGCTTTTCATTTTTAAGCGTGAGCAGTGCTAGGCGGTGCACGTTTCTGTCAGTGGGAAGGACTTTTTGATTGTAAGGTGATCGAAAATATTAGGGAGCTTACTACTTGTCAACAACTCCATCATTGATACATTTGGATGCCATCATTGTTGACTTCATAAATTCTGAATGATAATATTTAGATCGGTGAACGAGATTCCGCTATGCCATTGGCGAAGTTCAAATTTATCGTTTCATCTTCTGATTCGGAACAAGGCTACGAAGCTGAGAATCTTCTCGTTGATGGTCGTGCACGAACCAAATGGAAAGGGAAAGCAGGTAGAATGTACCATCATATATTAGTACTTTGTTGGTTTTGATATTGAGTAACGTTCGTGTTGAATGTATTCTCTAACGTTTTAATTCAAAAATCATCATGAAATAAAATTTAGAAATAACGTTGTGCTTATGTCTTATTTTTGTGGAAATAATTTACACTTCATCTAAGATATAATATTAAATTACTTAAGCTCTAAACGTATAATTACTTGAAAATGATTGATCTATTGCACCACTATGTCATTCGAAGTATTTGAAGTTAGACGGGAGGCGGATATTATTATGAAGCTAGGTGAAGAGGGGGCAATATGAAATTAGACGAAAGAGGGGGTCATGTGAAGTTGAGTGGAAAGGAGATGGGGAGAGGAACGCAATGGTAGACAGTCAAACTGTTCGTGTTTAGAAAGAAAGAATCCCTACGTTTCCCTATGGTAAAAATTCAGGGGAATTTCTGTAGTTGTTGGCATGTTTATGCTGATTGTGTTTATTATCTTTGCCGGTTTATTTCAATTGAGAGAAAAGTTTTTATATTTTCACAATGTTACAATGCTGATAAAATGCTTCTAGATGACTTTTATTTTCGTTATGCTGGAATTCTTTCAGGTGAGAAAAAATCTGAAAAGGATTTAAAACAAACTCCATTGCTTATAGATTGTTGTTAACAAATTGAAGAACTATTCGAATGTAAACCTCGAAATCGCTGTTGATTTCTATGAAACGAAATCGACTTATTCATCTAGAAGATCGAATATGAGTTCTTGATCCATCGTTCTTATTTCGGCTATATGAAATGCCTAATCTTGAGCGTTGTTATTTGAGCTTAAGTGCAGCTTTGCGTTTTACGTTTATTCCAAATGTGCTTTTTATATTCCAAAATATACCCATTTCTCTTGTCGAAATATTATTGCTTTGCAAAACTTTACGTTGCAAATATCGCTTGCAGGAGCAATAAATAATTGTGTGATAATACAACTCGATCGTGAACATTCGATCAATTCAGTTGATATTGGCAATGAATTTAGTGCACTTGTCGAGATCCTCGTCGCAAAATCGTGTGAACAGCAGCCATCTTTTCGTGCAATTTATTTTTTCATTCCTTTTTATTTATTGCTCATATTAATTTATTGTTGTTAAATTTACGCTAATTTTGATGTTTCGTTATGTTATATTTACATATATATATGTGCATATTATTGGGTAGATGTATTGAGATCCGCTTGGAATACATAGTTAGTTGGGCGATGAATATTGAGTTTTTGTTCGTTTAAGTGTGCAAAGTGGATGCACTTCAAAATTGAAGAGTTAAAAGAAGTGGCTATACTAAACGCCTTATTATGACAAGTATCTATAAGGAGAGCTGTACTCATTGATGGTTATGAAGTTTTTTAAGTGTACGAATCTGAAATTCCGTATACTGCATAAAAGTGGTATTACGGGGAAAAATGCAACAGAAAAACATTGCTAACGGTGATTTGTTATAAGCAGAGGCAATGCGGATTGTTTTACTATATGTTAAATTCAAATTGAAAAGCTATTCTAATATAAACCCCGAAGTCATATTGATTTATATGAAGCGTACATGTCATATGTACATAAATATATTGCTTTCTTGCTAAGAAAAGAATGGAGGTTTCTGCTTTATGAATGTTTATTCGTCTCACTTCTATGACTGTAAAAAGCGGAATGATGATGTGAGCCCCTATTTTCATCTCCTACTTTTCTATCTGTTATTTTACTACCCTCTACTTTGAGATGATGATCTCATTTGAGCAGTTAAAAAGGCCTTTTGAATATTTTAGACGCTTGTGCCGTCATCCTCTTTAATGGATCCAATGGAGAGTCGATCAGAAAAGAATGGCAACCGCGTTCGAATGTTCGCTGAGGTGGATATGATACCAGCCATCTATAAGCAAAAATAGGACCTCATTAAAGTAGGTTTTCTCTCGAAACTCTAATAAAAGGTGTTATAACCATTTTGCTTCAATTTTTACAATGACGCTTTTTTTGTTTCTATTGTTTCTTAGTGTTTAAACTGAAATAATTCCATCTTTTTCCATTTTTATTGATTTTTTTTTTGACTTGGTACTATATGCTCTATGTAGCTTAGCAGTTGAGATATCAAAGTGTTGATTTGAAGAGCCGGGTTCGGCTTCTCATTGGGAATGAATGGTTTTATCTGTAGATGCTTTTTAAGGTTTTATGCAGTCAGCCGTTCAATCCAAATATCCCATATGGCATCGCATTCATAAACGTCGTAGTGGAGGAGCAACATGTTGGCACCTCGATTGAAACCAAGAATCTATTGCCTAAAATTGTATTCAAGCCGAAACATGAAGATGGCGGAGACAAGATGAAGGCGGGTGATATGTTCAGGCAGCGTCATCTCTATCAGACCAATGAAGCGGAGGATGTGCTCTCAGTTAGTTATTCCCTTTTTATTTTATGTAAATGAGGAGTATATATATATAACATTAATTAACAGTGAATTTTTCTTTGCGCTCTCATTGTAGGGTCGTCCACAAATATGCTCGATGAAAGTCAATTTGCTCTAATAACCGTTAAATAGATTTATTTTTTTCGAATCCAATATTTATAGAACTCGAAATTCGCGCTCAGAACTCCCTACCGAATAGTGCTTTCCCTGACTTCACGAATTTGATTGAAAATTTATAAGAGGATGATGTTTTAATTTCTGATTTTGTAGAACCATAGTTAGGATTTATTTCAGAAGCGAAAAGACAAGAATGCCGAACATAAGAAACGTCTCAGTATGAGGGACGACGAGGACGGGAAATTGAAAGAAACCAAAGAAAACGAGTTGGCCCGTAAGAGAACACCGAACACTGGCATCTTTCATATCGTTCCTTTCGCCAGATTCGCCTCTTATCTTTTTGACTGTTGATGTTGATTCATCGGCATCCTTTTCATGAGAAAGTTTGGTATCTGATGGTGAGCTTATCTGCAATGGCTAATATACTCCGTTATGTCTTCACAAAAGTAATACTCTAAAACCTTGCATCGCTATCTTCATCCACTCAGTAGCACTCTCCGATATTTACATATTGGTCATACTCTTCGCTTTCCATGTCTTGTTTCTATCGCTCTCGAAGGACGCTTATCAATATGCTTCTACTATATCATTACTTGTTAATCGTTAAATTGTTTACACATGAATGGAAAGATGCTCAGTTTGTCAATGCTGATAACGAATTATTGAGAAGGCGGATTAAACGTCATGCTCATCTCCTCGTTCAAAAATCCCTCCATCTTATCCCTTTCAAAAAGTTCTTAGCTTCCTCGAAGTTTTTAGGTCATCGTTGTTCGATTCTTTGAAAAAATAATTTCTCAAAAAATTCAGTCTATATATTTAGCAGAGCGCAGTTAGGATTTCATCTCTTATCACCTATAATAAGAGGATTTTTTGCTTATCACATAGCATAACAACAACTCTGCTTCATCGAAATTAACCATAAAATGATATCACAGACGAATTCCTTTTTTCTGCTGTTTAGCAGATTTTCTTTTATTGATTTCCGAAGAAAGTTTACTAAATAAATTATTGAATCTGTGCTTGTTCAAAAATGACGAATTGAAATATTTCCTCTACCTTTCCTTTTGCGTTCTTCGAATATGTTGGAGATGATAAAATTGATGAACAATTCCTACGACCATATATAGCTGGAGGCATACGAGGTGATACACTGTCTGATGTCTTCATTCCTGCGATTTTATCGTTCTGTGATCGATAAAGCTCGAATATGTTGCTCATTAGCTATGAAAATTTTCGATTTATAAAAAAATTTAAAATCACTATAATCTTCAAATGAATATTTTCGAACCCAAAATGACGTCATTATATGTTGGTGCCGCTTCTCTATCGACATCACAGTGGGTGGATTTCGAGTTCACAGCAGCTGTACACATACCGCTTCATTCTATTTAGTAAAGAAAACTGCAGTAAAACCACTTACTTACATATACACTATTCCTCTATAATACCCTCTCCCCTCCTCCGTCTCTTCCTCAGATATGCGTTCATCCCAGAAAAATGTATATGCTGTGGGTTCGGGCGATTTATAGTGTATATTAACTACTCCGATCGATGATTTCGAGAGTAAAAATGCCGACAATGATGATTTTGGAAAAAAGACAGGATCCGGAAAGGCCGCTGTATTGACCCTCTTAGCGGCATTCGCAGGAGCGATGAATTTTTGCATGACTGCATCTAGTACGGAAAACAATCTAATACTATTTCTGTCTTATCTAGGATGGTCGAGAAGCTTTTTGATTTTATGGTAAGTCAATTCTTTGTAAATTCTATGGTAGTGCACCATAAGTGGATCCATTCTGCTAACGAGGATGAAAATTTTCTTCCCAGTTTCGCTTTTCCCATAATTTTCACTTCCGTTTTTGTGGTATTTTAATTCTCGCTTCCCTTTTTCCTGAAATAAAATATTTAATGTTTCTTACTAATTACAATATGATAGTTGTCCACATTCTTCACCAAATAGCAACATAATCTCAACTGGTCGCCGTCTATTGCCCCTTATGCTCGAATTTGGGATCAATAACTCGAAGCAGATCCTGCCTCTCGATCGCAGAAACAAGTCATTTGCATGACATCTCCCACACTGATCCACTCAGCCTAACAACTCGAGAAAGTCGAACTTCGAGAATTTTCACTTTTATCATTAACAAAACATTTTCCTTTCCACATAAGAAGATTCGCATATATAAACAATTAAAACTGCGCTCAAAGTTGGTTTCAACCAGCCTCATAGCAGTTCTATGTCCACTACAACATTTCAATTAACGAATCGACCCCTAACACTGGTGTATAATCAAATCTTTCACAATTTTGTATGAGCATGCAACAAACCGTCAAAGAGAGGAGTGTTAGGTAAACAACAATACTATAGATATTCATCCACCATATACAAAACTCAACCCCATTGATGAAATAATCAAAAATGTCAAACCTCATAGTTCCAAAAGCATATATATAAAAACGAGATAACTCGTCCCTGAATCAGTGGAAAACTCATTCCTAAAATCGATTTGTGATACGGTAATTGCAAAGGCTTTCAAAGTAAACGAGTAGAAGGAGATTCATCTGGCAGAATGAAGCTGAGAAATCCCTCACGAAAAATCTCAAAATCCCAAAATGACTCTGAACACCCCCGTTGCCTTACTTCAATTTTGTTTTCTTCGAACCATCCTGAAATGTCACCTGATATTAAAAAAATTTAATGCTTCAACAAAATGCGCTAATTTGAAGCGCACATTTTAAAACGAAAATTCCAAAAAAAAGATGCGCGCAAAATCGATTTCCTCGAATCGTTTTTATTTTCTATTCTCGTTGAATGTATTGTCAACGGGTTTTTTTCTTCAGAAAGGGGTTTGAAGGGTTACAGCTTATCATCGCTAACACACTAGCTATGGCTTCGTTATCCTCGATTTTTTAAGCAGAGTTGTTGTTGACAGCTGCATCGCTGGAAGCTTTGGATGTGCACTTTAATTTTCGGTTTAATTGCATAGGAAGAGGCTCGATCATTAACCCTAATACTATCGGAGAAGCGAGGGGGGGGGGTAGAGGTGGAGACTGTCCCAGCCATGTCTTGACCCTCGAATCGATTTTACTGATCGTTCAATGAATATGCTGAAAAATCAAATAATTGTTGAGCATGTTGAGCTTGAAGGGTACACTTTGAACTAGTTTTACAACCATGATAGTACAGTTTGAACTAACAAGTTTTAAGCAATTTCTATTGTTGAACATTAGCGTTGTGAAAGTTCTAGTTGCTCCTGTGGATGCAATGTGATAACAGAGAGGTGCTACACATCTGTGGACGTGGCCGAGGTGTGGTGGAATAACCGTGGTTTAACTCTGGTAATAAGAAGAAGAAGTGTATTGGTGAAGTTTAATGGTTTGTTTCACATGGAAACGCAGCAGATGTTGCATCGTTAATAATGAGTATTTAGGTGAATTTAATCGTAGAATCGTAGAGACAGAGCGAATATTTGTTAGAAGTTAGAGGTTTATCAAATGTGGCTTTCGGTTCTTTAGGAATTGTTAACGTGCACATGGCGGTATTCTGTTTAATACGGCCTTCCATGTTTCTAGTAGTTTCTTGGCATATAGGTAAAGCAAGGCAAAACTCTACATGCATCTTCCGTCTTTATTAAATTGTTTTCTTCTCGATCTGAAATATATTTCTATAATTTGCTGCAAATGTAATCGTGTTACTATTTTTGGAGCCAATGGATTTGACATCTCTCATTTAACGGTTTCCACATTAAAAAACTCCAAACGATGACTTCCACCTTCATGATTCGACGCATCTGCAAGCAAGTTCATCCCGGTATGCAGCATTGCTTTATAGATCATCGTCGACATTTCTATGCGTTAAGTAAAACACATGAGTTAAGCTTATTTACAGTGGGCATCAATTAATGCTGCGATATTGTGATTATATGAAAGCTTTATTTCGCTTTCGATAGGTTTTGCAATTTTGCATTCGCATAGTGCGTTATTGGTGAGGTCTCGTCTGTGTCTGTGACTGGCTTATCTGTCTGTCTATCTGTCTGCTCAATAGTTTCAACTCGTAGGCCACCAAGCTTGGAATTATTGGTACCGACTTTTAAACTTGTAGGTCAACTTTTGAGGGGCACATAAGTGTGCCTAAACTTTAAAAATGCTTGCAAATATGCCAAACAGCCTAGGAATGTCAAAACAATTAACAAAAAATTAGATATACTATAAATGAATAAGATATATGTAAATACTAATCCAACTGTTATTCACTATGTAAACCTAACAAGATATGGTATATAAACCTAACTGTTATTGGAAATATACCCGCATCTTTCATCAAAAAGATACAAATCAAAAATGTTCAAATGTAAAGGTACAGTATTAGATCGATTCATTTTGTAAATGTACGATAAAACCTTGCAATATCATTAGATATAGTACAGTATAAATGTATTTCCTTCCCTTTATGGTTTTCTTTTTAGCGTTTCCCTTTTTGCAGCTGAATTTACTGCCAATATACTGTGCATAATGCATAAAAGATGCAAAATTTGTGTTAATTGTTTATTTTATTGGTAAGGCTATTGGTAGTTATAGGTAAGATTAACACTAGGCTATTGAGAGTTGAGCATTTGAGAAGACGAAATTTATACAAAGACTTTTGATTGCGCGGAAGAGGCGGAAGGAGTAGGGGAAGGGCATGGTCAGCTGTGTTTGCCGGCTCATCGAATCGTATTTAACGCTGGTTGGTTTAGCATCTTGCAGCTCCTTGTTTTGAAAAATGAAATTCTTTAAAGAATTTTAGAATCTTTTATTATCTGTTGGCAAAGTTGTTTCATAAACTGCTAATCAATAAAAAGCAAAAACGCATTCGTCTTTGACTGATCCAGCTGTTCGTACAAATCTGTCTGTTATAAAGTATTCTTTGCGGAATCGGGTCGATTGCGAAATGCGATCTGGGACGATGTAAAATGCGTGCAAATTTCCAGGCAACATTTTGGTACCTAGAGCTACATTCAAATTGGTCGATTAACTGGAAAGCTGCTATAGACATCATGCTGTGAATTCCAACGTCGATTATCTCGTCTATATGCGATCATGAAAATATTTACTGTTTTCCTATAATAACTGCTTTACAAATAGTACGGTGCTATATATCTAGCCAGTATGCCTTGAAAGATATGTACTCAAAGCACTGACGAGAACAATTTTTGAACTTCATGTAGTGAATTCATGGTAAGTAAAGGAAATTAGTTCCTCTAAATCGCCTATCACCGTTACTTATGGAGAGATAGTAAAGCAGAATGGATGAACCGCACAGATGCGCGAGTAGCGGTCGGGACCACTGCATCCGATCGCGGGGATGAATATTTTAGATCATCGAAATCGTTGCATGCATGCAAGCCGCTTGCGGTGCTCACATTGCCTCCCTCTTTCCTGCTGTGTCTTTGCCCACTCGTGCTGTTTTCATTGTTATCTGATGACTTCTGCAACAAGAACGGCTTACTGGAAATTTTCTTAGATCGCAGAAGTGCTCTTTGTATTGCTGTCAAACATAGACTAAGGCTTCTATATGTAAATTTAGTATTCATAAATTAAGATGGTCATTGAGGCAGCAAGGCCAGGTGTGAAGTACTTCCCACTTTAATTACCGAATGTAAGAGAGCTATTCGAAAGGTTACTTCGTGCCCTTCTCTGCCCATCTCCCTTCAAATAGCGAAGAAGAGTACAGCGAAGAAAGCAATTAAATTATTGAACTAGCCTTTCATCATGGATCTGGCACTGCTACTTCTCTCCACCGTGCGGAAATAGGAAGAACCAACTGGTCGTCCCCATCGCTACAAGTGCAAAAAACCTGGCAATCCCTTTATGAGCTCAATTTTCTTGTTAACGGCTTAAACCGCTGCCAGATGGTCTCTGTCCACCCAGTGACAGCGAAGCGGATATGCGGAGAGGAGCTGGGCAAGCTAAAGCCACTAGGGGCGGAACGATGCGTACAACATTTTTTATGTGAATTGCAGTAGGTTGTAAAGTAAAACAGAGCACAAATGACTGATATTAACATACGGAGGTTATTTCTATAACTTCACGTAATTTGACGCTTTCCAGCCGCACCATATTTGCTGCCAGCTGAATCATTTGAGATTGCCATCGTTTACCCCTCATTACGCCAGGTTTTGCCGAAAGACATCACTAATGAAACGACGTGGCTTCCTCACTATTCTAGCTGCTTATTTGAATTCTTGGCAGCCATTTAGTATAACGGAACTTCATTGCTAAAAACTAAAATGAAAAAACTGTATAATCACTGTGCATCATTATAACGAAGTGCTATTAAAGATTACTATTTCTAGATGTCGGTATAAGGCGTCAGTCATCCAACTCAGAATGTCAACTGCAGTGGTATACTGCTGAAAGCTGTGTTTTTGCTGTGTACCTCGCACTTTGCAATAGTGAAACCTGTAGGTATATTATTTGCACTCACAAAGGGTATTACGGCAATGACCTGTCGATGCGTGCCTATGTACGTATAAGTCAGCCTGTCGTTAGAGTAGTAAGACTCGAAGAATGCTGGAGCTAGAGTGTTGAGAAATTAAATGGGCGTAATCAACATTACAAGGTCGCCGATCACCAGTAATAGCAGAACGATGGCCAAATGCATCACTTTGGATGCGTTTTCGCATCCTTCACCCATCAGCACTAAAACACCTGCTGAAAGTTTTTATAAATTGTTATAATCACGAACTTAGAATTGCTCAAAACTAGCACATACAAGAGCACCTTATAAATGTGCTTACTGCGGACCAATGAGTCTTGTGGAGAGTTTTGCGACGGTTGGTTCTGCTAAAGGTGAACACATTACCTCGCATGTTTATAACTTGTTGACAGTTTATGAAACTAGATAATTCCGTGAACAGGACTGTAAAAGTATATATAGCCAGTTGCTGCAGTACGCTTTTCCAGTAGTTTCGAGCGAATCGTCACGTTCCCAGATCCTTCAGACGTCTCGTGAATGGAGTTCCGAAAACGAAAGAAACGACTTTATATTCGCCTTATGGACGATTATGCTATTTCTCTATAACTATGCAATCAGGTTAGAGCGCTCCGAGAAATAGGGGCTCCATCAGCCATGGATTTGACCGCAACCACATTTCTTGGGGCTCCACGAGGATGCATTACCGTTCAAGGGTCACTGTACCCTTCGTCGTTGTTTTTAACATTGGGGGCATGGTCGAATTCTTTGAGTCTTGATTGTAACGCTACCGTCAAGAAAGGGCCGTGAGAATGTCGCTTTCTTGGGGAACTATGAATCTATTCGATGTTCCGGGGGGCGGTTTCACCGCCGGTTCAACTCTTCTAGAGAGCCAGTAATAAGTTAGTGTGTTTTCTGCTTACTTTAGCTCGACTTCAGATCGTATAGACTTAACAAGAAAATCATTGCCGAAATTTCTAGAGATATTAATATACATCTAGAAAAAAGTGAAAGCATGATGTTTCGAAGCTATCGGACCATTCATTTGAATAGATATGAGGGAGTTCAAAGTCGTTTAGGAACCAAATGTTTATTTCTCTGAAAGCATTGCAATCAATCAACGATGAAAACGAATGCATTAAAACAGAATAATCTTTATTCATTGAAGAACAAAGAAGACTACAATGAAGCAATGGAGGATAACATTAACAAAATGCTAATTTAAATTTTGGAAGAAAAATAAGACAAATAAAAAGTATCTTTCTAAGAAAGAGCGAAATATATAAATAATAAAGAAATTCAATTAAAAATTTCGATGCATAGACAACAACAAAATAAATTTGTAAGTGCAATTCTTACTTGAACATAGAAAACAGAATGGCAAACCTTCGCAAATGATTTGTCAAATAATTCTAGCACTTATCAAAATGCATCACACCTTAAGAAAAAATCCTATACGTTTCTTGTGTATTCGTCATTTCTTTTCTATACACCACTTCTGCTCTTCTCACCCTTAAAAAGGAAGACCATCGATTTTGTTAGAAAAGTTACTGTTTATTGTCGATCCTCAGATCTTCCCACCCTTAATTCTGTGTTTGAAGGGTTGGATAAATTATCTGTTAATGGGACTTACTGGAGCTCTTTAAAGGATACCCGAGAAAATTTCCGCCACATTTAACACCATCATCACATCGACATCGACAACAAATAACACCTCCATGAGTTCTACAAATACCAATAACTATCCGATAACATTAACACTAAACAAATCGCCTACAACCTCTAGACTTATAATATAAACAAACAAACACTTTCAAATATAAGTTGTTTTGGTGACGCTGAAACCTGAGATTACGATTCCATATAAAAGCAATACGATATGGGGCTTAAATTATTGCCACGTCAAACTACGATCTCTTCTTTTCCCTCCCCGTAGAAATTATTCATCGAGAGTATTGAGTCGCATTTGTAGCGTTTATAAACAGATCCATTCTTTCACTAAACTTTCGACCGTCAGCTGTGGGTGCTACCTATCACAATCAGCGACCGTGTTTTGCTGGCTGACGTCTATAGGAAGCGGATGCCTCGCCTCGAAATAAAGGGATGAAACGGAAACATGCACATATAGGAATTGTAATACAGAAATGACATCGCAAACAAAGTGGTTTTGAAATAAAGCATTTGTCTATATTACTAATGACGTCGTTGTTGCTTTATGTGAGCAACTAAGAGGGAATGTTATTTTCGGTTTTTTTCTACCTCACAGCTTTCAAACGCCAATATCCTCAAGAATCAACGTGATCGAAGAAACTTACAGGTTTAAAACCTCAAAAGAAAACTAAAAAGTCCATGAAAAAAGCTTTGAGCGGCGATGCAAACGAAATGGTTGATATTAGAAGGTCGGAGGTCTTGAAATTCCACGCATTTGTCAAAAACACATCAATGCAAAAACCTCTATTTAACACAAAAGAAATATAAACAACAAATGTTTCAAAGAAACAATAACATGAGACGGCAACAATGAAAGTTTCACTCAATATAATTGAATTTAAAAAAAATCAAAATATCCTTGACGATAGAGTCAAATCGTTTGCAATTTAGTGCATTTAATCTTCGATAAGTTTGAGATGGTGTTGCATAAGTCCTTTGAAATATTTCACTGTTTTTACCTTTAATTCGAGTGTTGCATCCTCATCGGCAAGAAATATTGTTAATGGATGCATTTGGAATGCCGATACTGTCCACATATGAGAGACACCCTCCTCTATCGCTTTGTGCAATGCGAACGCTTTATGTGCACCCGTTATGAGGATCATCACCTATTGAAATGCATTCATTAGCACTTAGTTCGGTAATTCTTCAATGTTTCTTTTCTTTGTTGCTAGTCAATGGTATCAACCATAAGGGAAAAAGGAACAGATTGATGAGGTGCGATGAAACCTGGGGACTTACCTGCCTGTTGTATTCGATCTCTTTAAAATGCAGCGGTCGAAAGCAATAGTATCCGCAATAAGCGTCAGATAGAACACCTTGTTGCTGCATTCAACCCTAACGGCATTCTAATAACCGAAAACAGCGAAGATTAAAACATATTCATATCAGCAGATATGCTTATCGTTTTCACAGTTTTGACTCCCGCATTCACTCATCGCTTACCTGTCCCACCTATATATCATAACAGGCCAGGAAGCACACAGAGTTTGGCAATTTCCAATATAATCACCATCCCTAAGCACCACATCTATTTTGCATCATATTGATGTCATCTATTGTCACCTGAGAACAACTACAGTCATTTTGCAGCATCACAACGAAAGCATATTTCGTCGTAATGCATTTGCCTCGAGAAGATAACCATTCAAAAAATTCCGTCTAAAAATTGTTGGGCGGAATTTTACAGGTTGTTTTGTTCTTGAACTTTCCAAGAAGGATAGCATCCATAATGTCGAAACTTCACCGCTGACGCATCATCGCAATAATATCATAGTGAGAATCTAATGCTTAAGATACGCAATCGTCGTTGATATTATCACATAATCAGATCTTGATTTATATT
Organism: Baylisascaris procyonis; assembly: GCA_037389465.1. NCBI lineage: Eukaryota > Metazoa > Nematoda > Chromadorea > Rhabditida > Ascarididae > Baylisascaris > Baylisascaris procyonis. The sequence continues at coordinate 78,111 of JAZARR010000066.1, forward strand.
GAATTGCAGTTATCAATTCCATTAAGGATAATTCAAAATATTCACCTCATGTGCATCCATAACGGTCGCAACGCCTACTGTCAATGCTTGTGTAGGTACTTGACTCATATCATCGCTGAAGAAACGAGCGTTCGCCTTAAAACATTCTTATATTAGTAATTTTCCTTCATTCAAAAAGATAAATCGACAATTACAGCTCTAAATTCGAGAGTTGATGTTGAGACAAATTTATTCAGGATTTGGCATTAAAAATTACATTAAATATTTTGCAAAATTTCGCTACAATAAAAGAGAAGAAGAGAAAAGAATCCTTTTGGGATATCAGAAACTTTTCAAAAAACTTCCCGAGATTTCTGTATTGCTTTAGTGAACGTCAAACGACATAACATATATAATATGAATATCTACTGAAATTTATAATCATGTTCCTGGTTAAGTAGGGCTTTTGCATAGAACTGGTCAGAAAGAAAGCACATCATTTGTAGTAGACTTGGATGAACGGTCAGACTAGAGTTAGAATACGAATGGATTCTCCCGCACGTTGCTAATTTATGTAACTGGTTCAGGTAAAGGGAAAGCAAAAGCGCATATCGTGCCCATTTTCTTGTGTGCTTCTTCCACTGTTTCAACTTAGCTATCCTAGTTGTTTTCCAACCTTAAGTTCGGTTACTACATAGAAATTCAGCACAAGATTCTGGAATAATGATAGAAGGAAACTTCGATCCCTTTCAATTATTTAAATGTTGTATATATATATATATATATATATATATATATATATATATATATATATATACTACGAACAACAAGAAAAATGAGCGAAAGATTGGCCAACCACAATAGTTTCCTGAGCAAGCGTTTTAATACGAGTTCGGGAGGCCAGACTGCTACCTGGTTCATTGAACGCTATGTGACCATCTGGACCAATACCTGCAGAGAAAATTATTTTCTGAATGAAAAAAAAACTATAAAATGGTCGGAAATGAGGTTTCAAATAAAATTAAGTCTTTTAAAGACCAGTTAAATATTTCTAAAAGAACAAAAATTGTCTATTTTCTTACTATTTAAGCTAGTCTTCCATCAGTGAGCAGTTCTTATGATGAAGATTAAAAGAAAACCTCCAATGAAAAGTTCAATGCCACCAGCTTCTTTGATCTTCTTTTCGTAATCCTCACATTCCTTCGCTAAATCCTTTGCATTCCCGTCAAGGATATTGACATTTGCTGGATCGATATCGATATATCGGAAGAAATTGTTAAACATAAATGAATGATAACTTTCTGGATGGTCACGTGGCAAACCTGAAAAAAATGAAACACAACATTTATCCAATTACCACATTTTCCATCCACCCAACAATGTACTTTTCCATTTGTACCGTATCGTTAAGCGCTCTTTGAGCAGATTTTCGATAAACATTGGGAATGGAAATGGTGAAAAGAACGACAATGAGGATTAAAACGAAATATATCGGCTAATATAATAGTTTCTCCTCTACAATATCAACGTAATAAATCCTTTTCGAATTGTGTCCCATTCTTTCTTCTTCCTCTTCCCCCTCCCCTTTCTCTAATAAGATGGTAAACTATATATTGTTAGGCAATGAATAAACAATGGGAAATATCGAAAATTTTTGCATTTTCACATGAATGTTGGAAAATATTTTTAAAAATGAAAAAAATTTCAAAGAAAAATCATCTGAAAATTAAAATTCTTAGCGCTCTGCTGCTCACGAAGCACAAAACATGCAAAGAAGGAAGTTAAAAAAAATTTGAATTGCTGTGTTAGCCGAAGAACTGAAGATGAGAATGTGCAGATAATTCAGATGTTTTATAAGCGATCACCTTTAATGACATATAGGCAGGCGGATGATGTTTTCAGCAGCGTTGTTTGGTTTAAAAAAAAGCCGAACAAGTTTCACGTATTCCTATTCAAAAAGAATCAACGATAGAAGGGTATAATAAGCGATGCACGAAATGCATATAGAAACGGATTGAGGAAAGTCGTGGACGACAAAAAAAAATAGAAGTTTGCATGTCAGCGGATTTTACTCTCTGACCAGTTCACCAAAAAGAAATGGGATAAAGATAGCAATCTGCAACTTACTACCAAAAGTGTAGACTAGTAAAACTTCCGAAAATTGAGGATGGGAGGGGGAGGGGGAGAGATGAATCATCCATTTGTGAGTCTGGTAAAAAGCGATGGATTTCAACGTGTTGGATATCTGCAGAAAAATTAAATAATTTAGCAAATTGATAAGCATAGATGATCTTAGCATTAGATACTGCAATTAACCTATTACGCCTTTATCGGTAAAACTCTGATGTAATTTGAGCTAAATTATGCAACTTTTGATGCATAACAAAATTAAGACCAACCCAGATCCTAGAATGCAAAAGCTTGATGAAAGCATCGATAATGCAGAAATTTCTAAGCATAATCCGATTCGATCGATCATCCACCCTCAACCAAAATGGAGCAAACAAATTCAATGTTCGACATAGAAAATATCATAGAAAATTCAATGTACCCACTCCTTTCGCTCCTCTCCTCCACTCGCTCGATGCTAAATTCTTACATGCAAATTTTTTTTATTCATTCTTACAATCTAAGACATGCGTTTCCATGTAGACCAATAAAGGAATCGCTTCTGATTTCTATTATATAAGCAAATAAATTAAAACTCGTTTTTTAGAATACACGAGGCTGGTGATGAATACTGAAAAAGACATGACAAGAAGAGGTGAATTTCGGAAAAGCCCGAGCAGGTTACAGAAATGGTATATTATTACCTTATGTTTACGTTTAGCTAAGCCCAGCGCTTGACAAGTTCGTGTTCATACATAAGAAATTGATTTAGAAAGATCAAAGGGGGAGCTGGAAGAGAATTTTTTCTGAGGGCACCGTTTTTCTTTGTTTGTACTTTCGGAATTGTAGCGTTGCCAACTTTCAAAACCAGATTTCAATTACAGAAAAAGTTGTATTTAGATTTATTTGAAAAATATTTCAAACTTTCCTGTCGTTCTTTTCAAAGCTATTAACGCACTTCTGATGTTAAATTAATTAGAGAGGACGTTCTTATGAGGGAGATGAATAGCGGTTAACAATGTAATAGTTATTTTTAAGACAGAAGTATACTTGAGCGGCTTATAAAAAAGACATGGTGTATTTCAGGATGGAATCAGTGAACTTCGCGAAAATCGGTTTATAATTTTATGGTGGCTATAATAGAAAACTGATGTATTCAGAAAAAAATTCAAGAGTGAGGTTTGAGAAACCATTAGTGACTAAGATATTACGATATTTCGCATTTCAAGGCTTCAGAGGCGTCGGAAGACACCTTCGACGTTCACTCACCGCAACTGATCAAAGAATTTATGATACTCGACATTATCCCTCGGAACCGTAAAGGGGGTGTAAGAGAGGAGGAGGATGAGGAAGCAGACAGTCGCCAGCACTCCCCTGCATTCTCCTCGATACACCTTTGATGCGTAGCAGTCACGCAGTCTCAATTTCCAAACAAATAAAACCGAAAAGAGTAAATGAGAACTAACCAACATATTCATCCATATTGAACGTCTTCACATATTTGAATGAGACTTTTCCTTCTCTATATAATTCAATCAACTTTTTGTACATCCCCAACGGAGTTGAACCTGCAATTACAGTATAATCACTTATATGCGAACAATATCATTACTATTTATATAACATTATCACTGACTGTTACTACTGTTACTGATGAAGACATCGATCGGTGACGCTTGGTGAAACAATGCATTTGCCGTATGATGGCTTTCTCCACTTCCTTCCGGTTCATCTCAAATTTCCGATCATTTCCACGCAGATAAGCTCAGCCACGAGTTTCCTTTATTGTAAGGAAGGTAGATGTTACCTGAGGCGAGTAAGCTCGCATGAATGTACCTTAGATTTTAGCGCTGATCTTTTGGGCTCATTTTTGTTAGAGGTTTAGTGTTCGCTTTCTAATTTTTTAACACATCTCGACATTACAATTCGTGTTCATCGATTTCATTCTTTCCTGTGTGTCGGATAAATTGTTAAAAAAATTACAAAGAATTCTAATTTACGAAAGCTTATAAAATATGAATACAGCACATTGCAACTATTCCAGAAATACAAACATTCGAACTCAAACTCAGGCATTAAAGCATTGATAATATACGTTTTTTTTTCAGCTTTTTTTCAATATCGATAGAGGAGATTTATATGAATATATCTAAACAAAAAATTGAGCAATATCTTATGCATGCTTACGCATCTATGGCTCATGTTATCGTGACTTATAATATCGGCCTGCTGCTATTATATTACTTGTAAATAGGTTGTAAGAATAAATTGTGGAGTTGTAAGCCTATTTTAGATGTTGTTAGAAAGAAGACAAAAAACTTTTAAAACTATAGTAATTCAGTAAGCAACGATGAGAACATAGCGGAAATGTGTCACGTCTAAAGAGATCACCGCGTGGTGGACTCTCTTTCAAATAAACACCTAACATAGCTCACGAAAAACGTAATCCCACAGGATTCTACTGATATAACAAACAAGTAAGGATCCAAGATCCGTCATTGGTTTGGATACATGCTCATTATATCTAGATTCCTTAAATGATTTAGAGCAAACTTACATTCAACACATTAATACTGAGCAAGGAGTGAGCTAATGCTGAGAATCTAGGTCATGAACGTTCATTTCTGACTCATAAGAAGTTTTGGCCACTTTGTGACTTCACCGCAACTATTTACCCTTTTTTCGGCTCCTCGGGAGGATCTGTTTACCGATTGCTGACATTTTTGAAAATACTCTGCGAATGGATTTCAAATGTCCCGTCCTCGTCCATAACACGAAGCAAATGCAATACCTGTTGGCAAGCCGAGAGTGAAGAATCGTTCAGGTCCAGGATTGAAGTCGAGAATGCGCTTTCGAACATAAAGAGCTGCAAACTCTGCCACCTTGTCGGCATCTTCTTGAATAATCAACTTCATCCCTTATGAATCGAAACACCTGCAGGCAAGCTCCAAAGTTAAACGAATCCGATGAATAACTTGCATATATGACTCAAGCATACATGACACATGCGTAGAATACTACCAAATTGCGGATGTCCCTTGTGTCATTAAGGTTCCCCAGGAATGACATATTTAGAAGACTGTAAGTAAAGGTGTATGAGTTCATGACATCCAAACAGCTCTTTATGTTCATAGATTGACGTGAGAATTACGGAAGCGCAAGACCAGCTGAATTTCATTTAAATATGGAAATGGATATAATTCAACAAGATGATCCCCAAGTTAATAACTAAACGAGCGATCGATCATACAAATTCCAACAGAACATGCAAAGTTGACTGATTGGCGTAACACTTAAGCGAGCGATCCGCGGTGTTTACGCTAATGAAGTATGCAAAATTCTACTGCATGACAGTTAAATGGGTGGAAACTATGTAAGCGATTAATCGAATATGTAAACAAGCGGCAGACGAACAAACAGACAGACAGACAAATATCGACACTTTTTAAAATGAACATTCAATAGCCATTTGTGATAAGGTCGACCATTCGATATGTGAATCTCAATGAACGATTGATTTTAATTGAATGGGATAGATAACATTCGTCTTGCTTTTATCTTTGATATGTTGAACTTGCCAACTAGTTCATTTCAGTGATTCATGTGGACACATATCAATTATGCTAGTTTAAACGTAGGCAACTGTACATATTATGCAAATTTAGGCGATAGGCAAGTTATGGCAATTATGTGCAATTTAGGCGATGGCAGCTATGTCAATTATAAAAACTTTAGCGACGACAATTACTATCGATTACGCAAATTTAGAGCGATAAAGTTACATTAATCATGCAAAAATTCGACGATGACAATCATGTCTTCTATGCAATTTAGGGGATGATAGCTATTGCATTATACTGCATATTATGCGTCCAAAAACTGTTTTATGGGATGAGGAATTTTCCTTGCAAACATAAATTTGTATGTTCCATATTAAAGAATGTCATGAGTCTCTTTCCAATTAAAGCTGTTGTTGCAGCTCTTTTATATAGACATAAAGCTATGCAAGGACCAACCTCAAATCCCGTAATGTATCGAACGAAATTTTGAAGGTTACAAATTCCCAAAGAATTAAAGAAAGCGATTAAAGTTTTACTGCTGGCGGGGATGGGGAGTGAGGATAGAAGGAAATTGTTTTCTCCAAAATTTTGGTAGACTAAAACAACACATATAGCGCACACATACAATTTTATACACTCTGCGATATTATGCATATGCAAATAAATTCCTACTAAGTTATTTACTGTTCTTTTGATTTAATCGAAGATGTTGCGCCATAAGAATCGACAATGAACACGAGGGTGGTCATATTGGGAAAATTTTTAGCAGTTAAGGGAAAGAATCTGCACATCTACAAGCCTCTGAAAGGCTTCGCATAAAGGTGTTTAGACGTTTTGGTGGCAATGCACTATTCACATGTCACTGAAATATTCAAGTCACATATGAGCAATTAACTTCTGGCAGCAGCAAATTTCGAGATTTTTGAGCTGGAGGAACCAATCAGATGGTAAACAAGCAAGTAAGAGGCAGGTTTGAAATTTTTAATGGATAATAGAAAAGTAAGATTTTCGTAAAAATTCAAATTTTGTCACAAAAAAATTCAAGGCAAAAAAAATAGATTTTCCAATTAGTGGATCGCAAATTTCGGTCAAAAATAGTCAACTGTAAATCTGATCGGCAACAGGGAAATATGAAATCTTGTGGAGACACCAATGGACTTCATAGCTTTCATTGTCTTTGCAAATGCGGTCTAAGCAATGAACTCAGGACTTAGGCACATTGAAAAGGCGATTTAGCACTCTGCCATATATCGCAGCATTATTCATCCATTTTATAAAGCTTGAAGGATATTGCTAAACGCCTTGCAAATCAACTCATCCGCTTCGTAAATTGGGTGAAAACAAAAGGAAGGACAGCTTCTATGGGGATGGTCACAAAACAGAATAAAAAACAAGTCGCCTAAATGCTTTGGCTAAGTTTTCCAGAAAGAAGTGATGCAACTCGGTGAAACGTTTAACGAACAGGCATCTTGAGGTGCATCTTTAAAGCATGCTTCATCAGAGCATAGGACGACAGAGTGCAGACATAAATCGACAGAGATGTAAGGCGGGTGAGTAGTTCCCACGTAGCTTTCCATAGCAATGCAAGTGGAAAATACGCGGGCACGAATTACGGGAAGTAGATGTTAAATGTTGTTTACTATTCGAAAGGAGCGAACGGATGGGGATTTCGTTGAAACGAAACAGGCGGAAATCGCAAACGAAAGAATTTCTTCCCTCAAAGCAATTTTCAATTTGCAAAAAAAGCAAAAAAATCGTTGAAATATTTTGTTAAAATTTTGAAAAAATGCAACACTATTAAAGAGGCTGAAATTTTCTTCCCGAAAAATATTCCTATAGGAAAATAATTTTTCATCTAAGCTAAGAAAGTTTTTTTTCTCGAGAGCAGAGTATTGTAAAAATTAAACTGGCTACCTCACTTCTTGGAATTCGTTTGTATTTTCGAGTTTATTCGAACGATTGTTTGATGCTGTGAAGTAAGGAAACAAAATCATTTAGCATGTTATTTGTTCCCATCCCCTCCAGGGGGAATTTCCGGCATAGTTCTCGCATGAAGGGGAAATCATTTCCAAAAAAAAAAAGAATTTTTCATCACAATAAATCATCGCTTTCAGAAGTCGAATATAATATTACCATTGATTTGAAAGCATTACGTGCCTATGCGTTGAATATAATTTATACAAATGAACAGCCAACCTATTCCTAACTAATAACTTTGCCAACCGATTACAGTCATCTTTGAGACTCTGTACCGGGTGTTGTTATATGCAACAATACGATACGACCCTAATGGCTCGAAATTTGCAGCAACAATCGAAACAACTCACACAACAGCACTCAAACATAAAGCAATGACAACTCACATTCGTCGTGCACGAGAAGTGAACGCAACTTTAGTTGGATGAAATTGTAAAATGATCTGTCAGCAATTCGGCTGATCTAGTTTCAGGGCATCCAACACCTCATTTGATTATTGCAGTATTCGGATTGATCGGCCAAACTTTAAGTTTAGATCCGCCCACCAGAAAGGTTTCTATGGTTAATTCAAAGATAATTGACAAATGAATCGAAAGCCGACGGCGATCTTTAGCTCGCCAATTGCTTTGATGACCTCTCATTCAGCTTCTTAAGGCAAAGAAAGCGGAAATAACTGTCAACACATCAAAAATATCATTGCTTATTTGTACTACGGCCATTTCCGCCCCAGACCTTCCTATAGAATAAATTTCTCCCACGTACATTAATTTATACCTTGGCAAAGGGCCTAATGTTGCAGAAACCGTAGGGATGTTGACTTACGAGAGGAAGTAAGCAGTGGTCGTTGCCACATGAGGCTTTAAGGTAAACACAGTCAGCTTGTAAGCACATCAGAGAAGACAAAGTGGCCATTGCTGAACGTGATGATAAGGTGGGGCGATACCTCCATCACACATACACATCACGTATATATACAAGGTGATAAGCAATTGATGAGTGCTAATTAATTTACAAAAAAAGAACTATATAAATGCTTATTAGTTTCTAGCTATATTGTTTGTCAATATTTTATCGAGTAAATTTAAATACTGAAAAATTTGAAATTTATAAAAGTTAATATGACTCAATTTTTCGTATATTTTGATGATGGGCAGTAAAATTTTTGATATAAGACTTATAGTGATGAATATTCAACGAATAAAAGAAATATATAATAGCTATGAAAATTGTTATAAAGCGTCAAATGTTTAAAAATTAATTCAGTGAAATCACTGCAGAGAAGCTGAAGACGATACGCTTATCTATGTGCATAGTTTTCGCGCAGTGTGGCATGATACTTCATTCAATAAAACATTAATTGTATTAAAACATTTATCGCTGTAATACAGTTAGTTAATGAATAGCGAATGTCACCATTGTGAAAGTACTTGATAAAATGATGGCTCAAGGAAGAAAATGAAATATTTTTCAGCTAGCAATAAATTTCAGCAATCTTGGGCTTCCGAATCGATTCCGTATCCTTTTACTTTTCATAATTGGTCTTGTTCGCCATTCTATTTTAGATGAAGAATTAAAGGGACGCCAATCGTATCGTTTATTTGAGCAATGATCAATTTAAATCATTTTTGGCAGCCAACAACAAGGACTACAGCACTACTTTTAGAAAAAAAAAAAGAAAGCGTCGTGTGTTAACGATTAGCTGACATTACGTGCAGTTTTCTCAAAGTGACTATCAGACCATTAGATTGAAGGCACTTGTTGAAAGGATCGTAAAATCATCTATAGTTTATTTTTCTTTCAAGAAAAATGTGCGAAATTTGATCTACACATTTTACGGTACCGTTGAATGCGAACTGCTCATGCAGGAAGTAAACAATAAAAAAACAGTTTGCGTTCACACGCTCTGGTTACCTTATGGCCTATTCAATTTTATCACAATCGCGTTTGCTATTGGTAAATCGAAAATACCGCACAAAAGACATACAAATTCAAACGCAGACATACACATACATACATATATATACACACACATTATATATAGAAATATCATACGCAAAGTTGGAGTGAGCATAGCGTATTCTTTGCGAAAAGCGATCAATAAAGAAAGAGATAAGAGCTAAAGTACCATTCTACTGAACTGTTCACTTTGCTTATCATATTGCATTTAACGGATTTGGGCATCTTTTATATGTTTGGTGGGGAATTTTGATCCATCAAAATGATAAAAAGCTTCTTATATAATGTCGAGTGTATTTGCTCACTTATATGGCGATTTCGTTCATCGCTATACCGATGGCAATGACGAATACCGATATCAAATATTCGAATACTGCTATTCCCCATAAACCAATCATTTATTCCGAATAACAATCTCCAACAACACCGTTTTCTATGTTTTTTTCAGATATTTATCGACTTGTACAACTTTTTAATATCTTTTACTTTTTTACCTTTTATTGCATTTTGATGCATTTTCATCCATACAATTATATTTGTTTACTGTTTCACTTAATATTTCATATTGTAGTACATTTAAAGCAAAACACTATACAAATATATGTAATTTTGGTAACTACGAGTTATTCATTTCAATCTATATGAAGAAATTATACACTCGCATGTGGAAAGTATATCATGTTCAAATTCTTGAAATATATGAGAATTTTTACTGTTCGTCCAATCGGATTTATTCACTTCGTCTGTCAAATCAGCTTGAATTTTCTAAATTTTTATCGTATTTTTTGAGGTCTCAAAATTCAAACATAAAAATCGAACATTTCCGACTGTTCGATTGAATGCAAAGCGATGCAGAAACGTTCCGCTCATTTCTACGAACCGTCATGAGAATATACGGACCGTTTATTCAATTTCAAGAATGTTTAGTCCGCTTTTTTATTTGATACTAAATCCAATCGCATTATCTCTATTTTCATCATGCACCTTCCCCTCCCACGTTATCAAAAATTCCGCAAAAGTGTATATCAGTCTGTGGATGTATATTCTAAGATATTAATGTTGCCTGCAAAGCACACTCAGCGAATCGAACATTTCACTTGCTTTAAGCGTAAATTCTATTTATCCATCGCCAACGGAACGTTTGCATATTAAAAAAAAAGAAAACTAATCACATCCAATACAATACAACAATTACCAATTCATCACGCTACTGAAAACCATAAAATAATGTTGAGTTTTGCGATTATTTACATAGTAATCCTTTCAGAACGAATATTTTATTAGCGGATATCACAGATCAAATAGAATTTTTTACTGTTTTGAACATATCACGCAAAACTTTTCACTCTTTATAACATATTGAACAAAATTTTTCTTACGATTTAGAACGCAGGCATCTTTCTACATTTTACAGAACAAAGATAAAGTTCAGAGAAATGAAGGAAAAATTTTTCCAACAAAATCATTGTTGAATGAAACCCTCTACGTCAGTTTTTTTTTTTTTTTTTTGAAGGAATAAAATTTGGGTGAATGATAGCGAACATTATTCTCCTAGTTGGGTACGCTTTTAATTTAATGTTTCCTCATCTAATATGGGACATTTATCAGCTTTTTAATAGCAATATAAAGGCTACGAAAATGGTGTTCAAACATCGCCTATACGCTTCGATGTAGAATATAATGAATGAAGTCAAGTGAAGTTTACGAAGATAGGTGCATAGTACTTCTACAAATACCATCTACAAATGTCGATGTCATCGTCGTTGATCACTCAATGCTAACATCTTTAGGGATTGGAAAAATAATAAACTCGAAAAAGTTGGCTAATCAAAGGCGAAACTCACCACTCTCATTTTTCGGTAAATGAAGGGTTTAAACAATTTCAAATCTCATCAGAAGATGATTACTATACTTACTTGAAGTTACGAAGTTTTAAAGATGCAGCTAGCCACCTCCTACATAATATATGTTACGCCCCCTGTCCGCATGAAATTACCTAATTTATTTAATAGATATAACTTCACGTTGGCTTTTTTATCTTTGCACATTTCGTCTAATATGACTCTGATATTCCCGCTCGGCTCGCATCAAGAAAACTGTTTTTAAGTAATTATTGCCTCTTTCAGAACCACCCTTCAAAAAAACATTCATTCCATCCCTGGCACTGCCATAAACTTCGTACAAGAGGCCCAGAATCTATAAGTCAGTTGTTTGCTCTACATGCGTAGAATCGTTGGTGCACACCGTTCCAATCCACAAAGTCCAATCACTCCCGATAATTCCAAAACAATTGAAACCAATAGACCTCTATTAATGAAATATACCGAGTGGGAATCCTTCCCCACCACTCTTCGGAATGCGGCGATCGCGAATCAACTAGCTTTGCAGACGTGCGATTATAGTGACGTTGTACTAGTGCGTATGACGAGTATCTGATGAAAGGCATTTAAAGCGCATATTGTGCCGGATCTTCTGACATATTTCTCCACTTGTTTTAAGTTTATACGTTTTACTCCAGGATGCCCAAGAAGCCTCCCACACGCTTCACTTTTCCTGTTATGACAGACAAAGACAAACGTTTTAATATCAATAGAATAGAACAAAAGGAAATACTGCATCGAAATAATCGAATGAAATCACCGAGAAAATGCAAGACAAGCTCAAAAACATCTTAAAAATAATATATACAGTGACAAAATAACGTTACAAATTTTAAAAAATTACAACAGAGGCATATTAGCAGCAAAACTGTGGGGGCAATTTCAATAATAAATCAAAGTGAGCTGGCTTAAACTACCATATTTACCGTAAGTCTTTCAAAGAAAGTATTCCTTATAAAAGGAAAATAGCATTGCTAAATACGCCACTCCACATCAAAAGTCGGATTCAGATGGACAAATCGCACTTTCCTGAAAGGAATTTCTGGATCACAACTTTCCACGATGCTCGAAACGATCGTTTCAAATGAAGATAAGCCTGCTTTTTATTCATATTGCATGAGGTTTATTTTTCAAAACTCGTTTTAATTACAAATTATTTACACTACGAGACGCACCTAGCATTTAGAGCATCAACGGCTAGCACAGGTGTAAGGAAAAATTGATAGCACCGATTAGCGCTTATTATGGACCATGGCAGCTTAGAGTACAGGTTACACTCAAGGAAGTATGCTATTTTTTGAAATTTGACTAATGATATACTTGCAATCCACTCTAATAGAACTGCTAAAATAGTACTGTAAAGATGCAAATAAATAGCTCTAGGCCGATAAAAACGAAAATCCTTTCACACTTACGCACTGCACTGATCAGAAGTAAAAATGTGAAGCACCGTCAAAATATTGTTTAAAAAATTTAGAGAATAACAGGACGACACAACGGTCGCCAAATGTTCTATTACATTAAAAAAACGAAGGTATTGATGCCCTTGTATACGTGATAGTTTGCGGCATTGTTTAAAGGCTTACTCCTCCCCCACCTGCCCAATCTCCGAAAAAACATGCACAACGCATCACAGCGATGAGCGCAGTTTATGTGCACACCTAAGGTACGTCTACACTATGACGCGCTGCGCAACGTACAATAGCGTAAATATTTATTACAGAATTAGAGTCCCACACTGCCGCAAATAGTTATTTATTACAAAAAGTTATGTTTTGATGGGGGAATGCTCAGTGAGAATTGAAGCACGATGACTAACAATGCCTTCTGGGACATTTCATTTATACAACATATAAGCACACGTTTTTCATATTTTATTACGTTTTACTTAGTTTATTACGCTTATTAAACTTGATTTGTTAACAAAACTTTGTCAAAGCAACATAATCCACAATTTTGTAGCACGAGATCTCACTCCGAATAAATCTTCAGCAAGAAAAATTCTTGCTGAAAAATCATGATATCTTCAGCCAGAAAAAAAAAAAAGAAAACAAAATTGAATACTTGTAAACACAAGCACTGTAATTACAAGGACTTTAAATATTGCCGTTGAAGTGACTTATTTATAAAATCAAAATGTTATATTACCTCCTAGCCCCCCCCCCCCAGCTTCCTCCTCCTCCAACCATCCTTTATATCTCATATTAATAAACCCTTCGCAAATAAGCGTTGATTCAAGATGGATTTCTTCGTCCTGTCTATCGCAATTCTTTCGAAATTTCACATCATTATCACATAAGTTATTCCCATATATCGACAACGCACTCAACAATACCGATAATTATAAATATTCCTAGAAGGAAAATATTGTTGAGCGAAAGGCTGTTGCTGAGTAACAATCTGTCCATTCATGTGGTACCTGAAACTGATAGATATTATATGACCTCAGAGGAATAACGAGCCCAATTAAGAGGAAATGAATCGCAAACCCCGTTGAGAACTTGGTGTTCTCGAGTAAATATAAAACGTGCTTTCATTTGCATATGCAAATATAAAAAACTATAAACGAAAAAAACAACAATTAAGCCCCCACATTTAGAATGTGGGGGCTTCCTCCAAGCCCCCCAAACAAAAGTGACCCCACACAAACTTGCTTCAAATAAGAACAAACGGCGAAGCAAAATGAGGGAAAAAAACAAACATTGCCATCTGATGGTTCATCGTCTGGCTCATACGCATCGGATAAGAGTAGTCAGGTGTGGGCATGCTGAAAATAGGAATCCTATTCGATCATAACGACAATAATAGCATTAATAGTAATAAAAAAACGATGTTCATAAATATGCCGGGAAGCACAAATTCACTGGAATCAATCACTTGAAAGGCTTAAAAATCTCTTCTCATAAGAAAATCCAATTGTCCTTGTTAAGCATCCTCCTCTGAAAGTTTTCGTTAAAAATACCGTTATAAACTTTAAAGTGGTTTGAAAAAAAACATGAGTTTACATCACAGTGAATCAATGAGCGCGTCAGTTATTGAGAAAAGCTCAACATCGATATTTTATATAAGAATCACCCTTGAACGTTGGATTGCTGTGGATGTATCTGATAGGTAGCGAACATCTGCTGGTTCGGTATCGCAACGTTTTGCATTTGCCGGTTTGCTGAAGAAGCATTTCGTCCAAAATTTATTTATTGTTGAATGATTCAAATAAAAAGTGTGCAGTTGATAAGCATCGCATATAATGTAGGATTGCATTCTTTTCAAACATTCCCAATGCAAATCTATGACATGACAGTGTTTTGCGTTTATTTAATAAATCATCGATTCCATACGGCTATCTAAGCTCAGTTATTTTGAGGATTGTTTATATTTCATTTATATGCTCTTGTTAGGCGTACTATGGGCATATCGTTCTTAAATTAATGTTTATGTATATATATATATATATATATATATATATATATATATATATATATATATATATATATATATATATATATATATATATATATATATATATATATATATATACGAGAAATGAAAGTTGTGAAGTAAAGTTAGAATATTTGGTGAGTATTAAAATATCACAACTACCATTTTATTGTGAATGACTAGCTATATCATTTTTTTACAGTTGAGTTATAGATATATAAATGCCCAAAAATTGCGTTCTATACCAGCCAAATCACAAAGAGACACTCCCCTGTGGAAGATTTGTAAGAATGACTGAGTGAGTCAAAAATATTAGCGCATTGAAAGCAATTTGCCGAGTGCATGTAATGCAACCAGTCGCTATCGTGTCAGCTTTCCTTATATGCTTGTTCCATTATTCACCACGCAGAAAATACTTCAAAGTCTTGGCAGTAATCTTTTTAGTGAATAGTTTCTATATAAGTTAGTTCTAAGAAAATCAGCAATAAGAGATATGAATACGATAAATTGAATACTTGTGATAGTGAAAATAGCTTTGAAAAGACATAGAACCCATACATTGTGGATAGGGAACATGAGGTGAGGCATACGACTGTTCATCTTGCACTGCTTGCTTCAACTGCAAATTAGCGTAGTCAACAGCACTTGATGATGCAAATCTTGGTGCAAAAACGACTCGCTTCTCCACATTTGTTGATAAATCCTCAACGCTTTGCCGCATACGTGACAGAGCATTCGAATCGCTCATATGTTGTGCAGGAGAATTCTACAAAATGTCGGATTGTTTTCCTTAATGACATAAAATTAAAATATCCTCTTCCCCGAGATACCCCAAAAAAAATTGGGAGTGAGAGGGACATTTTGGAACAATGAGATAGAACCAAGGAAATTTTACAAAATATAACGACTACTCACAGATGAAGATATATTTTTGAACTTTTTTCAATGCTTAATTCATTCCGGGATGGTCCCACTGAGCATGCCTTCTCCCTCATAGCGTCAACGTTTATCACTAACACTCGTTGATGAAATGTGTTTTGTTTTATCACTGTTCTATATTTTTATCACTAACAGATAGCGAAATATCTCATTTATCACGGTAATACGTTCTTTGCAAAACATAAATAAGCATCAGAAGGAAGCAAGAGAGCACAGTAAAGGCAACCTCTTAAATATTATATAAATAACTATTGTTAGACTAGCCTCTATTGTTAGAAGTGATAAATGGAAAAAAGCGAACCATGCAAGGGTAGATATATCGTTGTTGTGTATGAGGCATTTGAATTTGTTGATTTGATAGCATCATTTGATGTTGTTGCTGTCTTCGATCACAATGCGATTGTCTCAACACATCGACCGGATATGAACTGTTGGGATATGGCACCCTCGGTGATTGTTGTCCTGATGCGGCACAACTCGGTGGAAATGCGGAAGTGGATTGCATTTGTGAATAACAACAACTATTCGAGGACGTTGATGGAGTACTGCTATCCAATGGTGCACCTAATGGTTCGCCGCAGAAAACTTCTGTTGATGCACCTGAAATCTTATAATTGAATGTGCATAGAATAACGCTTAACACTATTGTGATTTGAACAGTACTTTACTCCAACATAAAAGCATCCTTTTAATATTAACACTTTTCAATAAGTTCCTGAACGAGTACTCTTTAAAATTCTTTTGACTGTAATTAACACCAAATTATTGCTGGAATTTTCTTTTTGTTTGTTACCAAAATTGGTTCACTGTTATATGTTGCTGCGTACTTATGGAAGCGATTAACTGCTGCATTGAATACATTTCAAAAGCCTCGAAACTGCGGTGTATTTTAGATGGGGAAAGGCGAGAAAGGAGAAAGAAAAAATTTCGACGAGTTGCATTTTGTTGCATCTCGTTTGGAAAATAAATTAAATTCTCCCATATGTAGCACGTTCCGCAATGGATACCGGGCAAAATAAAAATGACTTATTTTTTGTTAGAAGAACAACTTTTTCAAAGCAGTTTCATTCAACACCCTTCTATGTGAAAGGTTAAAGTGTTTATTAGTACTTAGTAGTTACGCGTTATCGATTCTTGTAAATTAAGGAAAACTTCATTACAGCTCAGTAAGTCGTAACAGATGGCCCGAAATTCCCAGGTGAACGGTAAGCAGTAATCTGATATTTCAAAGATAAGGAACTTTTCGGTGCAAAAGTAAATGCATAAAGATGGTTATCCACTTAATCATTGCAGAATTTCACCACTGGTATAATGGTATTTCAGCAGTCCTTATCTGCTTCATAGTTTTGCACAACTATATCACTTAAGTGCATCCGCAGTTGGCCGAACTATGAGATTTTAAGGAATTCAATTATTTACCGTTTGATGAGATGTTGCGCATAGACGTCGATGGATCTGCACGCGCATTGCATACCGAACTCGACATGTCCCCGACCGCCGATTGGATTGACGTTGGTCCCATTGCTCCATTTGGAGTACCACTCCCTAATGAAGAAGGAGAGACAATCTGAAAATTTGGCCCTCAACTTAATGTAGTACCTATCGCCTCCATTATAAGACAAACTGAATATGATTATTAACAATAAATACTCAATTAAAAATCACTAATTAACAACAATAAGTCATAAGAATCGTATTTACAATAGAAACGACAGAACATTTATGAATAACATAAAAAAGATGCTGATGTATAGGTGTATTCAAAAGGGAACTGTTTAAACAACTTTAGCGTCACCAATTAAGCGACGCAATATAAGCGAAGCACTATTCACTTTATCATTTCAAATGAAACAACAATCTATTTTCAAATCACAAAAAACGATTGCATACCGAATTTGAATTCACCGAAGCGATCGAATGATTCATAGGTGAGTGAGTGAGTTCAGATGGTACACTCTGAGTTGATGTTGACGGTTGTTCGTCATGTTCTGAATGACCAGCAAGTACGCCATCCAGACATCCATCTCCCAGATCATTTAGTGGGTTACCCTGAATCAAGTCGATATTTCAGGATATTAATAGCTGAAAAGTGATGCATATATTGCAGAGGCGATTATTTGCTTCCATGCAACTGCTCATCGCTTATGCTTCATGCTTACAAATATTTAAAATATTTTACTTCAAATTAAAATTGCATTAATAATTAATATCACTATGTATATCATAAGCATGCAAATATACACTGCAGTTGAAAAGTTTTACTCGAATAAACAAAATCAGCCATCGTAAAATATGTTCCCAAAAAACCCCACCATATTCATCTATATATCTCTCCTTTCAAACAAGACGGGAACAAACCAACAGCTCTAACATGAAAAACTTGTTATATGTTTAAGTGACCTTTGCATTTGACTGCATCTTCGTTTTTTTATTGGTATTTCCCTCTCTTCCTTATTAGTTGATTTGCTGAGAATTAATTTCAAATAATATCATTACTTTCGCTTGATTAATTTAACACATAATACAATATACGCATCAGCAATATGCCTTTAAAACATCGTCAATAGCACAAACCGGTCCAAATTGATCCATGAGATTTTTCATTTGTGAGTCGGCAAGTTCTGGAATCGCAGTTTCATTTTGTACCTCACCAATGCCTTCCGGCGATGTTATAGTACTCGGAGGCAATGAATCCGAGGAGCATCCTCCTATTATCGGCTTTATATCATTAGCACTCGATGAACGATCCATGCTTAGGCCTTGCAACGAGCAGGCACTTGGTGATGACGATACACTTATGTCCATCTGAAATTTTATCAATAAAATACTCGCAATACAATGACCATATTGCAAAAGATATGAAGTTTGTGGATTCTAAGCGCATATCAGTGAGTGCAATGTGTCGGCTTCCCCTATTTTATTGTTCAGCTTACGAGGACAAGACGGAGTGAGGTGGATTCATCATATGCCAAAAAAATACCCATTATAATATCTTTGTGCTTAGCGATCTCTTACCATGCTGTTTGTGAAGACCTACTCGTTACTTCTAATGCCCTTGACATATGACTGTAACAGTATCCTGCACCCTTAATGCTCAGATTTGACAAGCAAAGCCTTAGCTCATAATCTTTCCAGAATACAGAATAAATTCCATATAAAGTTTTACATGACCAAACGACCTTATTATGAACTACCTTTTTAATATCCCACCCAGTTTGGTTTACTATCCTGACTTAAACGGTAATAGCTTGCACCTTGCTACTTGTCGGCCATAAAGGGTCGGGTTGCTTCAGGGAGTTGAGTGGCCAGGAGAAATTTTAAATCACAACTTGGTGGGGTGCTACTTTGCAACCTATTGCCGTTTGCAGAGAAAATGTTAAATCTACTCTTCTTTTGAACCAACAATCAAAATTTGCTTTACTTCTGCAAACTTTCCTACTTGAATGCTATCCCAGCTGATAATTTAAACATTCGGCCGCAGTTATGCTCAACAGTTTATAGAAGACAACTTACAGACGAATAGGGATGTAGGTGCTTCAGGCAATAAAGGTGCTAAGGAAGCATAATGGGAAGGGGACAGAAGCAGCTGAAGCGGATTATATAACACTTCGCCCATTATCTTATAACAAGAAGTTCGAAATGATCTGCTCTGAGACTGCAATCAATGCGTCTGCGAAGTAAATCTGTCTTCAAAAAGCTGTATTATTCATCGATTTCCCACCAAGTGAAATTCTCTGACAATCAAAAAATGCTTGTGTTCTATTCTCAAGCAAACAACATCCAACTTTTTGACATGTCTTTCATGAGTGAGCAAGACAATGAAACTGAATATTTTGGCTCAAAACTTTTATAAACATGTCTCTAACAGAGATTACTCTCGTACTTGTATTCGTGGCTGCGTGTCTCTGTGATTACATTAAACACGATTCCTTATTCGCATATACTAAGTCAACATACCACATTTCATAAGTCTGCATTGGCTGAAGGACAGGGTCACGGTAAGGGTTTGATAATTGTCAAAGACCAAATGAAAACCACCGGGAAGTGCGTGTAGCCTAGAAAACTGAAATTTAAGTCGATTTGAACGCTATAAGCAAGAAGTTGCATACGGGAATTAAAAAAAGGATCTTGAAAGTGAAATAATAAATTCAAAAACAAACACTCTGGCAGGGGATGCTCATCGATGATTCTGGATAAACGATGCTACGTTGTGACTGTTGTTGCTGTGACATCATTTCATTTGATGATGTCAATTCGGCATGAATATGTGGTGTACTGAATGCTCGTTGCATATGCGTAGCAGGGGGTAAAACACCCATTGGAGAACAAAGTGAAGCCTGCTGTGACCAACCTTGCATTTGCTCGAATTGCCGCTTCCGATTCTGAAATTGAATTTTTGGAATTTTTCAAGAAGAAAAACGAGAAGAATTTCCAAGAAGAATTATTCTTGGAACCGATATTTTCTATTTTACTGATTCGTGTTGCTTCTAACAAAAAACCGACTCTGCATTCCCCTCCTCTCTTCCTCGCTCCCTCCCTCTCTCTCTCTCTCTCTCTCTATATATCTATATATATATATATATATATATATATATATATATAGCAATTCATGAATAAATGTGGGATTAAAGGCAATGCATTTAAAAAACTATGAGTGTATGGCTAATTTCACAAAAGAATTATTAATGGTTACTGCGATTTATCAACGGGGAGATTAGTTTGATGAAAAGTGAGAAATGCGAAAGGAGAGGTGAAAAATATGAACTGTTATTTTTCCACTATTCGAAAACATTTTCGATGAAATTATTAACGGATCCGTGTCCTTGGCAATTTTCATTTCGCCGACTGTAATGATGTTTCGCCAACTTCTCGAATTAACCTTCAATTTCGAGGTCATTTACATTTTCAGATGAGTTAAAACTTAGTTAAAAACTATTTTTTAAAAGCTAAAAACTTGTAATTCACCACCCCCAGATCGCCACTTCATAAAACTCACGATATCAATTTGCCATTCGACTGCCAATAAATCACAAAAAATGATTCGCGGCATTCAATCATCTCTTAAATTCAAAAAAACCATAAATTATGTTATGTCTAAAATGTTAAACAAAATATAGTTAATTCTAGTCAGTATGTAATAACTAAAGTACTAGCACTATTTTTAAAAACAGACATATTGATCCCACACCTATGAATTTTTAACAACCATATTCAATGAGTCGTTATTCTCGTTTAATTAGCTTATATTAAAGTCGACAATCCGTACATGAGCTCTCGTAGCAGTTGAAGTGGGTGTATTCGTCAGTAATGCAACCGCAGCACCAGGTGCAGGTGCAAAACGAGTATAACCATGTGGCATCATCGATGTTCGTTGGTTTGAATTCATAATTGGATGCATAACCGAACCATTCACTTCTCGGCTTTTTGCTTGTTGCTCTGCATGTTGCTTCATTGCGCTCTCCATATATCTGCAGTACAAGTACACAAGTATATTTTAAACATCGATAAGAGTACCTCAGGCTAAAATGCTTACAGATAAATGCATCACCACTCGATGAAACGCTATTTTTTGTATTTCTCTTTTCCGCAATTAAAAGAAACTTTATTTGAGGGCAAAAGAAACTATTGCGCAATAAGAAAATAGATGAAACTGTATTTCTCAACGCGCAATATACACTGATTGTATTCTTTCCCTTCAATGAACTAAAAAACGACAAGATGCGTTCTTATTGCATAATTATGAAGCACCTTCATTAGCGACAAATTTTATTTTAACACGGCATCGCATGGTAAACTTTTTATTAACAGAAAAAAGCTGCAGAGGTAAAGATTTTTTCATTGGTGGGATGATAAATAGATAGCTGAAAGACTATTCTACTTGTAAAAGATATCCTCTCCATTCTTTCCGATGAAAATAATTTATAGCTGAATGATTTTCAAATTTTTTTTTTCATAAAATCGATGATGAAATATGTAAAAACGCTCTAACAGGCACTAGAAAATTATTTATAGCTCTATTCAAGTTAAAAAAAAAAATTCGCCAATTAATTTTCCTCCACAATCGGATTCTTCGCAATGTGAAGATAGCCGAATAATTACTTGACTTTTTTATAATAAGTAAAATTCTTTTATCAACGAGTAAAAAACGATAGAAGTAGCTCTCATAATGTTTAAAATCTAATTTGAACAAAACACATCGTGAATTTTCCCACTAATAGTGCTTATTCCAAAAAAAAAACCAGAATATGAATGCACTGAAGTGCAGTAGTAAACTATTAATATGAATGAAATCGTAAGAAAATATCAAAAGCGCTTCATGTGCTTTTTCGAATTGCATCATTTGTATAAGTACTTGTGGTCATCAGATGGCAGCAAGTCAAGAATTACTAAAACTTCAGTTAGCAAATTTCGTGGACGCAAGTTGCACCATAGATTAACTCTCAAGTGAAATCCATTAATTATGAAATTGAAATGGTAGAAAAGGCAATAAAATGAGCTTTAAAACTTGCGTGCATCCTACAATTCTCGACTCGCATTTCATAACTAGATGGATTGGGAAAGTTTTTTTGTTCAGCAGTCAGGTCAATAGAAATATGAACATATATTTTACACATCGCTTGGAATTCACAATTCTAGTTTATTTAATCAACGTGCTTGGAAAAGCGCATATCGTGCCAGCTTTTTTGGTGCGCTTTTCAATTTTTTGAAGCAATAAAAGACACTAAATGTCTTCGTCAATTTTTTCATGAAAGTCACGTCAATTAAAGGCCGACTGTTTGAAAACACATAAAATAGGAGCGACATCGAGATTGGTGAAAGAAGAAAATAAAATATTCGCAATGTTATCATGTCTAGCATTGATAAGAAACCATGCAAAAGAGTTTTGCGGTCTTTACAGTACATCAACGAGTCTAGTGGCCCCCTCAGCGGTCCACACCGGACGAACAGGTCCTGTCTTCAAGGGTCTTCGATTTTCCTCAAAGAAAGGAAGAGTTTTATACTTAAGCTGTCTTTTATTTGTTTCCCTCCAACGCATCACTTCCGTTTTCCAATATTATATAATGAGTTATTTCGAAGTTAATGAAAGTTGATTTTCTAATGGATTGATGGAAAGATGTTTCACGCTTCCACATGCAAAATAAGAGTTATTGATCTAAAATTACATAACCCAAAATCAATACAAGCTTCTGGATCTATCAACAATTCGTCGTATAAATTAGAAAACGAGTAAAAAATTAGAAATGACAACCTCCTATGGTATTTTTGTTGGTCCTCTCTTTCTCGCTTGATAAGAGCAGGTCTAGCAGCATCCTGACGTTGTTTGGCTCGTTCAGCAACCACCTTCATCTTCTCAAGTGAACCGGCAAAACGTGCCCTCAACTCCAATGATGCTGCACTCAGTGTCTCCCCATCGCATGTCATCCTTTATAAACATTTATTTAATGATGTTAAAATCAAGTATTAATTAACGATTTCTACCATTTGCAAATTACGGACCATCCTTAAGCAGAAATCAGCCAGATGCCTTAAGGATTCATGCAGAGAATTTTGTAGCTTCAAATGATAGGGATCTCATAGCCACTGGATAGGGATTAGGATTTAAAACAGTCATATCCTGACAACAAAGTTTGTAAAGATGAATCTGTGCCAGAAGTAGCAGCAACATTCAGAAAAAGAATTTCAACGAATGCATTGCTCTTAGCGACAAACACAAATAATCCGATAGACAACACAAGCACTTTTTTTAGTGAAAACACCATCAATATGTGGTTTTATATAGTTGTTGAATATTCCAACCAGAATTTTTACAGAAAATAACCATCAACAAAAAACAAAAAAGCCAAACAACTTGAATATAAAATAACCACTCGGAAGTATATTATGCATTGATTAAAAATATGCTACTGTGGATAGAAGGTGCATGAAAATCGAAACAAAAATGCATTTGAATTGTAATTAAATTTTAAAGACCCCCTGGCTTATTATTTATGAGTGGAGAAATGAAAACAATCCGTAAACGTTTAGCTCTCATCCGTACTACGCTCAAACGAATGATGTGCTCAGCTAAACATGTTGGTAACACTTAAAGTGAACATCGAATGTGCGATTAATGAACGGCATTATTGATCACTTGTCATCTATAAAAGGATTAGAATCGGAATAACAGTTAGTTGTTATCCATCGAATAGAAAATTTTTTTAGTAAAGAATTAATGAAAAAAAATTTGCATATGTGAGGAAATTTATATATTATTTCTGAATTAGATGAAATATTTTCATTTGAAATGAGAAATAAATAAGACTCACTTGACTTGTTGAGATGTTCCTTCAGAGAGTGGAGTTTGTGTAATCGGTTGAACGGTTGCCAATCCGCCCGCATTCATTGGGCGACAAATGTGATGCTCGCAACAACAAAAAAAAAAACTGATTTCGTTTGTTGTCAGCCGCACACAAACGTCTGCTCGTGTCTGTCTCTATTTTCTATTGCACGCTGCTATATCGTTTCCAATAACAAACTGCACTTCTTTTTGTGTGAATTCGTTCGGGACGCCCCCGAAAAAAATACAGTGCACACTCCTCGATGCTAAAAAAAGAAACGTCACTTTTTTTCGAATAGTTGTTCAGGCTAATTTCATATACGACGACGAATGGTGCAATTCACAAACCGCTATGTTATGTGCTAAATGGAGAGAGAAAATGAGAGAAAGAGAGGAAGAGAGAGAAGAAGAAAGGGGAAAACAGAGAGACGAGTGACTTATGGAAGAGATGATAAATCGTTTACAGATAATTTAAAGTGATATTAAATAATGAAAATATCACTTCAATAATGAAAAGCTGTTTTTTGAAAATCTATATTTTTTGAATTTTCGCTAAGCAATTTACCAATAAAAAAAATTTTATTTGATGCTCTCATTGACATAGAATCATTCAATTTAAACAATCTCAAATGCAATAAAGAGAAATATAAAAATTATATAGAAACCAAAAATATTAGTATTAACGAATCATAATCACAATATAACCGTCTTTAAAATATCAGAGAATGTTTCGAATGCATTATTTAATCAATAAATCAAAATCTATTAATCGACGAGCGATGTTCAACAAATAAGAGGAGCACTGAATCGAGTTGTCACAACGATCATTGAAAACTGAGAAACCTCTAAGTGCTGATTACATCATCAAATAACAATTATTTATAAATATTTAAATGCAATTAGTTAATACATTTGTGGATTCGAAAAAATAATATAACTTTGAAGCATTATTTCATCAATATCACCTCAATTTTTCAATAATATAATGACTTAATTATACGATAAACAATTGAAATTAAAATAACTCAACGAGAAAGATCACAAGCTCAAAAATTATATATATATACTCATTGCGGTTAGTCATAATAGTTTATGGATTTGCTTACATTTGATAACGAATTGAATTTAGCCAATTTTTTCACAGAAAAGTTTGGAAAAATTTTAGCTCTTAATTTCTCGGAAGAACTCTTTTGAAAATTTTAAAAATTTCTCGTTTTTTAATAACTCAATTATTTGAAGGGTGGAAAATTCCAAGAGTAACTTTAGTCTATATTAGAAAGAGGAGAATTAGGGAAATAAAAATAGAATAAGGCCAATGGAAAGTTTATAAATTATTGAAACTAGCAAATGAAATCGTATCGCCATTATTATATTCGTCTGAAATTTACATACTTCCAATTGTTTTTTAAGAAAAATCAATAAATATTATCAACATGGATTATAAATTATAATTACATGAGACAATGAAAGAAATCTGGGACGGGATAAATAGTTTAATAAACCGTATAAAAGCTAAATAAAGCATTGAAAATTGAATAATCGGCACAAAAAAATACATTTCATAAACGCAAAATAAAATAAATTTCCAGCAAAAAGCATAGCTGAGCAAATTTAATAAAAAAAATCTTAGTCAAAATAAAAGTTTTCAGGCAAATCTTAGGTAGCAACTTCTTCGATTTGTCAGTGGTATTTCTTTCGAATAATTAAATTCTCGTTACAAATAGCGGAGTATTGTATCTCATCAATGATGGAAATATCCGAAATTATACAATTCCCTTTGTCATTTATGAAATATTTCAATCGTTTCACAATTCCATTTCAATACAATATGAAATATTTCATTTACGATAAGTAATTTCATTTCAATTAAATATAAAATCGAAAAGATAAACAGTGATATGCGAGGAGAGCAATTGATGCGATGATTTTATTATAGTGGTGTTGAATGCGTTGCGGATATGCAAGTGGTTCGAGGGTTACAGCACAATATTTTGCTTGAGGGTAATATTAGTACGCCATTAGAATGTCTACTATTGAGCGATCAAATAGATGAAAGGCGAGCAAATTGATCAGATATGCAATAAGGATCATGTTGTTTCTGAAATGCCTCAGGAAAAATTTCTTCACACTGTGAAATGCAGATCGATGACATCCAATATGCACCTATCGTAGCAACAAATTTATACCTTTCCATCAGTATAACAAACAGTTTACAACATTTTCAAACGACAATATTAATGTCGGAAAAGTGGAATCGTTCTAAAATTTTTCAACATTCATATACACAATAATTTTCTTCACTCTTCAATTAACCGATATTTAAGATTCATCAACTCTTTCAAAAGAATATTTCTAATTAAACAAATGAGTTATAATCTGAGTTAATAAACAAATATAGTTTGCTTAATTGATTGCATATATCAATGCAAATGATTCTTTTATCAAGAAAACAATCAACGTTTGGAATTCGCTTTCATCTCGATAGCATCAAAATATATGAATCAACGATTCTTTCACTATTTTCTTTTTATGTACTAATCTTAGTTTTCTTTCCTATATATATATATTTTTTTGAAATCTATGCAGTTCGTTCATCCCGAAACGTTTGCATATACAGATATTTGGTCGATCGGCGGATATTCCACATATTCTTCTGATCTTAAAATATAGATAATAGCTTTCGAGTAAGCTTTATCTAGGGAATAAGAAAAATAATATAGGTTGGCAATATAAATATTAGCAACAACACAAACTTGTTCGCATTATTATAACAAAAAGGGCAAAGAAATTTGCGTAATATTTCTTCTATGCGAAGTGCACTTAAATATTTTTTCCAAGTAATTTTTAAATGTAAATTAATAGCGCGTAAGCAAATTAGCTTTATGCAAAAATTGAAAAATAAACGGTCACAATAATAGATCATAATATGCACCTATATAAAAGTACTTGCATAATAGTAAAAGATTCGACCAATCACGAACACATTTATTTATTTATTTATTCTCATTGATATTATCTATCCATGCAACTGCTTATTAAAAAGTGAAAGAATAGGAAATCATGGAAAATGTCCCAATTGATAATAGAATAAAGAGGAAGTACTCATAATAACAGCTGACGTAGAAACAAGAATGAAAATTGTCATAAGCGTCAAACAACAATTTGGTGCTCTCAACCATTCCTAAAAATGAACGAGAGGATTATTTGTTATTTAAAGAATGTTGAAGAGCATTAAGCCGGAAACAGAGAAACGAGTTAATCAATAAAGTAATGCAAAGGACACAGCATAGCATGAGATAATCAGAATAAATAAGCTGCGAATATCAGAATTTAATGTTTTTTTTTTGTTTTTCGGAATTTTATGTAAAAATTGAGAAATTTTTTACAAACAAATTTCAGTAACCTACCACTTGCATAATCTATTAAGAAAAAATAAGTAATTTGAACTAAAGAGAGAACAGAGATGCAAGAAGGGTCAAAACCTACAGAGTATAGTGGAAAGGGAAAGAATGAACGCATTCTATTGTGTGCAGATGAACGGTCGCTAGTGAACCTTGAGGCTACTTTTGCACTTACAATGTTCTTGTTCAATAGGCATTTGCAAAGAACATATTGTGCAATGATGAGTAATAACATCCAAAAACAAGTGGAAATATCCGCCAGATAAATAGCACAATATGCGCTTTTTGCAACCCCGTTTATTCGACCATTTCACAAATTGCCAACAAATAATAAAAAATATATATGCAATAGTGTAATTATATTTAGAGTAATCCGATCGCTCGTATAAATCTACATTAGAAACGTTTTCGCGACATGAACGCTAATGAAATGCGGCTCGACCAGTGCTAAATACGATCCGATCGGTTGCAAAATATACGCAAATTTTAGGCACTTTTAAGTTGATGAATGAAGTTGATAAATGTGGTCACCCAATAATAAAAATTATAGTAATCCACCTTCATAACCAGATCACGTCGAGTTCATAACCACATCAAGCGAAAACTATACGAGAGAAAGATGAACAGACAAATGCAAAGTCATATAAGCAATTTTACCACAACGCACTCCTCAAAAGCAAGTTTAAAAAAGTAAACAAGTCCGACAGCAAGAACTACAAATTAACGCCAAACTATTTATTGCTGTAGACGTTTGCAACGAAGTTTAGAGTGGAATATATAATGCAAGTATAATTATAACACAAATTTATTATAAATGCAGGTATAATTATAACACAAGTTTGTTATACTCCAAAGCTAGTGGAAAGCCAGTTCAAGTGGAAAACACTAGCTCTGAAATAAAATGACTGAAAAAAATGCCGATATTTGAAATGGTCGAGACGGATTGGATGTAATAAGGAATAAGCATAGTGGATATGCCCATAGGATGGTGACGATTTAATTCACTATGTATATGTAGGCGTGCGCAGATTGTTGTTGGCAGCGCAATAATTTCTGCACAACAGGCGAACCAATCGACCACGCAATGCCCAACACACGATGCACATACACACACATCCCTACTCACTCATCACCACATCATCAAAACTCACGCACTATCGCCTCTCTTATCTTGTTCAAGTTTTTTGATATAGTAAGACGAGGTACAGTAAGCTAATTACCGTATGAATTTCTTAAATGAACATTGAGTCAATAGGAATTGTTAGCGTTCATAAAGAAATGAATATTCTACAAGATACGAACCCTCCAAGCATTTATTTTCTGACCATTTTTGACTATTATTTAGATTGAGATTAATCATTACACCTGTTGATCGGATGTAATCCTATATCATCAACAACTATGATTCGTCTGTTAAATTAACCGATAGAGAGAACATTACACTGCTCCTAGTGGTTCTATTGAAGAGGATGACAAATAAATCAGTGTTATCAACGCTTCACGAATAATGACTAGATGAATCACAAAAATTTATTCCTTTATTAAAATCTAAATAGATACTAAATTCAACGATTTGTAATTAATTCAAGCTGAAGTAGGTTACAGGTAATCTCTAACACGCAGAATTATTCAAGGTGTTTGTCAATAAGGTAACAATTTGAAGGGTTATATAAGATTATGCCATTATTACTAGAAAATTGGCTGCAAAGTTGGATTGAATTCATTCGCCATTTGCAACGGAAATTCAGGTTTATTCCATTGACGCACTTCGATAAAAATTTCGAAAAGAATGCACATTGCACAATGATATTAAATATTGAGTGTGAATAGATCAGCAGTTTAGATAAAGTTGCATTCAGTACTCATTATATCACTTCTTTACATGCTCTTTATTTGGTAAATTTTTTTGTGCACGGATACTATACAAAGGGCGCACATATCCTGTATATGCAAGTACATATACCTACACATGTACGTATGCATATACAGGCAGTATGTACATAGATGCATATGTAATACATATATATCTGCATATACAAGAAGAATACATTTAGTGCAGTATTAATAAACAAAAAACGCGTGCAAAAGTTTCAACGAAGCATTAACATGTGAACGAAGAACGAGACACAAAAGAAATGTATACGAGAAAAACAACACTTGAGAAGGGGTACTGTGATAGAGGGGAAAAGAAAAGATGATAGTGGACATATACAAAGCAATTGCAATCGTAAATCCAATGGAACAGATCGCGAGAACAGCAATAAATTTGAATATAAACAAGTTTTTTTTTAAATTATCGTTACTAATATAACTAAAATTTGAATATAATCTATTCAGTTGGTATTTCAATAACAAAACGTTGGTGACAACTGTAAGCGATTTCCAGAGATTGATAACCCCTTTTGCAAATATACGCCAAACAATTGTTTTGCAGAGTTCTTTAGGACGAGTATTCATGCTGTGAGAGTTGAATAAATACTTCGAGCAACCAAGGTGAACAAATCTATCTGCATGCAATATACAAATGTCTGATTTAACTCTATATTTTTTGGGGGAAGGGTTAAAGGGCGGGGGAGGGGGGAGCAGAGGGAGGATTCCTATAAACTATCGTTAAATCTTCTCTAAGCTCATGGTCTTTTTTTCAGCAAGCGTACCAAACTTCTGCAATATTTGCTAAAATATGTTGCATATAATTTTGGAATCCTCCATCATAAAACTAAATATCCAGGGATTTAACTATACAAAGGAGTCGAGATTAATTATATGCAATATACGAATATGTTTATGCGTATATTAAAGAACACTTTCGAATCAACCATAACGCCGAGATTCCCTCATAGAGTCATCTTAATGAATAGTCATTCTGTTCATATTATGCATTTGTGGATAGGAAAGGGGGGAGGTGCTGGAAAGAAAATCAAATAAAATTTGAAACAGATATGGGAAGACGCCAGTTTTGAGATTATAAATCAAAGGAGTTTACAGTATTTTGAAGAGCACGAGGGTTTTCAACATTTTTACGGTTATTCACGTGTAATTTTAGGCCGTAAGTTTAAAGCCAAATGGTTATACTAGGCAGTAAACGGTCTCGCAAATAATTCATCTATAACAAAAACAGAAGTGATCCAAGGATACCGCCTGACGGCATTCCAAGGTGAATTTTAAATTGAGTGGAGGTGATGATTCCACCCTCACTCAGAAGCTTATGCTCGTCTGGAATGCCTCAATCAATTTTAAAAATTTCCCAAGACATCCTAGGACCAAATTTCCGCAATAGAATACACAGCAGAACGGAATCAAAGACTTTAAATAAAAATATATATATATATATATATATATATATATATATATATATATATATATACATAATCTTATCTAAGGAAGATTGTTGTAAGATGAAAAGCGTAATTGCGAAAGAGCGTATCAAAGCATGTAAACGTTTGCCGACGATGTTTATCATCAAAGAAGTGATATGTGCTGTGAGAGGTCAAAAGCAAAAGTTGATTTTTAGTATCTATCGCCCTCTTCAAAGTCACAAATAAACGACCAATGAAGGAATGGTTTCGAGGTGAGTGCAAATTGGAAGAAAAAGGAAAACATTTTTCGAACAAAAATAAAAATCTTTGAACAAATAAACCAAAAACACACCGAACCTCTATTTGATATGTCAGCGACAGGTTGTTTACATATGAAAAAGGATCAATTCGCTAACAATAGCCGAATATGATGGACAATGTCTAGGCTGCGATGATTGAAAGCTGGAACTGCCAGTTGAAAAAGTGAATTCCAATTGTTTTCAGAAAGTTGAAACCGTTCTATGTTGTGCTCGTTACGTCTCACTTAAGTGCCTCAATAATAGTTTAAAGAAAAAAGTGAAATAAAACCAACTCATCTTCTAATTAAGTGTAAAAACTTCATTGCACATACACATTGTGTATCTCTAAATTTGAAATATCATTACAAATATTCCCCCCTTCCTTAAAAAATCTTCATATATTAAACAATAAAACTATCCATTGAGTGTAACATGCAAATGAGCCAGTATCAACTTTCTTTGAATCACAAATAACGGTGAAACTATTCAACATATTATCACCAACCCATTTCTCAGCAAGGCCCACTTTGGCGGTTCAAAAAAAGAGTTTTTTTCACAACTTTTTCCAAGCATTTTTCATCGGTTGTCCTCATCCATCTTCCCAATTTTTCTCGCGCGAAATATGGTATTTTATTAAGCGACAATTCAGCAAGGTAAACCTCAAATTCATTTCTGCTCTCTGGTCTACATATTAACAGATGAATAACTTAACAAAGGAGCTGCAATATGATGTATAGCAATAATTACTGAGTAATTATTAAAGTAATATGTCTAAAAATGTTCGTGATCCATAAAAAAATCACCCAAGGGTTTACCTGTCGATGGAACCGATATAACAGCCAATAGCTTATTCAAAATATGGAAACTGTTTTCACAATATCTATGCCTTAAACATAGTGCAACGCGCACTTCAAATGAGCGGAAATTCCTTTAAAAAATAGTTCCAATTAAAGAAAAAACATATATTCTAACCTATCTGGCCTTAGCCATATAACTCAAATAGCAATTGATCGAGATGAAATCTGCTAGCCGAGCAAATATGTAAAAAAAAAATTAGGAAAGAGAATTGATTTCACCGTATAAATAAATATAGGAATCTATATAGAATAAAGTAAATTTGATATAGTGATTGTAATAATACTGTAATTGTAATAATTAATAATATCGTTTTAGGCGAATGTGAAAAAAAAGCAAAGGAATGAATAAATAAAATAAAACACAACGCAAATTTATTGTGTATTGAAATAAAGAAACAACGACTGCAGTTGCCTAGTTGGAATTGTTAATGGAAGTGCAAAATGAGCTTAAACATATGATGTCGCTGCATAGATATACAGACAAAGATATGATCATTAAACGACAACAATCACTCACTGCAGTCATTGGTAATAGGTGTCAAAGCATGGAAAAGAATGTTTTATATGCGTCATCGCTCATTCAATGTTCATCAACAATAAAATCATCAACATATCAATATTGCGACATTGAATGTATTAATGAGATATTTACTTTACTCTGTCAATAAATCTTCAACAAAATAATTGAAAATTCTGTAAAGGATATCCTAATGCTTATGATAGTAGAAATGAAGAAAAAGAGAGGGGTCGAATGGGTTTCGGGAGAGGAAATGAGAGCAATATATGAAGCAAAAACTATGGAAATGTTTGACTAGAATTGGCTAATTTACATTTTTTTTATAAAAGAAAAGGTGAGACGGGTGACGTCGGTGGTGCCAAATTTTTAGGGACGAATCGTTCCCCGTCGTGGCTATCACTTCCTCTAGCAGTGGTCCCAAAAACTCAACGAATAATTGAAACTACAAAAAATGCACCATGTCTTCACCTTCAACGCTAAAGTGATAAGATGAAAAATATGATTTAATTGATCAATATTGGGGTCTATAGGGTATAGATTTGATTCTTGAAAAGTTAAAAAAATCAAAACAGAAATACATTTAATATCATCGATGTGATCGCCTTATATTTTATTAGTTATAACTGCACACTACAGTCTATCGAATACGCCTCTGCGATATGACTGCATTATAAAACATCGTTGCATTATAAGCATCAATTAACGCAACTGTTCGTAATAAAAACTTTACTTGAAGTATTATTCAATAAAATGCAAATAATATGAACAATACGTATGCCGTGTACAGTATGCATAGAAATATAACGACAAATTGTATCTCCTCTTTCATGAGAAAACTATATGAAATTGTAATTGATGAATTTCCTTGAGAAAGTTAAGAATTATGTCACTGAGGATGAGGAAACATTCAATTTTCTTTGTTAATACCAATAAAGATTAATTAAAGTGCTCATGCAGCCTTTCCACTATGGTTTAAACCTCTCCACTGAGCAAACGGCCGTTTCATTTTCCATTCATTGATTGCTTCAATTGATCGATTTCATAAACGTTTGAAAGTTTCATAAATAGATAAGTTGAACCATTTTGGCCGGTCGAGTTATACGCATCCAAACTCCGCTCTCCGGGATTTGGTAGCGTTGATTTCGGAGTTCGGATGGGTGCCATGGGAATATACAAAAATTTCATTTCCACGATCCCAGTATTTCCTTGTTTTTTAAGGTATCGAATCAAATTTCTGAGAAATCTTTTCCGGTCTCATCCTATTATCACCTTTGAATAATAGCATGGATCGTCTAGCTGCAAAATATTTAGGCGGTAAATATTTGCCGTCTAGCTGTAAAATAAAGAAGTGAGGTTTTTGCAGTACAACAGCTCATCAATGCGATCGTCAAATCAAAACTCAAAGAAATAACGAAACGATTGCCTCACTAAAACTTTCTCGAAGATAACAACAACCTATAAAGTCATCCATGAATGTATTTGTCTAACTTATAAGCGGATCATGCAGCACAATTTGCATATGCAAATTTAGTTATTCAACAAAAGCATTTAAATATCGAAAACTCAGATTGGAGGATGATAGGAAAAGAGTTGATGAAAATTCTCGAAATTATAAAATAAGACGCTTAAATTGCTGAAACTTTTCTTATATGCGTTCAATCTATGCAGACGTATATGTGTTGCGCATATGCCAATCCTCATTAGTATTGTAGAAATTTGCGAAAAAAAAAGTAAAATTGAACGAAGATTTTTATTTGTGAATTTAATAAAATAACGCAACGATGTATAGCAATTATGAGGAAGTCTTGCGTATAGATAAAATTCAAATGCGCGCATACCTTGTCATTTTATTTAGGACATCATTACGCACAGAAATGTAAAATTAATCCAAAAAAAAAAAATTATTTATTGAGATACTCTTTGAATTTATTTTGAAACAAATTCAACAATAAAAAATGATTTATGAGAAGCCAAACGAATGCACAAAATATTTGTGATTTTCGTCTTCACGTAATAGTCATTATATACGATATTCATAAGAAGATTAACTCATGTAGATGTGTATTAATTCATACATTAGTAAACAGAAAGGTTTAAATAGCACGTGGGTAGCATTAAAGTGATACGACATTTGCGCCCAGATAAAACAACCTACAAAGAGAGGACAAATCGCGGGAAGCACACAACAATGCGGTGTCTGGGAGGGCGTTAAATGAACCAAACGTGGCAGAACTAGAGTGACGCCAATCGCAACTGGTTATGGCGATCAGTGGAAAAGTGCTGTTGCAGATGGATCACCACGGTTCTCAAAAAGAAAGGAATTATTTGAATAAAGATATTTGCAGCTGGATAGGTGGACAGATGCTCGTTTCGGCCGAATGGTGACAGTGATATTGCAACTCCGACATTTATGGGGTGGGAAGGGGGAGAGGAAAGAGGAGGGTTTAGACCTCTAATACAACGCTCTAAATTAAGGTTACACATCCATTCTTGCAATTTTGCTCAACTTCCCGTCATCCCCATGAAAACGGCCAATATGCAAATGCCTCCGGCTAATCGTGTTCACCATCCACAGTTAAATTCCTTGTTGCTCTGTAGAAGACGGACAGTAAATCCACCGATATAAAAGGTAATTCTACATAACTCATATACCACGCAACAAAAAAGAAACATTTCAGGATGACCAAAGCAGATCTCCAGACTTTCCAAGCGATCTCAAAATATGGTATTGTATGGCACGGCACTAACGTCTATGAGTGCTGGATCGGCCCATGAGCAATAGACAATTGCAAATCGCCGTACCCTCTAATGCGGCGTCCATACTTATGCCCACCCACAACCTAAATGAAACGAACCCCTAAACGATATGAAGATAGAAAAGCGTATCACAAAAGAGTGCACCGGATGTGTGATTGTGGACAACACGACAAACGCGTTAGAGAGTGTGCAGAATGTGGAGAGCAACGCAGAACCGTTATTGCGAATGGCCACTTCGTTGCGTTGTTGGCTGACGAATGAATGCCAATGCATCACAATGAAACAGATATACGAGCATGTCTGCAATATAGTGGATGGCTTTTTGAGAGGTTTAATAACAACCATATAGGTGTTGAGATGATTCACTTGTGTTATGCAAGTTAACGAGTGATCGAGAAATGGAGAATTTGATTCCACTGTGGTGACCTACATGGATCACCGACTCCGAGTCTAAAATTAGCTCTACTCAACTTTTGAGAGGGAATTCGAGTTGATTTCCACAAGAAATGCACATCATTTTGCGTTTTTTGTGGAATGCGATACCTATTGTACACATCGCAAAATGACTGTGCCCCCGAATGGGAATCTATCAGAGCAATACCATCCGAATGCCCGAGGTAGAGCAATGCTCCTAAAGATTTTTTGAAATGATCCGAACATCTCAACTCAGCAGAATTGAAACGAGTTAAGAAGTGTCATGCAGGACAAAGTGCAATATACGTTTTTTGCGACATAATTTTGAGCGCATTAGAAAACACGCACATGCATGGGGCAGAACCAGTAATCAGTTCGTCAAATATGCCCTTTGTTATATTTAAAAAAAAGTTTTAAAATTTCCGGCAATGTTCTAAAAAGGAAGATGCTGCTTTGAATTTGTGAAAGCCTTTATTTAGTGCTTGGGACTACATCTCATAACAGTTGTTACTTAATAGTAAAAGTAATAAGTTGATCAAAATTTTGAAAGACTTTAAAAAAGACAATGAGAGTAGGGCCGCTTGATCTAATAACGCGAGTAAAGCTTCTAAGATGCTCAGATTTTAGCTTGTAACCTTGCTCGACTTATTTTGAGTAAGCATGTTTCACGAAAAATAATTATCCCTGGTGGGATTCGAAAGCAAGAACGTCAGTGAGGTGGAAAATTCGAAGAGGTCAAATTTTGAAAATCGTCAAGGAGTAGGTGGCGATTTTCGAAATCCGCACCCAAAATTGGGCTGTTTACTTGCCCACTTCCATCAGACACTAGACGGCATAGAATTTTTTTGGCTTGGGAAAATGTATTTCAAAAAATTTAAACCCATTCAATTAAGGCTGCTAGTTCAATTAATGGGAGCTTGCTAATAAAAATAATTTCCCTCATGAATTCCCCGAGTTCGAAATTCTCCAAGTTCAGATACTCTCGAAGTTCCCAAATCTTTGGAGTTAGTGAGTAAATGCTCAGTTCCGTTAAACAATCTCCTAAAGGTTGAAACAGTGAATTGTGGAAGTTTAATTGAGAGCAACATATTTGGATTATAAAGCTGCCGTCAATTACGCTATGCCTAAACGGAAAGGTTGCATGTTAGATCTCATCTTAACATATTCTTATCACCAGCTCATTCCTAAGAATATTTAGAGGCAGGCAATCATATCACACCCTTAAGTCACTCGTACCACCTTTAGATGGATGAAACGATCGGGATGAAACGCCAAGCCGCTACCGTCAGCTGCCTATATTTCGAGTGCAAATTTACATATTTTGTGTATATGTTCGCATAGTTCCCGAGAATGCATTTGCACAGTTCTACAATGTGATGAACAAAGCGGCTGATTTTCAACAAACATTGGCTTCCCATTACGCTGATTCACAAATATTGCGGGAAAGTTTGGAATTACGCTGAACATTTCCTAGCGATTTCATATTTTAGTATCTTTTTTTTGTGAAACGAAAAGTTCGACTTTAAATTATATTTTTTAATAAATATCATTCAAAAATTTAAAATAGCTGATCTATTTTCGCCCAGTGGATTTTTCTGATATGAAATAATACGCGGAAGGAGAATTTGAAACAATATTTGTTTCAGGGAAATCATTGATCTTGCCGAACAAATGGAAATAAGGTCTTCTTAAATTACTGCTATCCAACAGTATTCACTAATAATGCGAATGCCAGGTTTTCAAAACCTGCACCGTCCAGCTGGTTGTTCACGACCACCTATCTACTTTTACAATATACTCATCTTAGAATTACTTATCAAATTTCCCCATAGAAGGAGATCCCTAAATGGGTAAAAAAGAGTGGATTCGGGTTTAGCATGCAAATTTGCAAGAATTCCAACCAGAGATGACTTTATACGATAATCAATTGAAGGAGGAAGAAATATTACACAAAATCCGAAATTTTTTTGGAATATTATTAGAGAAATAAATCTAGATGTTTAGCGTGTGAAATGCTTTCTATGCACACAACGGTATAGGGGGAGAGAAATTTTTTTCGTTGAGTACGATAAAAATAGATCACACATCAAAGGCGGTATATGAGCACGACGAACAAACGGCAGCCGGTTCGTTCAACGCAATTTTTTTTGTTTGGTGCATTTTTTGTGGCTATTTTTTTCCCGTAGTTTTTGCTTTGCTAAACCTCGTATAATACTTTCCTTGCTTCTTAGCTTGCAATCAACAAGTTCTCTTAACTCTTATTCCGAGTTCACTTCAGTGTAGCTACAAATGAATAACCTCATATCAAGTTATGAGAGAATATACAAGCGGAAATATCTAATAAATTATGCTCAAATTATTGTCGACTAATAAATAAGAATATTTATTATCATTCCCTTATAATACTTTTAAAATTGATGTACGCAAACTGCAGCTTATGAGAGATGCAGAATTTCTCAATGAAAATGAATTTAATATTACAATAGAAATATATTCTCTTCTTTTTTTGATACTGCAATGTTATCGAAAGAAAAGAAAATCTCAGCAAATATTTTGTTTACTATCGAATGTAACTGTGCTTGTAAGATTAAGAATGCGTTATATTTTTGAAATTATTTACAGCTGATATTTTTGTTTTTAGGTGAGTCATCAGAAGTTTTTTTCAATGGATTGTTCTCATATTAACAATTCTCAATGAATTATTCTTATTTCTAATATCACTGCTTTTCTTTGATAATATATGAGGGGCATATATTCTATATAACGTGACAAGTTTTCATCACGATTGGATAAGTGGAAGCGAGGATATGAACCCAACTCCTTTGATTTCCAAATAAGTACTCTATCCAATAAACTATCGCTGATCAGTCGTCGACCATTCAACAACCTAATAGCAACTCCAAATTTGTTGATTGCTTATGGAAAAGCAATGGTTAATATTAAAGAAAGGAAAACTTGAGTTTATGCTGCAGATAACACTGCAAAAAAAAAACGGGAATGCTGACATCTCAATGAGGCGAACATAGATTTTCATTTGGATAATTGCCAAGACGAAATTTAATGCGCTTCACCACATTTTTGATATACTCAATTTACTGCATTGTCAAATTCCGTTCAATCCGAATTGATTCATTTTTTACAAACATTCGAATAACTAACTACTTTACAAAATTTCCACTAAAATATTCACTGCTTCGATTTTTGAATTCTTGCAGTTATTCATGCATTTTTGCAAATTTTGCAAAAGCATATTATTAGCAGCATTGTGTATGTATGTTTCTGCACGCATATGTGTCTGTTTGCTCAATAATCCAAATTTATGAAACACAAAGATGCGTTGATGAAATCTGATGGATTTAATCTAAACGATAAGATCTCATTACGATTCATCACGTTCTGTATGAGTTAATGACATTTAAAGGCGTCGTAAGATTTACCAATCGAAAATTGTTTCGCTATCAATCGCATTAAGCCTAAAAGTAAATTTTTTCAAGCAAAAGTTCATAGAAAGGGGTCGCTTTTGTAGAGTAACGCATCACCGGGCATTTGCCGGTGTTTTTACAGGATTGAGCAACCTGGTGAGTTGACCGCTTGAAATGCTGGAACGCACTTCATATCAGCCTCTCTTGCACGCCTTTTCAATATAATATAAGTTGGAAAATATGATTTCAAAGTAATACATTCAAATCAGAGCGTACAGAATCTCTTTGGAGACGACGCTGAGAGGGGATGAAACGAAAAAAGATCGTTTTGTTTCCTTTCTTGTTTAACGGAAGGAAATCGAGTGGGAGAAAGATGTTGCATTCTCTTGCTGAGGATCTTCTCTCTAAAAATTCTTTAGCGAGTTGTACAAATTTTGAAACAGCCATTCATTCCCTTTCCCGATAGATAACGGTTTCAGAATATAAAGTCTCGAGGTTATGTTCAGGATGTAAACAAGAGCAATACGAATATCGCAATCATTCCCTCTCTCTCGATGAGGAAAGGCACATTTAAAGGATGAAATATGAAACCTCTATCCAGAAGAATGAACTGGGAAGAAGCTTATTGGGTTGGAGTGGAAAGAAGAAGAGGATGGGTGTACGGGAAGTGGTTGTTGTTTACCGGGTTAGGCAGCAGATGGTTGCTCACTGGTGAGTGTTTCCTTTGTGTGCCATCCGGAGCTGACAATGCGGCAACGATTTATTTGCGCTTTGCTGTTTGAAGAAGCACGCTGCCACATTCTCAGCTGCACAACCACAATACAAGCCCAATGCAACATTTTTGAAACTATTCCTGCATTTAGGAAATAGATAATTTTCTGTACTTAAGGAATAGACTTTAGAACGGAGTTCACAACCATAAGCCAATTATACCGAGAAATACATACTCCATGGTAGTCCCATAAACAATCAGAAAGCAAACTGCTGAAAAACTGGTGTTGTTTTGAGGATAAAAAATTCTAGGGATCTCTGAGATCAAGACCGAAATAGTATAAACTCCGAACTTCATATAATCAGTAACGAATCGCAGAGGTTCCATTTATAAAGCCCTGAATTCTCCAAACTATATGCCAATTATTTTTGAGTTCCAAACTTGACTATATTTACAGAAAAGAGAAAAGGTATAAATTTCAAAGCGAGGGTGGGAAACAAATTGCGAGATAGCTGCTCAAGACAGAACGTACATAAAAGATGCTCGTTTCA
Organism: Baylisascaris procyonis; assembly: GCA_037389465.1. Taxonomy (NCBI): domain Eukaryota; kingdom Metazoa; phylum Nematoda; class Chromadorea; order Rhabditida; family Ascarididae; genus Baylisascaris; species Baylisascaris procyonis. Next base: position 118,489 of record JAZARR010000066.1, read on the forward strand.
AGCGTAGCATGCATTTTCCTGCTTTCAAACTTAAGGGTAAGCATGCGTTTTCCTGCATTTCAGAGGTAAGTTACACTAACTGACCGCTATGCTAGATAATCCTTCTATCATTTACTCACTTTCTGATTCAATAAACATTATTACTCTATAAATACAGCTAACGTTCGTTCGTATGTATTATGTGTGTTCGTCTGCTAGCTGATTTGCATATCGATTTAGCATTTAAACGGTCGAGTTGTTTTCAACCGCTTTGCGAATCGAAATCGCATAATTAATAAGATTTCATAGAGTGATTGCTGACTTAATCGCTCGCCAACAAGCCAATTTGCATATTCTATAAGATATTAATCGCACTCATTTAGTTACTCGTCATTTTTAAGGCTTTCCACTAATATAAAATAAGAAACATTTTACGCAACCATATTGTCACCTTGCTAAACAATAACACGTCAAATTGCAAAAAAAAAACATTTCTATGTTATTCCACTTTCGGGTTTAACAACTAAAACATGGTAGAGCCCGTTGATTCAAAAGAACTTTTGGGAAAAAGCAGCAAAGAGGCTATAATTCATTTTGGAGTGCTTTCAAATCAAAAAAAAAAAAAACAATGTCGCTCGTGAAGCAATTTGCAAAAATAAGTGCACTTGTAGGCACAGCTATATGAAAAGTAACGATTAGTCTAATTTTCGTCACTCCTTCATCTATTACCGTGCAACCTTTAGGAAATCCACTCAGTCCTCTTTACCACTTCAAAATAAGCTGGCAACGTCTCCTCTCATTGCTCACTTTGTAAACCCATAGGCCTTATGCCTGCGGTTTTGAAATTATTTCGAATTATTTCACTTCGAGTGAAAAATTCCCTTCAACGAAGTTCATCAAATGAATCACTTTCTAAAATCTAAGGAATATGAATAAATTCTTTACTCCTCATAAATGCCCTTCCCCCTTCTTCCACAATAAAGGTCAAAGAATGTTACAAGGAAAAGTATTTCGCTATAATATATACAATTATTGTAGCATACACACATATTCGCTAGCGCGTATTCGTATTGCCGTTGTATAAGTTATATAAGGAAGAAAATAACCTCCACCTCAGCAATGTCCCCTCCTCGTCCATTTGGAATCTTGAAAAGCTATTAATTCAGATTCTATTTGAGATGGACTAGCATATCGAGTCTTAAACATGAGGAGTCTTTCTAGCATATCGCACATCAAGCCTATTCTACGATGCTTGGAGATGATAAAAGCTCGGATATTTTATTTAAACTAATATTGCATTGGTTGGATGCTACACAAATATAAAACATAACTAAATGTGTATTGATGCTAACTAAAATCAAGACAAAACAAAACGAAAAGTTTTTCTGAGAAAGTATTCATAGCAGACGAAATCGCCACAATGTTCTTCATAGTGAAAAGAAAATCATTTCTCGAAAACAAAGATGTTGGCGTATAGAAGAAATTAAACATGAGAATCATATAGATAAAAATATTGCAGTTTTCACACTTGTGCATAGCACAGATGCAACTTTTATCGCATTTCAAATCTTATGGAAGATGACTTTCTTTAGACGGCTTTCGTCTCAATCTATCAAGCTGTAAACCAGATCTGCATTTTACTCTCCTAAATCTCTGAATAGCCGGCCTTGCGGTGGTTTCAACTCAGGAACTGCTGAAGCCAAATTTACGGGTACTTAATAGATATCATGCACATGTCGATTTTCGTTTGCTCGAAAGTAAATATACGCAAATTTTATCGCATTGTCGGTCGAAATGGACAAAAAAAACAAACAAACGTTCATGCATTTCGCCAAAATTGTATTTTCAAAGCGTATCAAGGCGATATCGTATTAGCGTATACGCGTATTTTCGTGTCTGTCTAGTAGTTTTAACTCGAGAAACATCAACCCCAGAATTACAATACTTGGTCGATGTAATGTATACTTCAGAATAACCTCTTATATCAACTCCAACTGGACTGTTCAACTTCGATTTTCAAAAGCTTTACAACCTGTCCAATTGCACCTCATATCATTGCTCCACTAATAATGAAGACTTACTTGAAAGTTTATATGAGCGGTTTAAGTTACTGAAATATGAATACAATACTGCACATATGTTATTGTTTATTGATAGTTCATGGAACCGGTTCTTCATATTTGTTCATTTATAATCTGTACAAGTATGATAGGAAAACACATATTAAATGATGTCTCGACGTCTTTTGCACATTTTTCCCATCTAACTTCTCTAGTAGCTTTAATAATAAATAGCACTTTTATGCAATTTTTACTGCCACGCTTCCCTACTCATCCCCTTCGGATAAGAAGTTGGCAATTTAAAGCTCTAGCATCTTCATAAAATGCAACGATTATCGCCGTGTTGGCCTCCCCTCAGGCAATAAAATGAAGCAAATCCATCTGGGGAACATCTCGCTCGTGCACGAATGCGATTGATTGATTGTGTATCGCTCGTATGCTCGATGTTTGCGGTAAGAGTGGAGTGCAGCACAAAAGCGATGGATAAATTGGTGTGGGCGAGCAACGAATGCCGAGGATGCACAACACAGCATGGAGTACAAACAACCACAAGGTCAGATGAACCAATCTACGACACGTGCCCTCTAACGACCATCACCAACAAAACGTTTGACAAGAGGAAGGGGTGTTAACTGGCTAGTAAATAGACAGCTAAGAGGAGGGAAAGAATGCAGCGATTCTAGAAAAAATTCAACAGAAGATGAACTTATGAACAAAACAACATGAGATGGAAATAACGGATAGAGTTAAATTAAGGGTAAACAAAGAAAAAAGAAACGAAAAAGGAATAGAAAGTGAAAACAATTTTATAAATTATTAACGTGGTTTTCATCAATGATTTCTTTGCTTAAAAGACTGAAAGTATTTGAAATCCACAAATAAAAATTCCCCTCAGTTGTAGAATATGCAACTGAAATGACAATTACCTGCCATCTTCTAGAATATTCGATTTTGATAGCATTACTCATGATCAATACGACTACCTCTCCGCCCCTTTTCGCCTTTTGCTCTCGTCACATTTACCCCCCCCCCCTCCCTCCTCCTTCCTTCAATAAACACGAATCAGATAATAAATGACACCCCGTTCATTATTTTTCTAGAAACAAGGGAAAGGTACCTGCCACAGTGGCTACATATTGTTATAAAAAGGACTCTTCAGTTATGCCTTCGTTCGTTGTCTCCTTATTCTCGAACATCGCAATACGTTCAATTTGCATAAAATTTCAACTCTAAACTATAATTTTATTAAATAAAGACGATAAACACTTGAGGAGAGGAGACCTTTAATGACTTGTGCGAAATGAGAGACCTTTTAGAAGAATATTTTTCACTTTCGTGAAAAAACTTTTTTTCAACTATTGGTAAACTCTTTCAATAAATGTTTTCTTTTAGTGGAAGAATGATTTCTTTAGTGAGAAAATTGAAAATATTTGGATAAAACATGAGAGAATAATCTGATAACATGGATAAAACATGAGAGAATCTCAAATTTTCAAAAAATTTATTCTTATATATATTAAAAAATTATGTGAAATTTAATAAAAATTTTCAATCATTTAATAAGCATCGCGCTTTTCTGCAAGATTTCAAAACTTTCCCAACAAATTTTTCTATAAGCTATGAGGGCGAATTATTAGATTGCGATTGGTATAGAAATGGAAAAAATCTCGAATGGTACAGATATGGGAATGGAGTGGAATACGCTCAAGAATAGACTAGAGGTAGATATGAGGAGACAAAGGAACGATCTGAACGAAGTACGATGCATATAAAAAGTTTTAAAAAGAAGTATGCATAGTTCATGTAGTGAAACAATAAGCAGTGAACCATAATATATGCAGTGATGTGTTCGCATTTCCTCAGTGGTTAGCGCAATCAGCCGAACATGATGACCTTTCAACCGACACATCTCATCATCGCTTTCTCTACGCATATCGCAACAAATTTGCATAATGCGTACATTTGCATAACACATTTTTGCAATATATTACGATGTCGTTCCATGAATAATTACCGCAGACTGTAAAATTATTTTTAAAGATTTATTTTGTATATAAACTGAATATGTTTTGGGTAAATAAATTCAAGTACTTAATTCTTTAACAAGCTGTCCCTTTTTCTAATAAAATATTTGTGTTGTCAGGCAGATTTCACCTCCGATGAGGTATTTCTCATTTGTATGGAATATTTGTTTGTTCAATTCTCACGGCGGAAAGGTTGCACAGTTGAATATGGAATATTGCTAATGAATGTAAGTGAAACAAAGGCGAACATCTATAGTGCTCAAACCATACTCGGTCACTATTATAGAGACTGGCGTGGCGCTCCAACTACAATCGCGCAATGGCGCCCTATTTGAAAATCACCAACATCCGAGTGAACGCAACTGCTGTATATCGAATGAAATTGCTGATTGAAATGCTTTGCGATGAAAATTTGCGTTTTAAACGATAAAATTTGATTTCTAATTGGAATATTGCTAATGTTTAAATGCAAAAATTTCTGCATCAAGTGAATATGAAATATCGAATTCTTTAATTACTCTTTTTTGAATTGGAATATGTTTTTTTTTCCTTCTCATATAAACTTTATTTCTGGTAAGGTAGTTTTCTTTTTACAGACTTATTTTGTTTTAGATGAAGAATTTCTTCTTGCAGGCAAAACGATACTTGGCTCAGATGAGTTTTAACGCAGCAAGAGACTAATACTTATATTTCTAGTGCAGATTTTTATAGTAACGCTTGCGCTAATATTTCAGTGTAAACCCGCATATCCTCCACTACTGGTGTATAAGTTCACAATTTTCAAAACGCATTTGAGGAAAAAAAAGATCTATATTGATTGGAAAAATATGTCATCTTCGATAAAATTTATCTCACGGGAAAAATACTTCAGCTAGAAAGAGAATTATTCCATCTGGTATGATGAAAAGCAGTCTTTATTGATAAAAAATAAAATTAAATAAGGAAAAAAGAAATAAACAGAAAAACGATAAAAAAAGTGCATAACGAATATGGAAAATTAAATGTAGCTGTAAAAGCAAAACAATATCGAACGATGAGACAGACGGTGCGAAGTGGTCAACAAAGTGAGTGGTGCGATATGCGTATAGCTGCATTGTTTATCAATAGGTCAATAGCATCTTTCCCTTCCATCTGCAATTATTTGCATTGTCATGCATACATGCTTCACACTTGCCTTGAGTTTCGTTGTGTTTTTGCCGAACGATCAGCGTGGAAATCAATATGAGATGCCCGAATTGCAGTTTCATTTCTCAATAGAATCTGCCGTTCCACAACGCCCCCTACGGAAACAAATCTAGTTGAGAGCAATAATATTCCTTATTTAGGCGCTTATGGAACTTGCATATGCAAAAACGCTGTTGTCTCATCCATATACGTATTTTTGTGTGTGCATTTGTCTGTTTGCTAGTATCAAATTATGAACTACTGCAGCAGACTGTAATTTACACATTTATACCTACTGCCGCTGTTTTCAAGCTGCTCTTTCGCCTTCATAGCCACTTAAAGAACTATAGTCACTCGGATTTGCCAGAATTTTTTATGCCCCCTACAGCAGATCGGATTTTCATCTAGCACTCACAATGCCGTAAAAATCAGACCTCTCGTAGAAAAATTCCAAGAGTGATCGAACAAATTACAATCAGTTGCCTCTAAGTATGCTTTATTGTCTGTTGGGAATTCGTGAAAGTGGTCGGTCGTGGTGAGTGGTAGTGTAAAAGCACATATCGTGCCAATTGCTCGAGCACGCTTTCCAGCTTGTTCCATTCATTCTTCTTCATAGCAACTATTCACGTGGGGAGCGAATCCGGATTATTCGATATTTATGCGTCAGTTTGCTTGCATGGATCGAAGGTTTTGAAATGCTTCCTAATTCAATGAAGGTTACCTCATATGTTAGTCGACGCGATCATTTAGTTTTGCTCTGCTCATTAGTGCACAACAATCATGCCTTGATAAATGCCCTTTAGTAGGCAGCAACCAACTAAAACTTACACCTAAATATATTTCGCTTGCTATTCTAATATCAATTATCAGTTTAATGTTTTTTATTTTATTATATCAAGTGTTCATCTGTTAATTGCACCTTTGCTAGAGGCATCATCGTCGCGTAACCTCATTCACTAGCCACATTAGCAGCAATGTAAAACAACTTATAATTCATACGCATTTCCCATGATGCTTAAGTGGTGATTCATGCGAAAAATTCCCAATACGCTTATAAACTTTTCCGCGCGTAGGCAATTTTTAACGGGAAGAGTGGGGACCTAAACATAGTGAAAAATTTTCTTTCATGAGAAATTTAAAGCACATATTCAATTATAGGAAGATTCAGATCCTAGAACAACTATATGTTAGCGTGGCATGACCGAAAAAGCTTTTTAGGAAAAGTTCAGAATCTAATGCTCACTAACCGAAATCGGCCAATACAACCGAAACGATATTGCAAATACGACTAACTTCAAAACAACTTAACAGTAAAACGCTGCGCCAGCGGGAAGGGGCTACTTCGATCAACTATCGAGAATGCCTAGGGAACTTCCATAGTTTTACTTTATTTTAAACTATTTCCTGAAATTCATAGATTACGGTGGAATAGTTGACTCGGCCGTGTGTCTTCGGATTGCCAATTTTGAAATAAAAACTTTGCTTATCAATGCAGCACATTATTGTGCCTCTATTTACACTCCAAAAAATAAGCCATTAGGTAAGCACATTTTATGCATGTGATATATCCTTTTCGCGTACATTTCAGTAGACAATTTTGTCACACTTTCTGTAGAAATCGTTACTTTTGCACAAGTCCGTCCGTTGCTTCTTTTGCTTTGAGATGGCCCCGATTCTACATGCCTTCTTCTTGTTTTTTCATTCTCTTTGTTTTATTCGCCATCCCGACCTGCGGAGAGAAAGAATCGTCATTTGTTTAGTTGAGAGATGGTTTCAAGATACAGGAGGCAGAGGACAAGATGTTCTCCGATAAATCATAGTACCTGGCACAATATTTTTAAAAAAATGAAGGAAAGAGAACCTTTTACTCTTTCCGCCATTTTAGTCTTAAATGTATCTTTAAAATTGCTCATATCTTTCCGGTTCTCGCTGTTCCGGAATCCTGCCAAGTTTTTTAGCGCAATCCTAAACTCTTTAATATTGTGAATATTTAGCTGCTTCCAACATTAAAGATGTAAACTTTCCACAAAAAAAAAACACTTTCGAATTTCGTTCTATAGAAAACCTTTTTGATAAGGGAAATTTTGCGATTTTCTACAAGGTTGATGAAACCATTGAAACGAAATATCCATTAGTCAAATCGCATCGAATCAACTATCTATTAATAATTAAAAAATAACTCTGTGTGATGAAAAATTGCGTTCATATTTTAGATTTTCGAAATATTAAAAAGAAAACTTTGAATAAAAATCCATCAAATTATACAAAATACATAATTTTCAATAAAGGAAAATGCGGAAACGTTCAAAGAATTATAGTGAAATTGACAATGAGAAATTTGTCAACGTTCAATGTAAAATGAAAGAAAATTTGGCAACAATTTCAAACAAAAAGAGAACATAATGAATAATGACACTCAAAGTCATCAATTAAAGGTGATCGGAAACATATAAAAAATCAGCAAAAAAAACGATAAACTAAAGTGAACCATTCATCCTCTCACTCTCTCAAGTCTAAATCATTCGCACAATTAATGTTTCAAAAGAAAAGAGGAGTGAGGACAAGTGAATGGAATTCCTTTCCCCTTCCATCTCCTACTTAAATTCTGATGTTGAAAATGCTGTTCCCCTGAAATTCTTGATCTGGTTCGTGGATGATTTAAATTCCAAGCATCGTTGTTGAGTGCGATATGCAACAAAAATTGCTCCGTCTAATTCAAATTCTCGTGCACCCCATAAACTATGTCCACATAAAGCAGTTACACTGTAATCAGCCGTTGCTTCGAACTGTTCGAATTCGATGAAATGACTACCTAACATGTAATCTAACTGTGAATTATTGCTAATCACTTAAATTCACCGTCACAAATAAACAATTCAGGTCGCGACACACTCACAACACTAACTATTTTACTCTTTGCCTTAAGGAATTACTTCTACTACTTTCAGTTTTGATTACATTTTAGTTTATTATTGTTGTTTTTAGCAATAGGATGAAACAATGCTGCTTCAGTACCTCTCTTCACTACTAAGCGGATAAACTGACTAGACATAAAGATATGTCTACCTAAACTAATAGAATTCTCAGTAGTATTTCAGTGTAAAAGATATACCGACAAAAAGCAAATCGTAGTGGGATGGGAAGTCGACGGAAGGAATGAACTATCCAGCAAACTACACAATTAAAGAGCCTTATATCATTATTACGTTACAGACATGAGCGCTTATCATCTACATACTACATTCAAATTGCGGACATTTCAGATCGTAGTAGTGATATCCGGTCAAGCAACTTCCTATCGCTTTAAGCGTTGGCAGCGGCAAGTTGCTCTTCTTTATGCAATCGTTCGATTTCAGCCGTCTTCTTCTCGTCGAAATAATTAGCGAACCTGAAATTGCTATCATTTGAGAACGAAGATTTTTCTCTCACCTATATGAAAACTACCTGCGCAATTTACAATTGTTTTCTTGTATCGAAGTAAAGCCTATATACGTTCCTCTGTACCACTAACACTAATATTATGAATGTACCTTCTGTCGTTTTATCTACTGAACTTAGACACGACAATTTTTTACAGCGACGAAGGATGTAACAGCCAGGTGGATTAATTACCCACAGGCATGAACCGCAGAGAGACGAATCAATCAAGCTTTCCCCCAATAAAGCATAGGTTATTATTTGGTAATTATACAATCGATAGGTCGCATCAGAAAAAATGTACGACGCATCAATTCCCTGTTCCTTTGAGCATTGGTTTGGCCGTCTGGATAAAGAGTGGTTCAATTCAGCCTCACATACTCATTCAATTCTTTCAACATTAGTATTCCCTTGAACAATGATTCAAGTCTTTCAATTAAGGTATATCTGCAAAAAAGTCTATTTGCCAGTCTGACCGGCAAGACAGCCAGCCCAATTCTTATCCAAACAAAACCTGTAAAAAGCCAATCAAATGAAAAAGACATTTCAGAAACTTACCACCGAATATGGGATTGCTTCTTTTCTGCAGTCATATAGGGGTTCTTCGACAGACCAACACAGACCAACTCCATAAAATGCGCAATTGGACCAGTCTTTGGGAGTTTATACTGCGAAAGAGTCCTTTCTAAGAAGATATGTTCGTGGAAGCCAACCTAAAATATTTTCATTGAGGCACACAACCGAGATAATGCCCATGAAAAGCTGAATGTATTCATTTTTCACCGGTTATCTCTAAAGATCGGGGAATACTCCGCGGGTTACATCACAAACACCCCCTCCTCCTCTCTTTTTCCTCCCTTCCTGTCTTAAACAAAACCTTTCTATATGGCACTTTGCTTCATAAAACTTACAATAAACTCGTCAGTATCAAAAGGCTCCCAGTGTGATTACCCAACGAAGCATTGCGTTCATACTTATTCATCATTGACAATTGTATATTACAATAAAAGGCATAAGCAAACCATAAAATGTGAGATGATACCGAAACTGAATTTTATGCTAGCATATTCGACGGTACTCTATGAACAAGTTCACCTTGAAAATTCATCAACTCATCTTCGAAAATTAAAATTCCACAATTCATTTGCAATTAACGTTAGTAAGGAGAGCAAAAATTCATACCAACTTTCTTATGAATCATAACAAAGTTAAAAACAAATAAAAATTCAAATTTCAATCCCACATTCTCCTCATCGCCAAGAAGATATTCGTTATCGATCGGATATGGCCACATTTTGCCTTTTTCTGTTAAATCGATCATTTCTTCAAAACCATTTGTCGGTCCGAATGATTGATTCCACGTTCTGAAAATAACGACTAATAATTTATTAAAAAAATTAGGCAATAAAAAGTCAAGATCAAAACGCGAAACCATGTGATCAATTAGACAGCGCGACGTTGTTGAAAAAATTAGATCTGACCAACTTATTAACATTTTTTAATCAAATATTCGAAAAACCGAAAGAAAAAACAACAAACTTTTAAAAAAACGCAGAAGGCAGAGAACTAGCTCCCTCCATATTAGAGTAATCAATGAACAATTAAGCTTCTAAGGTAACACATAGCGGTACATTGAATAAAATGGATTCAACCCCATCCACCCCCTATTCGTTATCGCTGCAATAGCTTTTTCCTATTGCATATTCGAAATATGCAAGAAGAAAATCATCACTATGAATGTTTATGAAACAAAAAGGACTCCAAACATCTATAGAGAAAATACACAGAGAAAAAATCGGAGCTTTAGAAGTTTACAACAGAGCGAAGTTGTCCTGTGAGTACTGCAACATTGTCTTGTGAGTATAATTTTTCACATACAGCTCTTGCTGGTCAAATATGTTACCTTTAAGCGAAACAGGAATAAGCACTTTTTATCGCAACAAATAAAACATGTCCAATTTAAAAACCACTAACTTTGCAGCATGCGCGTCCCAATCTGCCCAAACTTTAAGGCTACGCTCTTTTAGTTTCGATAAATTACTGTCGTTGAATATGCCAAGCCGAGGTTCGTCCATCGAGAAAATATTTTTGATCTTCCGATCTGGATGAATAATCATCTGCATCTCCCCATCAGAGGACTCTACTCGATAGCTCTCCGGATATAACATTTTACTAAAACATTAACGCAATTATGAAAATCATCCAACACATATCGCATTCCCTTACCCGTTAAAAGTTGCTCGATGACTCCTACCCTTTTGCAGTTGAAACTTCCTTTCAATGTTATTCTAATCAAAGCAACCTGGATTGTGGCTCATTCTTCGAAGATCACACTGGATCCCTCCCTCCATCCCTCACTTTTCGACAAACTGGACCTCCTCATCTCGAAAGTTAGAAACTATTCTCGACGTTATACTTCCTCAGTTCTCCTCACGTAATTGACCAATAATATAATAAATCACCGCAACGTAACGGTCATATCAAAAATTTTAAGCAAGTGACGTCAGCCAATCCCCCAAGGCACTTTGATTATTCGCAACTGAAATTTAACCAATCAGCCAAGTTAACACCTACTATTGTACTATATACTAATATTCATGACACTGCTATCATCATCTATATACAAAACACAACAAGACAATTACATGAAACCCATTAAACGAGCCAGCTAACAGATTTTATATCTAAGCATTTTCTTACAGATAACAGCCCGATCCTTATACCTCCCCCCTTTTGAATCTATCAATTACGCAGATAAAAGAATTATTACTCAGCCATGCGAAAAGCATATTCATAGAGTTTTTGTTCTTTCTCATTGGCCGTCGTTTCCGCAGCGATTTGCTGTTCGATTTCAGCAACTCGCTTCGCATCCTTTTCAGCATGTTGTGCTATAGAGCGTGCTTCCGCCGCCGCAACTGCACGTTCTGCTATTGCGCGAGCATCCGTTGCCGAATAACCACTCTGAATAATTCAGTTTAATATCGATAAAAACAGATAAGCAATAGAACACTATAGGATCCTAGCTCGTCTCTCTTAGTATCTAGTATAATTCTCCTTGATTCCCTTCTCATTCTCGCAGTCAAACTGCTTCGCATTTCCACATCCAAGAGATATGAAATATTATGAAAGTCAAGATGGAAAATATTAGCTGCTCATAATATACTTAAAACAGATGTTACGTGCTCGAACTATTCAAATATCAACAATTGCTTTCAATGCCAATTGCATATTTCATTAAAGTTCATCAAGCTGGTCGTTGAAGAGTTGTGCGGCCAACCGATGAACACTGCAGAACATCTTTAAATATCTATTGAATTCGAGCATCTGTTAACATTCGTCACTCGTGTATAACAGTGAGCGAATATGCTAATCCATATATATATATATATATATATATATATATATATATATATATATATATATATATATATATATATAATAAATTATATATAAAAGAATAAAAATTGAAACACTATTCAAACGATGCATTAAATCACTTTTGAGCAAAAAAGGCACAATCAGTGATAATAATGAAAACCTGTTTTGCTTGGTAAAATATTTCCCTTCGCAAGAGCAGTAATCCACGACGAGCATGTCTCACTTCGGCAGCGCTGCAATTTTGTTCAGTATCACCATAGGCAATCACTGCAACCTATATATGGCATGCATAGAATAATGAATGATGAAGGCATGCAGAAAAGTTAAAGGGTTGGGGAGGGATGGGAGGCATGCGGAAGATGATGGGGGAGTAAGGGCATATGAGGAAGTATGCAAGAATAGAAGAGGGATAGAAGAGGGAAAGAAGAGAGAAAAGATGCGCATACGTCCACGTTGGTGGATCATCAAAACTTCGCTTTAGATTCAGAATCGGCTTAGTTTTATCGAAAAGACGCATCAAATAAAGCGACAATGCTTTTCACAGCAATATTCCTATTTTTTTCAGTATCGATTCATAATCAACGAGTCTTAGGGGTTCTCAGTCAAAATATTTGCAAATTCAATAAGAGATGAGAAGCAACACAAGCATCTTAAAATCCTCATAATAAAAGGCGAAATAATATTATTTATTTCTGAAAAGCATAACTAAACAATAATAAAAAAGTACTCAGAGCTAAGAAATAAGCAAGTTATCAAACATATTTGTGAATGAGCGCTTCCGGATTGGAACCCAGTTACGCGTTCGAACTCGTCAACGGACAATGTGTTCAATGATCATCGAACTATCACTATTAAATGAACCTATATAAAATATTAGATAATTACAAGCAGCAATAAACAACCTCATAAATTTAATGGATACCACAAAAAAAGAAATTAACCGAGAAGCTGGAATTGCTTTCTGTTTGCTGACATCCGATAAAAGGTTGATGATATGTTCATCGGAAAGCATCTCTTCACTTTGACTATCTGTTGCCGCATGGAATGTCTCCTTTTCGTGTTCACTGAGTTTCGCTATCAGATCCCTTTTGGTGCTAAATGCAAAGAAATAAAACACAATCTCGAAACGATAGCGTAAAAATGTTCCCAATACATAGTAAATTTAATCAAAGCGTGAAAATATTTTAAAATTAGCCCATATTGGTGGATAAACGACCAATTTCCGAGTTGGTTTTATAGTTTCTATTTGTAAAAATAATCGAATTGTTGAATGCATTGAAATTTATTTCATTAAATAAAAAATTAAATGAAGAGGGCAATGTGAAGCGTATATTAAAAATATTCTCACTTTATAAGCAATATAATCAGCCATATTCATCTCCATTAAAAATCGCAAGTTTGAATAATTTTGGTTGTTATAAACCTGTTGCAAACGTTAGATATATTGCTACAGTTATTCCATGTATCATCCCTTGTTAAGAGCACGAATAAGAATTTCCTTGAAGGGGTGGCAGTAATATCAGATTTCAATTGCATAGGAGTTCGCCAAACTTTAAAAATGCCTTACAAAAAATAAGTTTAGAAGTCGACCTCCTCCCTCTTCCTCCCTCTCCCTCCCATCGTTCCTCCAAGCAATTCCGCTCATGAAAAATGAAGCAGCATTACGAAAACGAATCCCACATTTAAGCCTTCAGCTTTCATGTGTGTCTTTTCGATTCCTTTTTCCAAACTCAACGTTCTGAGTAAAAAAAGAAAATTGAATGTGAATATCCGACTGAACTTCCATTCGTTACTATTTTCGAAAAAAATTCGTCTCATTATCAGAAATAAACGATAATAACAATTAAACAAATGTTTCGTGCATGTCTACTTCGTCCTTCAATTTCAGGCCTTGTTCAACCGTTCGTGAGCAACCATATTTTCATTTCTCAATTACTGCGAGGATCTTCAACAACTCTCCAGAGGTCTCCCTACCGCACAAATCGTGAGTCATGAATAAAGGCTGCTTCTGAGTGAAAAGTTCGATTCATCAAGAAAAGCTGAATTTAGTAAAGCTGGAGAGGGAATAGCTGGGTTAAACTATTAAATGATTCTCCAGAATTTTAAAAGCAGTCTTAATGTCGAAGGTAAAAAAACAAGAGCGTTTCTCTATATTTCACTTCCCTTTCCCTATCAAAAGACGTGCGAACCTTTTTTTGCTTCCACATCGTCTTTGTGCAAATCAGCAGCGACAGTTTCGACCGCTTCTAGTAACTTTTCACCGATAATATCAATTGATTTCGGTGATTTCACTCGTTTTTCCTCGTCTTTCTTCTTGAACAATGCTAGAAGATACAGTTCTTTTTAATATATACAAAAAAATCCGATTAAATAGACTTGATGAAATATAATTCAATTTAATGGACGCGTTCCAGCAGGACGTTTCCATTTCCAGATTTTTTCACTATCTGAACTCCAAACTCGGAATCCAAGTATCAAAATAACGTGATGAGATAGAAAAACTAAATAAAATTCAAAATTTTTCGTTAAATGTGCCTAATTTAGACTTAATGATCCAATAATTATGAATACTAAAGAAACAGATTGCTCATTATGTATTGCTGCAATAAAGTGGGTAATAATCAACTATTACAGCATGGTAGAATATTAGTCCACTCTAAGTATGTGTCTATACTGAGTATGTTTTCTTTTTTTTTTTTCATTTCTTATTGAATCGTTACAAACGTTGAAAAAAGAATTCTTTTAGATTAATGGGATCGTTGAATCAAAAGAGTTATTTTAATGTTTAGTATCAACTGTGGTGATAGCAGGTGAAAGGTTTTTCTAGAGGAGAGAGAAAAGCAACTGTTATAACACTTCTCTGGGATATGACGTTTTCGATGGCATTATTAAGGTGAAATTAGATCTCGAAAAAAAAACAACTGAAATTTCCATTTCGGTGATAATCTGACTTTATGTAACTAATTTTGTTTTTAAACCGCTTATTCTCCATCATAAATAAAGATGAA
Organism: Baylisascaris procyonis; assembly: GCA_037389465.1. Lineage (NCBI taxonomy): Eukaryota > Metazoa > Nematoda > Chromadorea > Rhabditida > Ascarididae > Baylisascaris > Baylisascaris procyonis. Next base: position 133,519 of record JAZARR010000066.1, read on the forward strand.
CTTCTTCACTCATTATAATCTAATCAACTCAAATGAAAACTTCTATCAGCAGCAATAACCAATAAATCCATAAAGTCGAACTCTAACGTTCATTATATCACAATTCTCGCAGATCCACATCATTTCATTTTTTGAAAGCCAATTTTTATTTACAGTTACATCAACAGACAGAAAAACACAAAAAACCCAACATTTAGAAGGAGTTTGTTCTGACGGTGTTGACTTCTCAGAGTTCCCCGAAGAAGATGAATCCGACGAAGAGGATGCAGAAAGAAATCGTTTGCAGTGGTCTGCATGTCGTCTCATAAATGGCCATGAGGTATTACATATACGAAGTGAACGACATCCTACTTTGGCCAACATTCTGTAATAAATTAAATTAATAATTTTGCACGCTCATATCAACTAGTTTCATTAAATCACGACGGGCGAATACCTTCACCTGATTATATATTACGATAAAACAACAAAAATTCAAAGAAAACCCACTAATTCACAAAGACTTTGCGCGTTGTTCTTCCCTTCACTATAAAAAGCAGACATATATAACCATAGGAAGAGATATGCCTCTGAGGAGACGCTCCTATCGGAAGGTCAACAAACAACTTGATTAGGTCACTGTATCAAACCTCGAACGAACGTTGGAGGTACTATAGCCTTCCGCATAGCACAAAATTCTTTAGCGACTTCTTCAGCAAATGTGAGAAAGGAAAATCTTCCCGAATTGTGGGAATCTATCCATTTATTAATAACATCGAAAAATTTATGCGCAACCTGGACGATGCATTTGGAATAATAATATGAATGAATCGAAATAACTAATAATCGGGCAAAATAACAACAACTCATCATCACCTGGTGACGATATAAATCAACGAACAAGATACTGCAAACACATCAATGAGGCGCATTGATAGCATCGATTCGATCCATCTTCAGTTCAGCTTCCCAAAGCACCGTCACCATTATGGTCAAATGCTCACCTAGCATATGGATAAATCTCGGAAAATTACTACTATCAAAAGCTACTGTCCTTAAGTGCTACCTCCACGCATTGGGGCCTGAGAACGGTTTTCCTTGAATTGTAGTAAATCCCTAATCATTTCATATCAAAACAATCGAAATCCGGCTTCTACAACACACTTTTAATGTTGTACACCTCCCGCACCGACACCTAAAAACATAGGCCCCTGTAGCCCTATAATGCAATCGTTCAATCATCAGAATACAAACATCGGGGATCGACCAAAACTTCTTTACTCCGGACAACCACAACTGTACTGACATTGTAACCATGACTGCCAATTTCTTTCTCCAACCTCTTAATCTATGACTGAAATAATCATTTATTCGACAAAGAATTCGCCTCAATATACCTTAAAGAATCCACAAGCTGAGTATCCCTCAAAGGTTATATTCAAGGATATATGACACGTAAGTCAATATTCCCAAGCATGTTCATAAGCATTCCATCGAATCACCAATATTCTGCATACGGATGAATGACGTTAAAATATGTTTATGCCTCACACAAACAAAAAACTATTTATTGAAATACTAATATAACGAAACAAATATAACTTAGCCAACAAGTTCAAAATGGTGTGACAGATAAGAGAACGAAAGAGGGGAAGAATGTTACTTAGAGATGAAAGAAAAGCCTAATTGAAACCAAAAAGAAGCATGCAAAGAATAAGAGCTAAAACTAATAGTAAATACGAACACATCAAATGAGTTGTTACAGATATAGATGAGGTCCCACTAATTTCCGAAGTGATACGAATCAAAATGGAGAAGTGAATAGTCGATCCCTAACCGATAGAGAACATATCCTCACACAAAACACAAAGAAAAGCTCTAAACCATTCTATAAATAACCGTGAGACGATCGCAAGATGAACAATGCCTCCCCATTCCCAATTTAAAATCGCCAAATATTCCTCAAATGATTCCACCCGTATCCTCCTTACCATCTTCCATATTTTGTAGCTGCAAAATTTAACAACTTTCTATCACATAAGCACAATCAACAACCCAACAACCTACCTCACAATAACAAAAATAACCTTTTCCGTTGAAATTAAGTACCTCATTTTCAAAAATGCGTCTTTCAAACAGCAATAAGCCAACCATGAATAACCGAAAGCATCGCACCTGTAAATCGTCCCTAGAGTGAGTTAAATGGCACCGAAGCAAGGATAGGCAAAAATTGAAAGTGATGGATGAGAAGAAAGGAATTCAATAGCAGAGGTGAACCTGGTAGAAATCTTCTGACAGGGATCAAAAAGGTCAGCAGAGACCCAGCAAATGAAGTTACTGCGCATGGGTGGCGCAACACTAAGACAGACAATGGACACTGAATAGAAGGGAATATTTCTTCGGGTGGTTCAGAAGGGAATAAAAATCAATGAGAAGGACGGAAGACACAATAAATGAGGTGACAGCGTCAGCCATCTAAAACTGTAAAGCAAACTGGTGGGAGTAGGTTTAGCCTTTGATGAACTGAACACCTTTAGCGATGTTCTTCTTCAATTCTGGGATCGCCTTCTCGAGCAAACCTTGCTCGTAAGCATTCAACTTGCCCGTACCAAGAATCTTCTCAACTCCGTTCGGCTGCAATAAACCATATTTGATAGAAACGTTGGCCAATTCACGGAGAAGTAAGAGAAACAAAAAACAAAAGAATAGATCAACAGCACCTATTTGTGACTACGAGAAATCAAAAAAAAACAAAAACAACCATAAAGCAGTTTTCAGTACTTCCCACCCCCCTTCCCCTAAAAAATAAAATTACTTATTTGCAGAAATTAAACACTCTCATATAACGGAAATTTAATTCCGATTACTACTACAGCAACTAGGCAAATAAGCCAACCATCTGTATTAATGTTGCTAAGCTGGTTAAAACTACAAATCCCTTTTCATAAGAATATTTTCTGAATCTCGCTCAGCCATATATTCCATATTCGATGTATAACACAGCAATAACAATAAACACATCTTTTGGATAATTAAAATGGATTCACCCACACATTTTCGACCATCGAATCGTATTCTAAAGAATGATCAAATTGTCAACTTATTCACCATTTTATTGGGGTATCCTTCTACTGTATCAGCCACACCTCGCGAAGTACAGTACGACAAAATCCTGTCGAAAAATTGAAGCCTATGGCCACATTGAATCAGTAACTGAGTACGTGATCCCTAAGCATTCAAGCAGTAAATTATACCACTCTTTCAGAGGGATAAAAAAGGGATATAGCTCAGCAAATATATGCGAAAAGACATACGCCTAGCTCAAGAGGAGTTGAGAAATAGTCGAGTCCTTTAACCGCATCCGATGCAACATATGCGCATAGCACATTCTTATGCCCTTTGAGGCCATTGATGAGTCCCTCTACAAATCGTGCACCTGCGAATGCCATCGACAGAGTCGCAGATCCCTGAAAACTTCATCCGGAGGAACCAAAACAGAATTTTGCGGCCCTCTGACATATCCGTCAATCATTTCAGATAAACAGCACCCAAGCGTTGAACTTACAAATGGACATAGTGTTCTTTGCTGCCATTAGAATAAAACTCCCTATTTATAATATTGTGTTATGCCCTCCTCGAAATGGAATTGCATAATATCGTAACACCATTATGCGTCAGATTGTTACAAATCTTGTTATACACCACAGATATGACAGCAGGACATAATCCATAAATACATTGTTCTTATTATACAGGAAAACATAGTTGATTCACCGCAGCAAAGCTCTTAAAACGTTCTTATGCTGAAGCTTTATGAGACAATAGTTTAATTCAATCGATCTCAGAAAGTTCAAATACCAGTGCTAAATATAAATATGCCTCCTTGAAAAGTCTTCGACGCTTGTTTATCTTTCTAACGAACCGAACTGTACATCTCAAGTGAAGCAACAATGCTTAGTCATATAAAACCGCTAAACTGGGAAAAAGGTATAGCAACGTACTGCGCCAGCCTTAGCTTTCACGACCTCAGTACCGGCATCCTGGATGCGTGTTATGAGATTCTTGGCTTCTTCCTCCGAAAACTTGCAGGATGGCTCCACTCGTGACAACAACGGGATAATTGTTACTCCTGAATGGCCACCGATCACCGGAATACGCGTCTTCGTCACATCCAAGCCCTATAAAATGCTTGTTCCTAATAACGTTCAATGTTGGTAAATAAACCTGGCCTCGACTTAGATAAATTCAGCAAACCCATAGCTATATTCTTGCAACGCCGACGAGAATACACATTTCCTGTTATTTTATAGTAATTACTATCAATACATCTTTGCAGTGAGTGGTCGCCGACGTAGAATCTCTAAGCCAAAACCCCCT
>JAZARR010000067.1:0-145000 GCA_037389465.1 Baylisascaris procyonis
TGATTTGCAAAAGTATCATCGAAAAAATTTTATGAGCAAAAAAGTGCTTAAAGGTGATGCAGAGGTGGGATAGGAAATGTGAGAGATTATGGCGTTGAGGTTTTCTCCCTTTAAATTTCAGCTGTTGCACTCTAGCGAATATCCCTTCTGCTTCATTAACTATGTCGATAAGCTAGACGGATCATTTCCATCCGTATCCGCCATTACAAGAAGGAGAATTTTATGAAGCGAATTAAAGATCACCGGTCTCTAATTGAAAATTTTGGCGGAACAACTTTTGATTTTTTCGATAGCGTGCTCCCTATTCAATGCGCCGCTCTAGCAAACTTGCTTCGGCTCATATTTGAAAATGTGCCCTTCGCCACGAAAACGCGAAATAGCGAGTTAGTGCAAGAGAGAAACTTTTCATAGTGGCAGAGAGATAGAGCAATTCGACGAAACCCGTTCGATATTTCTTCCAATGAGATCAGTAGCCAACTGACAGGGATGAATTCGGTCAGCTAATGATGATATGTGCGACTAGGGCGGTCATAGTTGATAATGCTGAGAGTATGTGTTGTCGCACTGAAGCGAGGCGACGAGTGGGCGAGATATGTGGGATGCAATGAAATATCAGTATTGGCATATTCCAAAATGGATTGCCGTTAACAACAACTGCATTATGACCATATTCAGAAGATCACATGCATTCATCGATATATCTTTCTTTCCCTGAACGCCTTATTCATTTGGAAGTTTGAGCATCAGTTGTCCATTGAGTTTGCTAAATCAAATTTGCACTTTCTACAGTTTGCTACTTTCATCTTTTTTCCTTTATACCACTTTTCCATCGAATACTGCTGAGATTTTTTTTTTTTTTTTTTGCATATTCCAGATTGATTTTATTTCAAATTTATACAACTGAAAGGCAAATACGATAACACTTCAGATGACTACAGGTGAATATGAAAGAATAACCTTTAACCATGAAAGAATAACCATGATTAGCAATACAAGAGAAAAAATCTTATCAATATTCACATCAAAAACCTATTAAAACACTCAAATATAAAAACAAGTTTTAGCATATAGGTTAACTTGTGCGATCATAAAGCAAACAGAATGCTGAGAATCTCTACATTTGTACAAAAAAATTTTCAAATGTAGATGAAAATGCAAAGGAAATTTGCACAGTACATTTTGCTTCTCTTGCACTTTCAGTTCTAGAATTTCAAGCTTAGTCTACCTGTTCACTTTTCAGTGGTTAAGAACTTTTACCTTTTTTCTCCATATCGAATTCTAAATCTCGACAACGAAACTTTTCGAAAAAGTTTCTTCCAAAAAATGCAGAAAAAATAAAATGCGAATTTACGATCGAATAATTCCCGGATATCAAAGAAGGAAAGAGGAAGGTTGGGCAGCACTTATAAGGGGTTCATATCTTGCCAAGCTTTTCAATAATGGCAACAAGTTTTTCTATATTTTGCTCCAACTTTGAAATTTTATCCTTTTCAAGTGTTGAGTCGTTCGATAAATTTTGCTCAGATATCTTCTCGGATTTAATAAATTCCAATTGTAGTGTCGTTTGAGGTCCACCAACACCATTCGCCTCAATAACCATCCATAGACAATCGCAATCTTCGATGATCGTACGATTTCCATCGTTTTCCGTACAAATAAGTAATTTCCCGTAGGATTTATAGCCAAGTTCATCTAATTTATTAATTAATATCTTAAAGGCATTTTCCTCTTTGTTCAACTTTAACGAGAAACGTCTACAATATTCCACATCTTTAATACGGAAATGAATCAATTCGTCATCATCGCTCTCCGGTTGTCCACTCGATTTGTAGAACTCGATAGGAATAGCATAATTCGGTCCACTATAATAATTGCTATTCTCCATTACACTTCGAAGAGATGAAGTATCTCTAATAGCGGTACGTTTACCATCATAATCCAAACTGACTAGAGTTCTCCCATTTGCGCAATGCCCCAGATCAGCGAGTTTAGCGATCAACATCTTATAGCAGTCTTCTTCTCGATCAATACACAACGCGCATGGCTCATACAATTCACCATTCTTAAACTTGAATCTGAAGGAGATCATTTCAACGGGAAAGAAAGGACAAGTGAACAGTAAGCCCACAAGCACGTTCACTAAAGTGCGCGAATCTGGCTTGCTTACATATGTGCACTACCCGACGGTTCGACTAGCAAGAATTGCATAATGTTATGTATGTTAAGTAATGATAGATGACGTGGCGCTGCCTGTGTATATATTGAATCACCGTTGCACGATGATCAATCAATATTATGCAATGTTTTGCAAGCATTTTTTTGCATCCGTATTGACAGCCGTATAATTTGCCGTGCTCATATTTTTCGATTTGCTATCATTGATTTGTACGAGTATTTCACTTCTACTGCCTTTTCCTATATCCAAAAATATTTATATCTCAAACTTTATTTCATGATAGAATGACGCCATATATCCACATCGAATTACTTTTTTAGTGGGAATGCCAGAGTAGTTTTTTTTCCGAATAAATTTTCCAAGAAAATCGACCACCAATCGATTAAGCAGGAAGCAGAGTCAATTGCGCTCTTGCTGACTGCATCCTTCATGTTCTTTACTCGGTTTTGGTAGAGAAAATTAGGTTAATTGCAGATAAATGAGCACTGATAGTGATGTTGGCTGATTCATCAAAACGGTCACATGCAACGTTGCGTTTTCGGTCTAAGAGTTGGGTAAATTGGATCAGAGGCATGCACATAACGTTTCATGAGCTTTTAGAAGTTTATTTTTGTGAAATAATATGGTCTTTATATGTTTTTTATCGATTTAGTCGACGAGCTAGCATTATGTAGATGAATTTATTTTGTCAAACACGTTACTGAGATAAAAATCACAAGATGAATGAAATCATTCATTATTGAGTATTTGCAGTCGCTTGATTTGACGATTCCTCTTTTTGCATTGCAAGACGGATCATTTTCGGAGTCGGTCGGAAAACCTATATTTGAAATTTTTTCAAGAAAATTTAGAAGTAAGAAGTAGTGCCGAATCACTGAAAATCACTGAATATGGAAAATGAATGAAGCGAATGATATAAAAGTGCTCTAATTTATTCTGATATAATTTAGCGATTTTTAAAAAATGTTGTAGCGAATTAAAGCTTTTAATTGCCAGATCCGTCGAAATGTTTTTAACTCACTGCCAAAATCTCACCTTGAAAGTTGAAAATTGAGTGTTCGAAAGAGACATTGATTTTACGGTTTACATTGGAAATTTGTATGTTTCATTCATCCTTATATCTCACTTCTTATAGGCCAAAAAGTGGTCATTTAATCATACAAATTCTCTTCTAAGCGTCTAGCGGTAGTCAAGTGTCCACAGAGATGCTCAGTGATGTCGGAAATTTGCTAAAAGGACCCTCTAAAAATACCTCACCAGTAATGAAAGGAAACAAATGTGCGAATCGTTGGGATATCAACTACTCGCCTACTCGCTGCTGGTCTTACGATCTCTGATAGACTAATTTGGGAAAAATTTTGGGAAAAAATTATTTGACATTCAAACACTATCAATGGGTATATCGTTCATAGTAGAAGAAAAATGTTTTTGTTTGGGATGTTGCACACATTTACTTCCTCTAAGTAATAACAAAAATTGGCGATACGTGGATATTAAACTGTAACACCTCATAGATCTTTATTCGATCGACTTACATGGAACGAGCAGCTGAGATCCTCAGAAACCGACATCGTCGCTGCAGCATTATCGAATTGTCCACAATAATGTGGTGCCGAAAATATTGTCACTAGATGACGTTGTCCAAAAAATTCATATCCATCTTGCACTACCTAGAATACCTCTTATCCCACATTGCAAATACCTCAATTGCCTTTCAGTATTCGCACCACAAATTTGGCCATCTAATATCCGAATAAAAAAATTTTCACAACTAACATGACATTAAGTGTTTAAATGCTTGAATGAAGAACCATTCCTATGTGGTCATAATGTTTATTATAATTAAGAAAAAAAGACTGTAAAAGAAACTTTTGTATATATTAATATTTTCGAAGAAATATTTGAAGGAATGGTATGAAAAAATACTGATAACCTGATGAGCACGTGCAATAAGATCAATTGCAAGCTTTTTGCATGTTTCAAAGACAACATCATCACCGAATACGAACGATATGCCACGATTATTCTCTCTCCAACCTTTCGTCCATTCATCCGGATCAGACCTTCAATGAGAATAATATCCCATATTCTGTCCAGAATATGTTCAAGTTTATTTTTAAAGCTTGCGAATAATTAGAGTTACAACTTATGAAAAGTAATATAGGCTAACCTATTAATGTCTAAAATACTCACACAAAATTAACAAATTTGAGCTAATAATTTTTTTAGAAGTATTTTGCATCGCTCATAAAGGAAATTTCAACTGAGAAATTGAGATAAAACCTCCAATGACCACTGGTTAAATTATTAAAAAAGTTCTCAAAACCTTTTCCATAGTGGCCAAGGAAGCTTTTTGAAAAATATTTCTGAGAGTAGTGGCTTCTTTCGAAATTTCATTTCTCACATATTACATCGCTAACCATAAAATATCGATTTCCATCGATCCACTTTGAGGATCTTGCGGTCGTGGAATTTGTCGTAGCGTATCTAACGAATTGAGACTTGGCGAGAGTCCACCATGCATGCAAAGAATTTTCCCAGCCACAAGACTACAGAATGGCATACAGTTGAATGTATCCTGGAAATAAAATCGCTTCTTTCAAGTATTCCAGAGATTTTTTTTTCTTTCGTTAGCAATCGAATTCTAGAGAATTTGGCCTGAGCTTTTCGAATGTTTAGACTTAAATCAATAGATGAATGAACTTTATACTGGATGCAACAATCGTCAAAAGACAAGGGAAGAAATATACCAAATTTTTTATGGTACCACTGAGATTTCGTGGTAGATGTACACAATTGCCAGGTAATTGCAAATTTATAAATAGGTTTCGCTAGTATATATTGCGACAAACTTCGATGTTTCCTCATCTGTTCACTCTGAGAACTGCATTGTAAAAGCAGGTTTAATTATCGAGATATAACGAAGTCGTAACGGATAACCTTTGCTTTATTACTGGTGATCTTCCCATAGGTCATACCCACTTCAAATACTCTAAAACTGATTTTTTTTTTTTTATAGCGTCATCACAGCATTTGCATAAGAATCAATGCGAGTTGAATGGATATTCTCCAAAAAGAGTTGATAATTTCAATTATCAATGTTTCCTAGTCTTTTTGAATTTATTTGTTAATGTTATCTGGCGTAGTCTCTCTCACAATGAAAACTCGATAAGTGAAAAAATATTGAACTGAAATTGAAATATCAAGAAACCTGAAAAACTGCCCAAAGGCGGAGTGATCGATATCGACGGATAACTTCTTCGAAGAATCCATAAACACGATTGATGGCAGCACATTCATGATTCCCTTAAGAAAAATTACAAACGATGATTTATTTAAAATTTGTAGCATCGACAAAGAAAACTCTCGAGTCGATCGTAATTTCACTGATTATAGATTTCTTATATCTTTTTGTGGTTACATTCTTCTCTTATTAAGCTTTTGATTCTCGCTCTTAACTCCCATTTTTGCCTTTAACGATTTGAACGCTTCCTCATTCGTACTTTTGTTGGTAGATTGGAAATGTTCAACTGAAAAATTTCCTGATGCCTCATGTGGTTCAAAGGGTTTACGTTACTTTTGAGTTTTCAACTCGGGAACAGCCAAAAAGTTTGAGTGATGCAAAGAATACTTTCAATCGGTCAATAATGAGTTGTCTGTGAAAGCCTTAATGACGAGCTAAATAGTTAGCGAACCTCGCAGCATGAAAAAATTCTCTGGATGTTTGATACGGTAGCAAAACATCAGACAAACAGTTTCGATACTCTGTAGTCCTCTATCAACATAGTCTCCAAGAAAGAGATAGTTCGCATCTGGCGGAAATCCATTCTTATCGAATATGCGCAACAAATCCGAGTACTAAAAATAATATCTGTCCGCAATGCTATTAAAAGACATCTCCAGGTAGATGGAGTGAGAGAATATTTTGAAAGCTTTGAAGAGTTTTGCAAAATGCTTCACCTTCAAATGTGCGCCTACTAGATCGTTACTCATCTCTCAGGTGAACGTACCGGTTGATATACGGTAGTCTTTATATGAAAATATGTTCATTTTGGTTGCTCTAACACAGTACTATCGAAGATTCATTCAAGGAACATTTTGTGAATTGTTGACCACTCGTATTCATTCGCTTCATAGAATATTTACTATTTTCAATGACTGCGCCAACTTTTCTTTCTTTGGCGCATTATCAAATAGTACCATCTCATTAGGAACACCAGCGCTTCATCATTGCGCCATTGCATTTCTATAACATGAAATTGTTCCAGCTCTCATTTCATGTTCGTTTTTATTCTACACCAGCAAATGCTTTAATGGATAAAAAGTAAGCTTATTTTAAAGGACATTAGAAAAAACACGCATTTAGGACCAGTCCGAAAAATTTAACCATTTCGACCTCTTCGACCGCCCTTTTTTGGCCATCAACATTCATTTAACTTGAGGCTTATTTCACCCCAGTCCATTCACATGATCGCGGACCGTCTTCACCTCATCGGTCTTAGCAGCTGGCAGATGGACAATAATGTGGTTTTACCTGCCGAATTTTACAGAGTGCCATCTAGCGTCACAATCCCAATGTGATCGTACTCTCACCAGCAAACTACTTGGCACCGTGATAGAGTGTTCGAGAATGTTCTATGGTAATTAAAGGGTACGATATTACCTGTCCATGGATATCACCGCAAATGACGACTGGTGGTTCGATTTCAACGAGTGGAGGCTGGCTCATGAACACAGCTCTTGCTTGGTTATTCAACTGTATCAGCTCCTGTTCGCTTACCTAAAACTAGTAGCATTCAGCGTATTGCAAATCGGAAGTCGGCAGCCTCACTAACAGATCTTCTAGCCATTATATCAAGTCTTTCTCGGCATAAAATTAATGAGTCCCCATTTCACAGAAGTTCCCAAGCGAGTGGAAATGTGAACAGAGATCAGTGCTATAAAATGCCGGAGAGTCGCGGAAGGTAAAAACGAGGAGAAGAAATCTCCATAGTATCAGCCGATCACCGGAAATGCCTAACTTCTCATAGAACTCTGATCTAAAGTGGAGAAGGTAAGACTAGATAACTAACATGTTTAGTAAGTCGACCTCCTGTGAACCCAACGTTGAGAAATCGAACGATCAAGCTGTCAATATCAAGAGGCGCTTTTGCCATTGCCCTTTCCAATTGTTATTTATACGAATTTCCTAAAATTTGTAAAAATTTATAATAAGCGGTGGCGGAGCACAAACCCCGTAGGTCCGAAACTTTAAAGAACTCTAGCCAAGGAAGCAGATTTTATCAAAAGAGTGATATATTGGTGGCAGTTTCGATGCACATCTTTGAAGTTTTTTATTGACTTATTCTCTTTTCTACGGCTACTTGATTTTGTCGAGGTTTTACTCTAATTTATCAATTTCAAAAACCAATCCATATTTGGCCTAATCTTTGAAATTTCCGGGTTTTCTTCCGTAAATTTTATACGGTGAAAATCAACACTATTAGTCTTATTAAAAGAGTTGAACGAGAAATTGCAGTAGTTGGCCAAAACTATCGAATAATTATCGTCCGCATTTGATCGCTTTTACGTCCTCTATTCTGCTAGGACTCCGAACGGTAACGTTTATAATTTTGGTTAGTTAATTTTTCCATGCCATAAATTGGATTATGCATAAGATACTTTTCTAAAAATTAAAAAAAAATCCCACATTTTATAAGAGATGATCTGAGAGAGATATTAAGGATTAAGATTAAAGGCCAACTTTTTTATGTTCATCTCGAGTAGAATGTTAAGGCCTCTATGAAGGCTATCACTTCATTATAACTAACCACAGGCCTTTGTATGCTAAATAGAAGCGCATTCCATAATACTAATGCAGCAACCCACGTATATCGACTCAGAAAGTTGTAAAGTCACTGGATGTACGCAGATCACGACAGCTGGTTCAATTAAAAAAAAAATACGGCAAGAAATATTCACAAAATCTCACAATGCGATGAAAATAACAAATGCACGTTTTCGTCGGTATCGAGAAATGGCGAGGTGAACTGTCCGCTTGCGATGCGACGATTATACGAAATGATGAGCAATTGCTAAGCCAACGAGAAATTCTTTGTTGTTCTCAAAAATTTGCATCAAATTTGCATAACCGCGAAAAAATTTCACTGCAAATTTATTCACATTCGACAACTGATCAGAATCTCTTCTAGAAAAGTGAAGTATTGCGAATTGATTCCTAATCGAATAGCCGTCGAACGCATTAATTTATGTCCACCTTCTTCTTGCCCATATCATCGCTGTAGTTACCTCAGTCATCCTCCCTCTCCAGCTCTAGATGCAAATAAAAGTCCTCATTAGATTTACTAAAAAATTTAAAATCTACTTGTAGTAGACTTTTTAAGAAAAATTCAAATTTAAATTATATTGACTAAAAATATTCTTATAGGTGTTGAAATAATTTTTAAAAAGTGTTATGACTAAGTGTATCGTTCAAAAATAAATAATAGCACCATTATCGATGAAAAATTATCTGAAAAAAACAAACAACAAATATATGCAAATATTTTATTAATGCATAGTTAATGAGATCTATATTCGACCCGCATTTCGATGTAACAAACGACGAGCAATGTGGTGAACTCGATTCGCTATAATCTATCTCGAAAATATTCCACATCGTTAAACTGAAATACACATCGTTGAAATACAGTATATAACTGCTCCATAGAAGGCAATTGAGGGTGCCATTAAAAAATTGCAACGTTGAAAAACAATATTTAGGTTTTTATTTTTAAGTGATCTATTTTTTGGCAAATGAAAGCATTCCTCACTCCCAAAGAAACTTGCAATTAAAACTACCATAGTTATGCTGCATTGGTTGGCTAATATTCATTTCCTGTTATCACCTAAGCAAATGATAATTATAAACTTTCTTGATCACTGTTTTTACATAAAATCGCATATACACATCACACACTGAGCTTATATTTAACAAGATACTGTATCTCTTCAAACATTTTGCCTAAGCTTTATAGCATTGAGTAGGCAATGTTTTAGGGGAAATTTCGCGAACAGCGATGATTCAAGTGAATGTAGACGTGTAAATAAAATATAGTTTCCCCTTGTATATAACGGAAGACGAATATTCATCTACCTCGTAATGTTCATCAAATGCAGCCCAATTCTCTTCAATATCAGTTCCACTCATTTCAGAAGCACTTCGATCATAGATGGAATTACAGCTTGGACAACGTCGTAGCTTCTCGATATTTGCGAATGGCTCCAACTTCAACAAACATTAAATATTAATCATTATATCAACTCATATTAATAAAGTTTTTTTAATATTAACTTTAAAATATTTTCATTTATGAGCATAAAATGTTGCTTAATTAGTGGAAAAAATATAAGAGAAAACATTTTCCAATTTATAGTTGCCAATATTTTCAACTATTTCTCAAAAACCTTTCGATAATCATAACAAACAAAGAAAATTCGAAAACTCCAACTTTTATTTGCAAGAAAGATGCGAGTTTTTCGTAGTTAAATTTCTCGAAACAGGTGATAAATATGAACTTTATTGACTAGTGAGTTGATTAGAGCAAAGATGGATAGCAGAAACTCTGTAGACACTATAAACGTCAGAAGATATAGCCGATGATTTTTATTTTCATAATTTCGCTCGTCCAAGGACGTCAATGCATGTGAAAGAAGGAAGAATCTTGCATTTTAGATAATTTCTTAAATGAATTTTATTCAAATATTTTCAATTTTTAGAATCTGAAATAGTTTCTTTTCTCATTATTTTCTATGGCTACTAAGGATGTTGATATTACAGATCACTCCTCGAAAACTGAAAATTTTGAAGTCGCCGTATTCCGTCCGTATTTCACCAATAATTTTTCAATGAATATAATAATAAAATATACCCTTTTCAATGATGCATCGGACCAATTAAGCTCGGCAAAGAATGGATGCGATTTGATGTCGTCAAATTTGCAAATCCTCTTCTCAATGTTAACACATAGCAGCTGCAAATATTGCATAAAACAAATCTCCATATTCGCCGACTCTAATAATCTCAATTCACCCAACAGCAGACTGATACTCCACCTCTTTCTAGCCTAAAAATACAAAGGCTGAGCTATTTTGAAAGTATACACATATTGATCTCCTAGCTCAATATCATATAAGTGAAAGTTTCATAACGAGTGAATTAATAATGAACCGATTGCAAGTGTTAGGGATGGTAAATTGACCTATTATTGTAATAAATGCTTTGTTATACAGAACAGGTGCACTGGTTCTGAGCTTAGCGTTTAATGAGTAGTATTGACACAACGATAGAAAAGTAAGAAGAAGGGAACGACAGCTTTACGGCTAACAACAAGAAAAGAGATTAAAACGGCTCATTACATCAAATCATCGCCATCCTTTTCGACTCAGCAGAAGACTGACTGCTGACCAGTTGGAATCATTATAGGCAAGAATATGCCATTTGCATACAAAGAAGAAATCTGAACCCTTAAAGATAATCTCTTGCAGTATATGAATTACCTGATTGTATAGATCACCAAGTAAAGCTCCACAACTTGGTGTACTGTAGTCATCGTATCTGAAGATAGCATTTTTCAGGAAACGTTTGTAAGACCATCTTGATATGAAACAACATCAGTTTAAAAAGAAAATTGCCTGAATTGATTGCAATAAATAAAGTGTCTTCACTCTACTCAACAGTAAATTAACAAGCTATACCAAAGTATTCCTTAAATTGTTTGATATCGTTTTGATAGGGTGACGGTCATTGATGAGGATCAAGATCTCTGATGGACAATCAAGACCTGTAGTTTCGCATAACGAGATGTGAAATTTTGAAAAAAATTAGAAGAAATTAGTTGCGACTGAAAAATTTTTACCCCATTCCAAACTAGCTGCTATGGCCCATAAATCATAACTGTTTAGGATCGGGATTTCCCCTCTCTCTTTTCATTGTGTTTTCTTCTTGGTCTCTGTTCAGCCCAACGGAAAGTACGATGAAGTAAAAACAATTGAATAGCCAGTCGTGAAAATGAGTGACGAGAATACATCCCATAACAGCATTACTCTAAAAATATTTTTGTTCATTTTTCTATGAACAAATTATTGCCCTTTGGACAATGCATTGCTTTAATGATAAAATGCTCCCTTGATGATACGCATAATCAATAGGAATTTTTCTGCATAAGTTTCCCATTTTTCTTATTCTTAAATCTCATCCCAGAATCTCTGATAAGCTATTTATTTAATCCGCTTAGCTTATATTATCTGATAAACGAATTCAACCACTAAGAATTATCGGAAAAAAATTAACATACGTTAGTTCTTCATGGCTTGTAACACCACAGTTCGGGAACGGATATCGATTGGTGAGAAGTATATGCAATAAAACTCCAAAAGACCACCAATCAACGCTCTTACCGTATGCTTCACCTTTTGCAATTTCCGGTGCCATATACTGCAAAAATTTATCGTATTTTTTTGCGATCACTTAGGAATATTCTATTAGAGAAAAACTTCTATAAAAGTGGCCCTGACATCGTTTTTCTAAATTTTTTAATTATTCTTCTAGAATGAACGTTCCGATAAGTATTTTCTGAAACACGCGTTCAGTGTCGTACGATATTATCGTAGACGCAATGTGGAATAATTGCGTTCAAAGTGGAACCATTGCGTAACAATGAGTTGCCGGTGTTTATCCGTTCGTCCAGCTATCTGTTTATTTATAAACTTACTTAGCGTTTACTGGGTCGATGGCACATTTCACTGGGATAGGGGAAACCGTGACTCGCCCATGTGCACTTGCCCAAGCAAAACGGCAATGGATTCCCTCATTCTCAAATTATGGTTATCATCTAAGTCGGAGCCATGCGGAATATTGCATTAAGGTGTACGACATTAACCATCGAGATGCTATTAATTTACTTACTCGGTTTGCGAAAAAAATTTCCACATTCAGTGGACTGTGGACTAAGCGGTTGCTCACTAAGCGGTCATTCAGCAGATCATCTTCGACATTTTCACACCGATGAAATCAGGGGTTTGAAAATGCGGTTTGGGCTAGAAAAAGATAAACGTTTGTTAATTACCTGCAGTGTTCCACATATAGTATGTGTACGTTCACCATTTTGAAGGCGTTTTGCGAAACCAAAATCGACAAGTTGTATATGCCCATCCAAATCGAGTACAACATTCTCCAACTTCAAATCACGATAAACAATATCGTTCTCATGGATATAATCTGAAGAAACCTTTTTTTTCAACAATTTACACTAATTGATAAACCGTACAAATGAAAAAACCAAAGAAAAATTTAAGAAAGAATTAAAAGCTAGAGCAACTTTACGATATCTTACATAAATTCATTTCGATCTTTAACAAATATAAAGTCAGTAAAGAATTTAAGCATATAATTCGATAGTAATACTTTAAAAAACTCTTCTATTTTTGGAGAAAAAGTTTTTTATTTCGAGTGTTTTTATTCGAGTCTAATGAGCATCCTCATAAGGAATTCAAAACGAAAATAAATGTGAGCAATAATTTACAAAAAAAAACATTATTCAACTGATCTATGGAATCAAGCAAATCAATCATCACTATTCTAGATGCAAAAAGGTGACTGGGGAGAGAGGGGAGGGGTTGAATGAATCGATATTTCTGCAAACAAAAAGCATACCGATCGCGAGAGCAATTTCAGCACCATAAACCATGAGTGTTTGCTCTTCAAAAGGTCCATAATCACGCCACAGTGTAAACAGATCTCCATAGCCCATTGCATACTGTAGTACCGTATATAGTTGAGCTCGTGATTGCCAACTAGCATAGAATTTTGCGATAAATGCACAAAACGAAAGATTTTTCTATAAATAAATTCTGATGACATAGTACTCCATACTTCAACGTAATTTATTCATTGGCAACGTATCATAACAATCGAACGTGAACTCATCTAGCTTAGCGTATCTGATTTTGAATATTCAATACGAAAAAATTAACTAACATTCGATAGAGTATCTAAATTTATAAAAAAGCAATTGTTTGCATTTACGTTTATGACCTTAAATTATGAAAATAGTATGTGAAATAGTTCGTGGAATAGATAACATGTGAAAGGAAAGTAAACAAATTAAATGCATATTTGTGCATTTCACGACCAAGTAATATCCGAAAATGAGCATAAAATCCTGAATTATTCATAATAAAAGTGACATACATGTATAGATGCCTCATCCTTTATTTGCTTTGTAGCATTCCTTACAAGTATTTCACTTTTCTGCTGTACTTTCATGGCGAATAAAACCCCCGGCTCGCGTTTAAGGCACACTCTAAACACTCTACCGAACGCACCTGAACCGATCTCATTTAAGACCTGAAATTATCAATTCATTAGTGAAAGAGATGATAACGTGATAAAGGCGAATTTTTTAACATCGTGCTCGGTAACACAACGTGATGTCCTAGTAGGAAAGAGATAAGCGAAGAGTTAAAGAGATGAGGTGGATCTGCAGCTATATATCAATATGTTATATCAATATATCAGTGTTTGCATAAAAAATCTCTTGCAATCTCTGAGAAGATGCGAAATTTTTGGATACATTTGAATCGTACATATGAATAACTTGCAATTCATACGAATTTGCAATTTTATTTAAATTTGAAAGCAAAAAGGTTATTACAAGCAAAGATCGGCTTTATTCGCCAAATGTTTTTTCTGAGGTATTGCAATGATGTCCCAAAATTAATGTTCAAAGTGCAATTTATTGCGAAACTTTTGCATATAATTTTGTATTTCAATTGCTTGAAGCATACTGTTTAGCTTAAGTTCAGCAACAAGTTTAGAATTTTCAGTTAATGTCTCTAGTGATCAAAACTATTCAATTTATTACGTTTGCTAGACGAATCAGTCAAAAAGGTTGAATAGAAGAAACTTACTGCGAAATCGTTCTCAGTAATTGTTGATTTGGTCGGGAATTCGGGCATAAAAATTGCTTCCAGCCAAGGCACAGGCCAAGCACATTTCAACGATGAGGCACTTCCTGAAAATGATGCGGCGTGAAACTCTTTTTGCTGCACTCTGATCAACCTTCTGTATTGCTACCCACAAATATTTATTCCTATCTAAAAAATTTTATGCACTGAAACTGGAATCATTCAGTTGTGTGTGCAAATGAAAAATGAACGAGGCGGTAACCTTTGTCGAAGGATCTAGATGGTGACAGCCGTTGGGGTAGTTGCTCGTCTGTGGTACGCGTTTTGAAAGAATCACGAAATTTGCTGAGCGACGTAATACTACGACTTGCTTTCTTATAGAGTTCGATTGCCGAATTCGCACCCGAAAGATGTAGTCGGCTCACCGATCGACTCAAAAATGACGTCGTTAAACGCTGCAAATTTTCATAACAGTTTTTTCTTCAATAAAAGTTTGAATATCAGGATTTATTTGTTGTAATATACAATGGATACTTCTGGGTGATTAAATAATGCTCTTTTTCATTTATACAGAAGTCCTAACTTTTTAGAGATATTTTTCTAGGATTGAATTTTGAAGAAAAATATCGCCTGTATATATTAAATCCCAAAGACATTTGTTCGCTTCAATGGCCACCACAATAATGGACAAATGTATCGATTGTTAGAGGCCAAAAATACTCGAATATTTCATGTGTTTCTTCGATTTCGAATACTCCCTCACCTTTTTCACTTATCTCTCCATTCTATTACACTACACTTCAATCAGACTAGACCAGTGATTAAGACGTTTAGTAACAATTGCCCGATGATGGGTTGCCGAATGAGTACATCAATCACTCGGTTCAGTTTAGATTCCTTTCCTGTCTCTATCGATAAAAAATATGCATAGATAAGTAAATAAATAAATAAACAAATAAATAAGTGAATAAATACAATAAATACAATAAGCATTCCACTAAATAGGCATTAATTTTTGTACGCTTATGGTGCACATATCAGGATGTTTTAACTATATAAACCGTATTAAGTGCTAATGCATTGCTTGCATCGATATTAATCCACATTATAGTGCACTAAACAAATACTGTGAAGCGTTACTGCAATTTTTACCGGGTAACACGGCAAGAGATTTAAATCGTTTAAATATTTTTATGCTCCTGAAATATAACTAACGAATAGCAATTAAAGAATATTTCCTCTTCTATTTTAAATATCATTCGACATTGTTGAGGAATTCAACTTAAATAAATGAGCATATTAAATTGTTTAAATGATATTTATGCTTTGATTTAATAAATAATGTAAAAAAAATTTTTTTTTCTGAAATTCAACTATTAGTATAATAATAATTGCAGTGAAAGAAACACGATTAAGAGTCACAAATTCGTAGGACATTAAAAAAGGACGACACAGTTATCCATTACTTACTAAAAAAACTTATTATCGGTAATTACCTTTTGGAAGAAAGATTTACAGAATGTGAACACCAATGACCATGAAGTGTTGAATAAGGAGAAGAAGCGTAAGAAGAAGACGTATAAGTACGTTTTTATTGACATTCAGCCGGTTTGTTTTCTTCATCAACAAGGAAATCTATCACCCTCAAAAAGAAAAACGCAAAATCAAATTGACAGGCATTTAGTAGCATACATTTGGAATTCGAAAACTTCAATGCATAATTTTATCTACACTCTACGTTCTCTCATTTAGACAAATAAATATAATATCTGCGATGACTGATTTATTGTTTCATTGATTCGTTAGTTTTATTTAATTTTTTATACAGCACTGCTGATGAGTAATTAAGCTAGCAACTCATAAGGACAAAAACTTATATGAAATATGAAATATATATATGAAGAAATATATATGAAGCAATTCTATCGCCTAAAAAAACCACATCATAGAACTAATAACTACACTACAATTGTGGCAATTATTACATTCCATTTATAAACTGAATTACTCGAAATTGCGAGCCGCTAGACTATCGATTTAGATGATCAACTTTATCGCTTCGAATTTCCGAGGGCATGATTGTGAAATTTCAACGATAAGAAATAATGATTATTCAAAAATTCATTGAAATTTTTTATTAACCTTCCTCTAATATAGATCTAATTGATCGAATAAGATAACATAATCGATAAGCACAAATCGCTAAGTAATACTTCACTGAAAGCATTATCCTTAGTTAGCAGTGCAAATATGTCTAACATAAATACGTTCTCCAAGCATCTCTCTAACTTTTGTGTGTTACCATGGCAGTTGCACTTATCCATCTACTCAGATTAAAGCACATAATCATATTTCATTTTTGCAGTCAACAGATGGGAATATAGGAAAATTTTTAATCAGTATAGTTCATAAAAAATGCTAAACCTAATAAAAAAAGCTGTTATAATAGCACATTTTTCTATTAGATTCTAATCATTTCTTAACGTTGGTGCTTGAAAAGTATATACGCGCTAAATGGATTTAACGCAGTGAAGTCTAAAGGATCACTATAAAAACATAAAAATTAAAATATTAGACTAGTTAACCGCACATCCACATAAGTCTACATTCCATATGCAAATTCAAATAACATTAGAGACCGTTTGGCGGATTGGGCTCTCAACACTCTAAAGTGCCACTCTGTTAGACAATGCCAACAGCAGCTGCCTCTTGTCCAAAGATTTATGTCGCCCGAGATCGATGCAAAGCTATAACTAGCCGCCTTTCCCTCCTCGTTGCAAGGACCTGAGATAGGCATCAGAATCTAGCAAGTATCATATAGAATGTTTTTAATCCACCCGATTAAAAAGTCTTCCAAATTTTTTAGGAAATCTATAATCGGCGAAAATTTATAGCTGATAACGAGAATTTTCAAACCTCAACACAATATAAACGGCCGGGAGATATGTTGGCCCATAATGGCCCACAATAGGCCATAACGCAGCTGTTTTACGAAGGTGGTAAGTAGTATCTGGAGACCGAAAAGGTATGAAAAGTGTCACGTTCTGGTGCTTTGCTTTAATCGCATAGATGGACGCAATATGGATAATCGATGAATTATCAAAGAGAGTCCACAGTTGCGTAGAGAGTTATAATTGCGTTTTTACGGAACACATGCATGAAGATAACTCTCCATACTGCATTTTAAGTAAATTATAAGAGCAGTTTAAAAGCAGCAAACGTAACAAGAAAATAGAATATAATAAGCCGAGTGAGTAATTGATAGACTAGTTTGATATTCCTCTAAGTTTTATCACAGTCTACGCTTCATTTTTTCAAACGACCAACATTATTTTTTTTATTTTCCATGTTCTATTATTTTCCACTTCCCAACAATGAAAATATTAGGTGATCTGCCAATGAAAGAATTTTTTTTTCGAAAATTTTCCAACTGAGGAAACGAAATGACAGCAGTCTTCATAATTTGAAAAAAAAAATTGAATTCTGAAAGAAATTTCCGAAAAGAATTTCCCATCTCGATGGATTTATATCGAATTTTAATTCACATTCAGCAGATGTACTCGTCTTTTAAGTGCTACTTCTTCATCGCCGACAAATGCGAGCATTATATATTAAAAAAATTAGCCGATACATTGAAAGGGCTGCTATGTGTAAATGATGGAATTTAAAATGCAAATACAACAATCAACATATACGTAAATATACATAGATGCACATACACACAACTATAAACCGATTAACGAACCAGCCGACCACATCGCGTGAGCGCAATCAACTTCACAAATCAGCGCAATGATGCAGCACTGAAAAATTTCGCCCCAAGGTACTACTGGAGACGAGAAGACTCCACTTACGAGATTAGAGAATGTTTGCTTCGACACTTTGGAGCAAATCAACAATTCATTGATGCGTTTTGCAATATGACCGCCCAACTTTGTTGCGTTGTAAAATGTTGACTCCTTAGAAAGCACTACGATTAGAAGACGATCAGAAAGATGGAGAGCAGAAAACGAAAGAGAGAGTGAAGGTTGAGAGTTACGGATGATGATGACATAAACCTTAGAATCTGACAGCGTAGATATGAAGAAATGAAACAGCTGATTGCATCGATATCATCATAAAGTTGCGCCGAGTGATTCGGAAACTTATCGATCTCAGTATTTACAAATGAGGAAATTAGCATCACCTATGATCTTCGCATTCCTCTCACCCTTTATATTGGTCTTCTGCTGAGTAATTGCGCAACCTGTTTAAAAGGCTTCTCCACTAAATTATGAAAATATTAAATGCGGATTAAGGAAAAAGGATGTAATAAGTGAACGACAAAACATATGCAAACTTAAAAAAATATGGAATATGAGAGAAACAAAATTTGCGTACTTATTGTAGCTGATCTCAGCAAAACAAATAATGCCAAAATGCATTTCGCGAACACTATCAACGTTCTAGAGATAATTTGTCTGAGGCAATTTATGTTAGATATGATAGCAAGCGAGTCGACAAACAGCCAACCGTACTCATTAAAAATGCTTTAAAAAAGTTTGCAGATTGCTGCTTTTCCCTTGAGATTTTTGCGTATATTTAAACGCCTATCCAACTATCGTTCAAAGATCTCATACTTTCTATGCAAAAGGCAAAATTGTGCAAATATGAAAAATTACTGAGAAGAGCTTTTCTTTGGTTTTCCCCTTCCAGTGTATGCTTTAGATATTTTTATTCGATACTGAACACAGAAAAATACTAAATACAAAAAACTGATGCGCAATATTCAAAGCAAATGAAACGGTGTTGAAAAGAGAATGCATATAAATAAAAATAGATTGAAAGAAATGCGGTTACTACAACTTACGCTTTAAGTGATACTGAAAAACTTTAAGCGTTTACTAATTTGGATCATGAAACCTTTCCAAAAGCGATCAGATTTGCATATTTTCAGTGATGCTAGACAGAATGATGGACAGACCATAAGCGCTAAATCAAGTCGCACTTGCTATTAAAATTTGCAGTTCGGTAAGGCAAACCTGTTAAAAGACTCGATAATATTAACCATATTCAATTAAGAAAATTTTTCAGTTGAATTTTTCCACGTACAAACAGCATCCTGCAAGCATTTTTTTAAGTTCAAATGAGTGCCACGTTAACAAATTTTTTTAAAACAGTATAGCAATCCGGCCATAATGCACAAATGAAGAGCAAAAATAAAAGTGGCAAAAAAAGCGCTCTAGCAATGCATCGGATCTATGTTGTGTTATGATTCAATACAAATATAGGAGTTGATAGTAATGACAGACGGCTCCGGAATCGAACCCCATGGAGCTTCATTTAAATAACTATTTCAAATAAAATCGATCATTCCCTAACTGTTTTGATACGTTTAAGAATATTCAACGCAAAATGCAATCTGATTTAACTAGGCAAATGAACGTGCCTAGTTCCATACTCGTTCAAAGACATATCTCTCCATCTATGAAACGATATATATATATATATATATATATATATATATATATATAATATAAAAAAGAACCAATTAGCAAAAAATAACGGAATATGGAATATATACACACTTGTGAACAAAACGTGAGCCTTATGAAGTGATTTCAATAAGCTAAAAAACATACGTAGATTTCGACGAGTAATTCCGAGGGTATTGCAGTAGAGAAATGGCGTAATCGAATATCGAAACTGTCGAGCAGATATAAAAATTGCACAGGTATCAGACGTCGATAGAAAATCATCGGCCGTTTATGCCGTTTCATTTCAGTATCCATGAGTCGTAAAATATGAGGGACAAATTCTAAATATTTAGATTTAAGTTTACTATGAGTAATGTGCTGCCGACTATGTCGAGTTTTTTTTTTTTGCTGATAAATTAATTTGCTCATCTCTTCAGAAAGTTCGGAAACGCACCTTTTTCTCTAGGTTTCAGTAAGGGAAACCTTTTACATGGGAAAGGATATATCAGTATAGAGAAGAAATTTTGCTTGAAATAGCCACTTTTCAAAAGTATGTTTTGCTTCCCGTCAACGAAGGGGCGTTAACTCAAGAAAAAGGGAAAAGAAAATTTTGCTAGATTCTCAGCGATAAGTTGGCAGCACATTCTTTAAAAAATTCAGCTTAGACTGAAGACAGCCTCATACTGCAGCTCCAATATCACGTAGCATATCGCGGTACGTCCGCCTTCACACAGCAATACTACAGGTTGCGTCATCAACACAGGCGTACCACCTGATCCCATCACCACAGAGACAAACCACCTGGTTCCGTCAATATAAACCTAGGCTAATTGGTTCTGTCATTACTACCTGGTCCGATCGTCACACGGCCATAATACACAATTTGTCATCAAACAAAATGTTATCTAGTTCCACCATTAGGCAGCTGTATTGCTATAGTTCCTTTTCCATACAATAATGCTCTTAGCAAAAACTGGCTGGATTCGTCAGTTAAAATCCTGATTGCGTTTTCTTCATATTGAATTTTAGCCGGCTCATTATTTCATAATTTAATTCGGAAAGCTCATTTGCATAGTTAATTTAAATGTTTTTAAACAGGGAAAAAAATTCGGAAGAAACATATAGATAAGAGTCCATTGAAAAGAATAAGTTTGTAGATCCCTATTTTTTATTATCTCATTTCGCTTCAAGAGCTTAGTAAAATAACTCTAACTTTTGAAAATATTCACAAAGGAATTGCAAGTAAGCTAGGCAAATGGCTGCTATATTCACGAATGAATGCATATGAAAAAGCCGAATTTTTTTATTTTCGATTTTTCATACGAACTGAGTAAAAATCAAGACGCATAACAGAAAAAAAAGTTGAGATTTTGAAAATTTAACAATTCTCGCTGTAAATATTTGGTTACATGGACAACAACAGTAGTAGTGAGGAGTATTTTGTAGATGTAAAAGAAGAAAATATGACGTTATCCTGAAAATTTGTTCTATTCTCGAGCCATACCACTTTGTTGCATTGTTTACTCGTAATACAAAGGACAAGCAGCGCCCTTTACACTTTGACCTTTTGTTTTAGTTCACTTTTACCTTTCGTTTCTTTATACCATGATAAATAGCATTCTACAACATAACCAATAATTTTACAACATTCTTCGGATTGCCTCAAGAAACGAGAAAAACAATTTTCAAATGATGGAAATATAAGGTGGAATTTGATAGAATCAGCTCCGAAATATGCAAACAGCACTTAAAAAAGCAAAAAATTCCGGATGAAAAAATTGCGAAAAGTGATTCGACGAATCTCTTTTTGAGACTATTTAAGGTTGCGCGAACCAAAATTAATCAACTTCTAGAATTTCTCAAAAAGTTCAAATTTCCGCTCATTTATAGGTGAGAGCTCGAATAGGAGCGAATAATAAAGCACTAACATACATGCATTGCATGCAATAAAGCATTTTATAAGCACAATAACGAATTCAATTACATATCTCTTAATGGTTTATAGCCAGCCAGCTACATCGACTATGACATAGCGATTGCATTAACGAAAAAGAAAGTTGTTGCATCATGCTTCATAAATATATCAAGCAATAATTTCACTGAATTTTTATATTTTAAATACTTTTTATGATCCAATTCACAACATGTGCATTTTAAATAAACTTTCTATGATTCAATTTATAATACCTCTAATTTGGTTGAGTTTTGTTGGTTAAAGCGTTCTCAATCTTCGTTGAGAAAACTATTTACAAACTTTTGGATTTGCAGATTGCACATTTTCTCTGATTTCTTCGATAGTGTAAAATGAAAGGTTAATTATGCAAAAAAAATTTGTACAAAAAATTCAAAACTCAATTCGATGGAAAATAATTTGATGCGCAAGCAGAAGCAAGGTGAGTGTACTAAGATGTTGAATGATTCATAATAAAATAGAGCAAAGAAAAAACTTAGGCAAAACAAACTAACTTTGCAATTAACCTGGAAGTTGAATGTCACAAAGATTTTGCATCAATATCTCGCTTAGAAAAAAATCGATAGAAATAATATATTTCAAGCTATAATATAGCGCAATATAATAGAATAGACAAAAATATTTTTCAATTAAGATGAATATAAACTTATGCGGGTAAAGAAATTAATAACAAAGAAAAAAGGATTTCTTTTTTCGCAAGAAATCTATCAGTGAAAAGAAATATTTATTCAAAAAAAGGCGTAATCACGCGGATGATCAGCACTTAAACAGACAAAATAGACGCAAGAGGTACGCAGGTGAATTAATAACGATACATGAGCAGTGACTTACTTGTTACCGTCACTTGTGCTCAGCCACCCTAACACAGACGTCTTAACTTTAGTAGGTCAGGAATTAACCACACAAACGCAAATGTGCTCCCCTTAATAGGTCAGGAATTAACCACACAAACGCAAATGTGCTCCCCTTAATAGGTCAGGAATTAACCACACAAACGCAAATGAGCTCCCCTTAATAGGTCAGGAATTAACCACAAAGACGCAAGCGTACTACCATTGATAGGTCAGGAATTAACCACACAAACGCAAATGTGCTCCCCTTAATAGGTTAGGAATTAACTACAAAGACGCAAGCGTACTACCACTGATAGGTCAGGAATTAACCACACAAACGCAAATGTGCTCCCCTTAATAGGTTAGGAATTAACCACACAAACGCAAGGGCACTAACATTAATAGATTAGAAACCAATCATCCAGATACAGACAAGTCACCATCAATCCTTCAAGTGAATCATCAGCAAATTCGAGGCAAAAAGAATAGAAAAAAAGAACGCGTATCGATATGAGTGCAAACACAACGTACGTTGGAGTAACACTACTAATAAAAGATAAACCAATTCCATAGAGGATTGCAGTGAATTGTGAACTCATCTGTGATTAAAAGTATTGTTGCATTGACGTCAGAATGCGCTATAGAAATGATTGACTGCTTGCACGTCATTTCAACACATTTCGTTGGAGTGAAAAAAAAAAGATCCTAAGCATGCAAATCTCCGCAAAAAAAAAAAACGTAAAACGGATGTGTATTAACTTGGACGAGAAAGCACTTTCTCTAATCACATGCCATTATGCGAATTGCGGAAATTGGGTGAATTTCAATGCAGAAGAAAAAAATTTAGGAATTTCGAATAAATTTTGTGTGATATTATCGAAAAATCTTTATTAACGAAATTGCGCATTATTATTTGTGAAATGAAAGAAGAAATGAAAAAAAAACTTTTGTAACGAAAAAAATAATAAAAAAATTATCCTAAATATTTCCCTTTTTTCATTATTTACGCAAAAAAAAAACCCTAAGATTTTACATATCGACTAATCGTTTTGAGCCGCCTCTCATTACATAACAATTTAACGTCTTCTTACAGTAAGGCAATATTAAAATTTCGGACCTCAATTCCGAAATCCCGCAAATCTGGCAATCGAAATTCCGGCAGTATATGGAATTTTGTGCCGGGTTTTATAGTTTAAATGTATGTAAGTATTAAGACTGCATCGTATTTTTAAAAAATTTTTTTCCAATTTCAATAAGGTGCAATAGTAATCCACAACTTTTAACGAGTACATTCAGTCGATTCATTGTTGCTACATAGAATTTACTGAATCCATAATAGATATTAAATGCGCACACTCAATGCAAATCATAAAATTTTACTAAGTGTGATTATACGCATAGTAAAAATTAGTAAAAATTTCTCTTCGATAAAAATTCATAAATTTTAATTACGAAAAACGGTATAAATATGTGAAGAGAGCAAAATAAGATTTAAAAAGTGAATGAAAAATCACCATGAATTGCACGAGTGCAATTCTATGAGAGTTCGAGTAGAACAAAAATGTGGATGAAACAGGAAATAAGAAAGAAAAGAATTATAAAAGTTGAGCGTAAAGGTCGTAAATGTAATGCTGACTGTGCATAATAAATTCGAAAATGATTTATAAAAGAGTAGAAAGACTAATTCAACGACAGGTTCTCGTTTAATATATTAATTGCAATGCAAATACTTCAAACTTTTTGATAATTCATACTTGAAAAAGAGAAAATGAATTGCTGTGACAACTTCTTGTAAATTTATTAGTTCCGAGGAAACTAATATGTCACAACAGTAATAGCAAAGAGGAGAATAGAGAAAATCATAACAGAAAATATTAGAATAACCGATAGGATAGTCTATGAATAGCTCTGAGGAGTGCTGTAAGTGAATGATTGGATAACCGAGAGAGGGACGAAAATTTTTGATGAGCGATAAAAATATCTACGACTAAAAATGATCACTGAATGAGTAGAATTATGATAGGGACGGCCTGGATTCGCAAAACAAGTAGAGATCGAATTGCAATAAGACAGAAAGATTCTCTATGAAAGATCAAAGAAAACAACTCGATCAGAGAAACATTGAATGCGAATAACTAGAAGCAATATGAGCAAACATTTATTCAGCATATATATTAAAGCAAAGTAGAGCAAAATCATAAGATACTGTTGAAAAACTATGGTGCATTTTACGGTACATATATACTCCATACGGACATTTCGCCTCTAATTGCGCTGATGTTGATCCAGTGGCTTTCTATGTTCCATTTAATATAATATAAAAAGATTGGATGATAACCTACCCTTTTGATGGTTATTTTGGTTGCTGGTGGTGGTGCACACGGATCGTTAGGTTTCTCTTCGGCTACAGCATTCAGAGAAGTAGACTGCGGTATATTTGTGGTTTGCAATCTTTGCATATCGTGTAGTGATTGCGTCGTGACAATACGGTCGGAACGAAGTACGACACGAAGTGATGGTTCATCGTTAGGGCAAACGGCGTCAATTGATTGTGATATTGGTGGAGATGCGGGACTCTCCTCGTATAATGTATCCAGCGATTTAGCTCCGTGTAGAGTTTGCTCTCGACGATGGGTAGATTCGTCCATTGGTGATGTTTTCGAGGGGACGATATCTTTAATATAATTGTTGTTTAACTTTCGTTCTCATTCACGCCTAGATTGAATCATTAGCTCTCTCAATGTTATCGCCAATTTTTTAAATAAAACATTCATGACCTAGCCCGATTTAAAAGACGAACGATAATATTGTTTCAAAAATTCATCGAGGATGAAACATAAGAATTTCAATGTTTTTTCACTTATTTCAACACAATAATTAATTAGAAAACAATGCAATCATTGAGAAAAACTATAGAAACCATAACTGAATAATCTTCACCTTTTAGAAAATCAAAGCATCCACAAGAGACACCGAGAAGGAGTTTATTGCGAATCGAGTCAATAAAATCCCCAAGATAGGAGATCAAATGTGCTATAAATATGCCCATCGTTTCTATGGAATTCGAACGGAAATGGCGAAATGCAACTATTGAAGATGAACAGGCAATTAGGAGCATTCTTGATTGGAAAATTGCGCTAACTTGAACAATGTTCATGCCTTGGAAATTTCTTCCTGAAATCGGAAAAAAAGTGAAATCCCATGAATTTTAAAAAATTCATATTTAACGAAATTTCAGTTAAGTTTATTAAGACAGTTCGGTTTGACTAAAATTTAAAAAAATAAACAGTGCACAAAAATTCATCTAACCGAGAATAACTTCCGTCTGCTTAGTTTCCATCGCTGAATAACATCGTGGAGGAGAAGAATGGAATTCAGGTGAACGAGAAGGCAGTGAAAAAATTGAACGTGGTCTTTTTGGATGAGGTGTTACATCCTGTTGTTGACTCGTCGAAGGCATCTGAAACGATATAAATATTATCCATTGAATTTTCTTTGTCTACACGATTAAAAAGATCGAAAGAGAAACTACAGGAATTGAGTGTATAAAAGTAAAGTTCAAAAAGGCATCAGCACGACTTCCGTCCAATATTTGAATTTGACTCTCAATAGTGTTGATTTATCATGTACTGGTTTAAGCCGCATCTAGGATTATTGCTATGCTTTAAAGTTGCAATCAATTATCTACTATTTATCATTTATCACCGCATTATCATTTAGATGGATTATCTACTACAATAGTAATTTAAAAGTATGCTTTACGCTCTATGTCGACGAAACATTATAACTTCTTTAATTTGAGTAAAAGAAATCGAAAAGAATTTAAACCGCAAACCTCGGAGCATTCACGCAGACGTTTGTTGTGGAATCTTTTTCTAGTTTCGATTTGTTGTTGTAATGGGCTTTCATTTATGTTTCCCATAGCAACTTAGTTTGGCTTCTTCGAACAAACTACAACGCACAAATTGTCGATTAGTAATTAACTCTTATATAGATAATCAAGCAAAAAATCGAAAAAAAAAGGTGTTATGCCCTCATATTTATTTACGCCCTCATGTTTTTCTCCTCATACTACCATTAACATTTTCCATACGAATGAAATGAAAAAAGGTTTTCGAATAAAAATTTTAATAAATATAATTTGCATAAAAAGGTGACTAAGAATTGAATAGCACGGAAAATAGAGTTGAAAAGAAAAGAAATTCGACGAAATCTTCATATATGAAGTAAAAGCTTGCGTAGTTTTGTCGATGGATAGGCGACGAGACGATTAGCTTCGCATGTTTCCAAAATTGGCTGCGTTGCTTCTCGCTTCGTAGAGATCGATTTTTGCGATGCTGATGTTGACGCATATCCCCTCATATTTTCCGATGTTCATTTCTTCATGAATATTGGTTGAATTCTATACAATGGCCAACATAAAACTATACATTCATCAATAGATAGGCGTCATCGTTTAATTTATTTGAGCATTCATTAGGCGTATATTTGCATGAGATTTTTAGCAGGAAAACACATTGTCGAAAGCATATGCAATAACACATTTTGGGATATTTCTTAGAGAGAGGACAGCTTCAGCCTAACCAAATTGCACAGCCATGGACCGTTAAATGAAGCATCCTTTATCGCCATTTTTCCAACATACCCTTATTTAACGATAGCGTCTCAATAATCGAAACTTAAAAATCTCCTATCGTATCGGAATTCTAAATGTTTCATTAAAAATATTTCCTCCTTCGACAATAATCACCAACTTGCATAGAACATATGTTGTGCATCAATCGGAACTCCTAGTGAGCATATGGCTTCGATAGCTTTAACTGCTGCGCGCATTTTTCTTACTTCATCAACGCAACGCTAACGCTTTTTTTTTCTTTCGAAACTTCTCTTCGTTATACGAAATTACATTTCGCAGAACAACCTTTACTTAGATAAATCAATTGCAAATCGTTTTTTTTTACTAAGAAGTACTAAATTTCCGAATAAGAAAAAAAAGAACTCTGATAAAATTTCTCAAGAATCGTTGCTATACTCCAAATAAATAATTATTCATTTGCCAATTAAATTGACAGATAAACAAATATATTGCAGGTAGAAAAAAACACCAACGAATTGAAATATTTATTCGTAAACCTAATGATAGAGGTGAACGAAATTGAATGAAGGTAAAAAAAAAAATAATTGCGCTCTTTTTTTTCAAATTGAGACATCAAGACGACATTCTAATTGTTAGCATTATTTTTTGCATTTTTTTCATTGAATTTTCTCAAATATTTCTCATAATCACGTTGAAATTTGCGAATTTGTGAGTCCCTTTGAACAACTTTCGTCGTCGCCAAATACTCAATAAGGCATGTATGCAAATATAAATATTGCAATGTGGTCTGTACGGAATGTAAACGTTGCTTACGAATCTCCTTTATCACCTGCAAGAGATTTTTTTTTTTTTTTTTTTGAAATTTTGAGTAGAAAATTATTTTTGTATTTATTCTATTATTTAAAATTTATTCTTTAATAGTATTATATTTTAATAATTTATGCATTAAAACGATATATGCATAAATAAAATTATTGCTATCGCCATTAGTTTCAGAGGACATTCTAAAGCTTTCTTCTGACCATAACTCTATCCCCTCTCTCCCGAACTCTACCCGCTAAATCTACGTTCATTATGATATTCTCGAAGAATTGGTCATTGCATGATGGAAAAAAATGTGTTAAAGCACTTCCCGTGGCCACAATGGTTCGCTTTTTGAGTGCTCGTAACATTAAATTTGCGAAATCTATTCATCAAAGTTTATGCACATAATTCCTCTATATTTTCTCCCCCTATGCAAGCCTATTTAGGACATTTTTCTTTATAGTTACAACTTTTCAAGATTTCCCATAAATAAGTCGAATACCTTAAGACATAATCAAAAGAATTGAGTCAAACCTCGACAATGGAGAGTGTACCACCGAGTGCAAGTTTATCAATCGCATACTCAAGTGCGCAATATGTTCCGGTACGACCGATACCTGCCGAGCAATGTACGACAAACGGTCCGGATGAACACAGCGGTTTAGTCTTTAATACCAACTCGACAACCGGGCATGGACTTGCAGGTGCCACTCTATCGGGCCAACCTGCCCACTTGTAGTGCACTAATTTATGTGTCTCACTGCTAAAATGCAAGTAATTTTGAGTCATTTTGTGCGGTGAATAAACATCATAAAGGGAGATGAGCTACACTGGAGGGCGGGTGAGGATAGGATGAGATGAGGGAGAAGAATGAAGGAAATTTGAATGAAATTCTAGATATCCAACACATGTATGTAATATAAATTATTTTTTGTTTTCGATACTAGTAAACCTAAAATTCTGAGTAGTGCAATTTTGTCCTTTTATTAAATTCAGAATGATTCCTCAAAAGGTCGTCGGATATATAAAATTACCTTATTTCAACGGCCAACGTAAAACATATCATTGTATCGACGGATTTTTCCTTTTGCAAATTTTTCACTTTGATATCGCCAAATGTGAGCGCTTTACCGACCGCACTTGGATAATATTCGGCACATTTTGTTTCGCCACTTTCGCATAAATCACATAGCATTATTATTACGACCACTTTCTCCTGCAATTTAATGATTCAAATCTATTGCTTTTAAATTGATTAACATATCCCTTGATAAGAAATTTGCACTGATAACATATCACCCTAATATCAATCAATCCCAACCCTTGATAATATATCACTTTAAAACCAGAAATCTAACTGTTAAAAACATATCAAATGTCGCATTATATATCATTTTATATATCATTATATATTCCGCTCCTAAACAACTGCCTTAAACTACCAAAACTATGCACAATGTTGATGAGGGGCAATTTTATTCGTTCTTTTAATTATAGTAAAATATAATTTCCAATGCCTTTTTCTACCTACCATCTTAGTCTTAATGAAAAAAAAAAAATGGTTTGAAGGCTGTGGGCACTATTTATGCAATGAGTAGGTCAAATTTATTCGATCAACTTCAAAAATTGCGCGCCATTTTTCACAATACATACATATTTTTGTTTGCTGAATACCTGTGAATGAAAAGACTCTAACCTTAAATACCATCAACCAAAAATCTTCGACAGTCTCATCGAGTGGCCCTTGTGTGCAAATGTATTTACGACGTGAAGGTAATTGCACCCAATTAGCATGGATGTAATCGTTGTCTTTTGATCGTCCTTGCAATACTACTCGTGTATCATCCAAGCACAACACATCCATATAACTGTAATACTTATTATTATAATTGAAGAAAATATGAATGAAATAAATTTTCGAAAAAAATGTCGAGTTAAGTTTAACGAGATTCAAAAAAAATTATTTAAAAATTTTCTCCCAATAATTTTTAGTAGTTTCTGGTAATTAATTTTTCTTTTACTTATTTTCATTTCCAAATTAAAAATGTTATAACAGTCAGCCTTCCCAGTTGATCCATGCCGACCTTCTCTTCTCTCTCACCCAATCTCACCTCCTTCCATCCTTCCTCCTACATCTCACCCCCTCCCCTAACTTATAATAATCCGTACCTACCACTGTATTAAGGATCACATGCTATCTGATCGCGTCCAAGCTCCCCCTCGCCTAAAAAAAATATTCAAGCAAAGAAGTTCAATAAGATCAAATCCTTCTAGGCATTTTTTCAAGTACAAAATGAAGCAATTCTGCTTAAATTATTACCGATTTTTATTGCTATTCTTGGCGAAATAAACGGTGTTAATAGACTTTGGGAGGAATTTTCGTATACTTGAGAATTCCTTCAATAGTGGTCGTAGTCCTCTTTGACAACAATTGAATACCCATTTTTGTGCACGATCACCCGTTGCACTTTGATTACTTGATTCAGCAAGCCCTTGTGTAGTCGTTGTTTTATCCACTGAATCTGCAATTGGTGGTGGTTAAAAAAAAAGTGCAGTATTCAAATTTATTCAACATGCAACTTTCCACTTCAGATTCTTTCACTTTTGCATTGCAATATTAGATATAAGGCTGCAATATTCATTTACTGGCCGTTAATGGAGTTGCAATTGTGAGGAAAGGAAAGACGCATTTCTCAAAAAAATTAACCAATATTAGCAAATTTTTCATTATTTTTTAAAACCTTTCCATCGAATCTTTACCCCTTTCTCGTTTCTCTTAACTATGAAATTTCTGTGAGATGTGCATCGAAAAAATATGAATCTGCAGCCACCACTAATAAGAGCAATATATCGGTCGTTTCAGAGGAATGTTTGTGTTTAAAGTTGAACGTAATTTGACGATCGCGGAATTTTCATTTCTGCAGCTGGCAGGATTTGCATTGTCGGAAAATTTTTTGCAACCCAAAAATATATAATGACTGCTATGCAATCGAGAATTTTAATTACTTAACCTTTAAGAATATTTTATACAAATATTATTCGAAAATGTATGAACGCTGAATAGTGTTTAAGAATTCAAACCATCAGTCAGTTGAGAAATTGATAAATTGACAAAATGGACAAATTGACAGATTGACGAATTGACACAAAATGACAAAATGACGAAAATGATAGAAATAAATCTCTCGTAATATTAACATTGAAGCTAAACAAACAAATATAATCGGGGCTGTATAAATAACTTATATGTAGCATACTTGAATCTGCTTCTTCAGTTTCCTTTGATACATCTTCGCGAATATAAGTTCGTCTTCGTTGCTGAAATAAAGAACACTATGGGTACACTCATAAAAAGTACGTTAAAAATTTTGGAAAATTTTCTCAGCTAATTAAAAAAAAAAATTCGGCAATTTCCATTATTCAATCGTTGAAAGATGTTTATTTTTCATTTTTGAATTTAGCGCGCTTGGAAAAAATTCCTCAATTTTTTTTTTTGTTTTTTTTTATGTCCCGACTTATAATGCACAACTACCGTATCGAAATTTGCATGTACTGAAATTGTAAAAAGATGGAAAATTTAGATTATTTTTTCTTTAGCTCGCTAAATTCAAATGTAGAAAAAGGACAGAAGTGGTTGCTTTGTAAGGTTTGCTCATTTGCCTTCAATGTTGCGTTCAAATGGCAGAGGATGAGTGATTACTCAACCACAGCTATTCAATTTGTTCTATCTCAGCTCATCAGCTATCTTCTTGCTGACAGCTGGATTCAATATCGCAAACGATGATTTGCTATTCACTGTTGAAAGCATTTTTGACTTCTATGAATCACAACGTAAAAGGCACCGCATATACATCTGTACTTGTAGCTGGAAATAAACATTTCAGTTCATTTCCGTTAAATTTCAACTCGGCTCATTCGATTCAGGATCACCACCTACAGATAGGACCGATGAGATATTTCTCTCACTTTAAATCTAGTCGGGAATGATCGTATGAAAGTTTTAAATATAAATGACAGATTGTTAAATAAATATGCAAATGAGTAGAAATATCAAAACGCATACTGCCATATGTCTCAATCTTTGAAGATCGGCATTGCGTTTTTTCCTTGCTTCTCCACTGCAAAAATTCATGAATCATTTCACTTCTTTGGCAAATGAAAATATACATTATGAGCAAACTTCGCCTATTCATATTTATGTTTTTTTGTATTGGAGCATTTGCATCTTTTTGTATATATGCATATTTGTGCATAGGGAAGGTAGTTTCATTATAAAATACTTTCTTTCCCAACTTAGAGTCAATCTAAAATCTCACCAGTGTAAGGGGTAATTGAGAGCATATTCAAATCAAACTTAGTTGAAAACATTGAAATTTACATATTCGCATGCGAGAACTCACCAACTGTAGGCGAACGAATAATTACTATCTTTAGGGAACTTTCATCAAAGATTACAATGAATTTATTTGCATGCAGAGATACGCCAAAGCTATTTGTCGGTTCACTTTCTTAAATTTGCACTAAATCGATTACCTCTAAGACTTTTTCCTTAGAAGCTAAAGGACATAAATAAGACTTACCTGGGTCTCTTTTTGTGGGATTCACGAGTAGCTGCAATATTAGCACAATATATATTTTTTTAGCATAGGTTGCAATTGATGCTAAGTAATCTTATGTAGTACCTATACATCTTATCGTCATTAACGCAGTATCCTCTTCGAGTGTACCAAATTGCATTTTTTATTGCTGCACTTATTCATCTATTCATTTTGTTATTTAAAATCATTTTTGACTTCCCATTAAAAGACAGAATTATTTGCTGATTAAAACGCAAATAGATAAGAAGTGCAATATAGCCTACAATGAATATTACGTCCACTTGTCAATATTAAACCTGTTCCTGCTCATATTTTGTGATACCATTTAGAGTGAGGTAATCTATTTTGAATTGTTATAAAATTTCTTCGTAAGAATATAGTTTTTAGGTTTTCGTAAGTGAAATGGATTTCGTAACCGTAAAAAATCACTGTTTTGAAAATTAAGAGGGCGGAAATGTATCAACAGTGACGTTTTCCACTTTTGTACATATCATATCTGCTAATTTTTCAAAGAGTTGGGGGGACTTGAGCCGGAAAAGTTTCAAAAAACGCATATCATATGCGCGCTCAATAGTATTTATTCATCAGGAAATAAACGAAATTTCCGGAAAGATTAGTTTTTATTACGTTGCTCTCGAGATCACAGTGAAATCGAGAGCTGCTTTCCCACTTCAACTTTCAGATCACACCCTACGCCTATCGATTAATCGGCACATAAAAAATTGTATCGTCTAATATGCTCCATCTCGTAACGATAACCGCCACTGATGAGGTGGATGTATCTGTTTACGATAATATTTCGATCTAAAATCCCTCGAATATAGTCTTTGTTTGGAAAAGCTGATAAATTATAATCGTCATGTTAATGAACGAAATGATCTGACCAATAATAGAAATGATATAAATCTAACATTCTTCAGTCTGTGCGGTGACCGCCTCTTCACTCGCGGTTTTTAGCGTTTTAGAACTAAACTTCTTTCGATGTTTCTTCGCCTGAAACCTATGTTTAGCAAATATATTACCAGAAATACAGAAGAAAAATAAAACTTCAAATAGCGTTCAATTTCGCACATTACGTTATCAAAAAGTTCAATCTTTTATTGCAATATATTTTCAACATATTCAATAAAAAATTTTTGAGGAAAACATTCACTTCTTTATTTCTAATTTCTTATAAAAAATATTAAACTGTAAATAGCTTTCGACTACTTAGAGATTGTCTTTGTACTAATCAAGGTGTTATGTTGAAATTTCCAAGGTAACTTTATAAAATACCTTTGGCCATAGAAAATTATATAAATGAGCGAGAATTATACGTTGAGAGGAAATGACAGTGAAATTATATCTGTAGAAATGAGTAGATAATAAAAAAATTATGGAAATTGCTTTGATCTTTTGATTTATGCCAACAGAACCATTCATATATTTTGATCTTTAGTGATGCAGATGCCGAAAACTGTTAATTATATTTGTATAGAAATATTTGCATTGATATCCATAAAACATCGTCGTGGACTGAACGAAATCAAATTCGATGAATTAAAATGCACTAGATGAAATCAAATTGAAATGGATTGGATGAAATAAAATTGAAATTAACTTAAACGAAACTATGGAATACTGTAATGTATGACATGAAAGATTCACCCTTCTTGTGATCTCCTCACGTGTTCCAGGTCTAATGCGTCCAGGCCGCGATTTCATCTTATTAAAATATTGAAAATTTTCGATGTCTGCAAACATAGAAGTTTATTTGAAGAATTTCAAAAAAGATGTAAAACTTAGAAAAATGGAGAAAATTAGAGGCAGACAGAACGTTGAAGAGCGATACAAAATTAGAAAATTAGATCATTAGTTAGAAAGATATAGAACCTCCAAAAGGAATATACGAATAGAAAGCAATAGAAGGAGATCAAACATTGAAGAAGAGAGAACCAGTTTTCAAATATGAAACAATAAAAAGTGATCAAAAATTTGCAATGGTAGAGTAGAATGTAAAAATTCAAAAATGAAGAGGGAATATTTACAACAAAAGAAGTTTTTTTTGCAGCTTTCCACCGCGAATATGCCTCGATATCCTCCAATAATATTCTGAGTGCTGTTTGTGACTGCTTGCTCCTCACTCATCAGAGCATTTAGTTATTCGCGTTGCCTATCATAACAAAATATCACTGCTTAATATGTGGTTTGTTGAGATTTTCTTTTTGTGCCGTTTAGTTTTTGCAATTTTCATATGCATTATCTTTAGATTTTTCAAACATTTGATTTCAATTCTTCAATCATTCGCTCCGAACTTTACAAATATTTCCTTCAAATTTTGCAAACATTCCCTTCAAAGCTTACAAACATTTCCTACGAACTTTGTGAACCTGTGAACTGCAATATCATATTTTGTCTGTGCGTTCGAATATGTACGTATATTCATGCCCTGTCCGGGTCTGTCTGCCTTCTTTCCATGTCTGTTTGCCCTTCGCCCATTTCTCTAGCACTTTCGATGTTTGGAGGTGCAAAAGTTGAGGTGATTAAGCCTGCTTCTTCAATCTACACATTGCTGATCTTTTTAAATGCATTATGAACCTTCAAAATCTGTTTTATTTTGTGTCGATTGGATTTTTAATTGGAGATTCTACGCAATCTGCCATTTAGCTTAACAGAAATCATATGCGAGATTATTTCATTACTTTTTTTCGAATAGTTTGCTTGCATATCCGAAATGCCTTTATCGTGCTATAGCCTTCGATTCGTATCTCCACTTAATTTTTACGAATATCGGGCGTTGTTTTATGAACATTGCGCATATTCTTACAGAAATTGGCCAGTCGTTTACCGTTCACCACCTCAGCTATTCATTAAATTTGCGTCAACTGGCATATGAAACCCCATATAAATTTGAATCTTCTAGACTAAATAAACACTGCACAATATTGCAATCCTAGTTCCAGGAGTGAAACTTAATGGGCTTCTCACAATTTTAAACATCTCCCCATTCCCCGATGTCAATTCAACGAATAAACTCACAACAATAAAATGACGATGAACTCGATTCGACCGCTCACCGGCCAGTCAATCGTAAACAATAACCATCATTATTTATATTACTCTTTTATAGAATTGAAACAACGCAAATTTTTGAGCATCTAATGAAAAAAGATTTTTGAATTTCTAAAATGTGCTTTTCGAGGAAATTGCAAAATCTTTTTTTAAGTAAAAGGCTGATCGATGTTTCTACTTTTGTGCGTTTAATTGCATATTAAATTAGCAGGTAAAGTTTAGTGTACCAATCGTAGCGATTTAAGAAAAACGGTCATAATGGAACGTTGGATTTCCTTTAACAATGATTTCATATGTGACGATAATTGCTATAATTGCTAAACATTTTATGTTTATCTAAATCAGCCAACTGTCTCACGAAATTTAATATGTAAATGAACCTATAGCATAGACAGGTAGGTAAAAATATGAAATTTTATTTATATTTTTTAATTAATTAAATAGCTTCGAATATTCAAAATTTTCAATATTAATTCGCTCGAATTATTCTCATATTTTTGCCTTATTTTGTATTGATAGTATACTATATATATATATATATATATATATATATATATATATATATATATAATATATATGCCTAAGCTTATTAGACATGAATTCCTCAATACAAGCATAAGTGCATTATGTAAAATTTGTATTGCAATGACCTCA
The DNA here is from genome assembly GCA_037389465.1 of Baylisascaris procyonis. NCBI lineage: Eukaryota > Metazoa > Nematoda > Chromadorea > Rhabditida > Ascarididae > Baylisascaris > Baylisascaris procyonis. The sequence continues at coordinate 36,088 of JAZARR010000067.1, forward strand.
CAAATGATACATTTTTTTAGTTATTAAGATTGTTCAATTTATTAAATTCCAATCATTTCCTGTTATTTCGTTATTTGTTTCAATGATCAAATATAAAATTTCTGTTATTAAACTACTGTATAATTGATTTGTTGATTTGTGAGTCATTTTTCAATTTTTTCCTCATTTTTAAATATCGTTCTCGATGCATAATCTGTTCGCCCCTTCAAATATGAAACGAAAAAGCTTGCAATGCTAGTTGAGCTTATTGTCAATATTACATAACAAAATGCCACATTGCACAATCATCATTGTATTTCCGGATCGCAGTTACACGTGCTATGCTCTTCGGAACTTCCTTTGCGTAACCATCGTCATTTTGTAGTCGCACAGTTGTCTTCTTCATCCTCCACTATTATATGCATAACTTCAGGTTGGTTTTAATATAAAATTTTCTATTGTTATGCATGAATTAACTTATTCCATAAATCATCGAGCTGTAACTCTCACTGTGGTGGATTTTTCCAGATTCTTCCGGAGCTCCCGGAAGAAGGAAAAAAGATGGAGATGAAGAAACAGAAAAAACGAGAGAGGGAAAGAAGAGAGAAAGGGTGAAGTGATTTCATAAATTCAGAGGATGACATTAGCTGAATGCTGTGCTATAATGCGCAGTTGGGCAAACATCCGAACCATCCGAACAGCCAGCTAACGAGAAGCAACGATGGTGCTTATTCTTTCTCTGTTCTTTATTTCTTCCGTCGAATGCTGCTCGTGCTTATTGATCGACGTGTGTGCAATGTGGACGGTGTGCTGTTGCTATTAAAACTGCCAACGAACGCTTGTCGCATTGTGGGGGGTATGCATCGCGTTCACGGCATTCCTTTATTTCTAGTAATAACTTACTGGTACTGATTGCATTACTTTTCTAATAATTATTGTATTCCTTTACTAAAATATTTAATTTTTTTCTGGGGAGGGGTGTTTAAATAGGTATAATACAACCGTACATCCGTTTATTAAGTGCTTGTAGTGTGTTAATACTAAAAAAATCTTTCACTTATCATTTCTATCGTTCCTTGAAAATCTGTCACTTCCGATTCGCACTACATTTCATATTCGAACTATTCGTTTGTTGACAGCCATCTCTTTTTGTGATAATCATTACCTATAATTCTGTTAAAACCCCCTCTCAGTGATCGATTTTTATATTTACTGAACTGAGCTCATTTGTGGGCAAATTTTTAGTAATTTCATTGAGAAATATTAAGAAATAGAATCATATAATATGAAGCTAACTGATCATCCTCCTTTGAGTCAGATATTCGGACATATCTCACAGATTGAGGTAGCGTATAGGCGATCGAGCGAATAATTTCTTCTTGAACGTCTAGACGAATTTATATTTGCATATTAATTTGCGTATTAATTCACGTAACACTTGAAGATTATGCTCATTCTTCTTTATAAAAGTTCATTAAGGGCTAAGTATGTGCGTAGGTATTTGGGTCTGTCTGCCTTATTGTCTATTTAGTTCGAACTTGAAAATTACAGAAATTAAAATTGCGAAATAAGACCTGTATACAAACATACCTTTGACGCTTTATATTACATCCAACTCTTTCTTACCTGATATATATCTGGATGGAAACCGATGATTGAAAGTAATCTTTTATGGAAGGTTCATACCATCGGTTAGGTTAATTGATATGTGAAATCATTGTTTTGCATGTTTATTGTTTATTGGTCAGGTATGAATGCAAATGAGCGGAATACAAAAGCATATATCGTGCCAGCTGATGTGTCACTTATCGCTATTACATCTCTTTTATCTAAACAATTTGACTTCACTTCAGGTATATAGAGTCAGTGTTTAATGCAATCAGCATTCATTCTGCAGCATATTGCTTTTAAAATTTGGTGCATTTGATATATTGCCAAATTTGATATTTTATTAAAGATAGGGAAACCGAAAAAAGAACACATCATTCAGGACTGACTTAACATTCCATGTGGAACTTTCCCTCATAAATTTATACTCAACGAAAGAAATACAAACGAATGATAAATGCAAATCCTGTTGTTTGATGTAGCAATTCGGTGTATTTTCTGCTTCTCAATTTTACTTTTAATGCTGTCTAAATACAACGTTGTCGATCTGTCAGCGTTGACATTTGCATAACTGTGCGTTTTGTATGCGTAAGCAATGTCAATATGAATGAATATGATGGCTATAGTTATTATACAATATTTTTCGGTTACCTGATTGTGAAAAGCGAGAGAGAGAGGATGCGAAGATCCATAAAAATATGCAAATCTGACATTGCGCCGATATGCAAATACATATCCTTGAAAATGATTGCGTTGAACGATGGGACATTTTTTATGCGTAACAATTTCGTAAATAATGTGCTGCTTAAGATGCTGAAGTCCTTACTTGTTTATGAATTGTGTAAACACAGAACACTTGCTGATTCCGCTTGTTATAATGTTTTTTTTTTCTCTATGGGAAGTTTTGTTTATTCAAACTTATTCTTATTATTTAGTTTAAATGTTTTTCTTACCATTAAAAAAAATTTGCATACTGAATAACGCATCAATCAAGCGGCCATTGACTTAACTGCTGGTTAATTCTGATTGAATTCCACTATCAAATTTCAGAAGTGGGGAAACATCATAGGGGAGTTAGCACAATATGTGCTTTTTCCATTTTTCGAAATTGGCCAACCGGGCCGGTTTCATAAATTACCGGCAAGACGCAAAGTGACGCCTCTATGCATAAATGAACTTGGTCGCTAGTAGAAATTTTTTACAAGAGATTGCCTTTTGTCATAATTGGCCGGTGCAAGTAAAAAACCGGATGTTGTGAAATTTGTACTGTTTTTTGTACTGTTTTCGTACATTCGAAAGTTTTTAACTACGGTCGGAGTTGATGAGCCAATGTGAAAATGATACAGAAGGTTTCGCTGTAGTATACCATGATATGTGCCAAATTTCCTAGCTTTGGCTCCAGCAATCCCCAATTGGCTCCAGACAGACAGACATAGACATACCATACGCGCACACGCGACGTCACCATAGCATGCATTTGCAAGCAAATTTATTAATAAAAGGGCATGCATATAAGGTTAACCAAACTGCGCAATAATTTCAGAAGAAAAAAGAGCATCATGAAGCATTATGATATTCGTTCTATTGTTAGCAAATTTTTTCATCGGATTATTGAAAGAGAAAGGCAGAAGCATTTGGAAAGCAAACAAGAATTTTATTTTTATTGATGACAAATAAATGTCAATGTTAAACACAAGATGCACATCCTCTAGCAATGTTTGAAAGCACTTCAGCTTGCATCCATCCATTTTCTAGAATATTAAAAGCGCACCTTTGTCTGTCTCATCGAGCGCATTTTCCTAATTTCGCATTAAAAATGCAACGTTTCGCAGCGATTTAATTGCCCTAGGCGATTTTAATGCACCTGTGAAGTCATAAAGAGTATATTAAAGACAAAAAGCCCCTTCTTTTATTAAAAAATAAAACCTACCGACGTTGAAATGAAACGACTTGTTACAAATTGAAAAACAGTAGAGTAGAAGATTGCTTATTTTTTCCGCTCGAAGTTTATTTTTTGATTGCGTTTGATTTTTTTTTTTTTTTGAGTGCAGGGGAATAAAGGTAAATATTAGTGATTAATTTCTTAGAAAAAAAAAAGGAAAAAAGGAATACCAATGATTCAGAAGTTGTTGACTTCTCGCACAACAGTTGAATTTGTCTTTTTTTTTTTCTTATTAAAAAGTGTATTTTTGTCGAAATTAGAAGAATTTTCGAATTCAAAATTTTTCCTTAAAATCTTTTCTGATAAATTTTCGCATCAAAGAAATTTGTCTTATTGAAAGAAAATTTCTTTTTGGTGATTTTTGGCTAAAATTCACTCGATATTGGACCATTATTCTATTGTAGCATTAATTTCAAAGAATCCACTTCATTTCTGCAGATGTTCACCGCCATATATTTTTGATTTTATTATTTGTAATTTATTGGTTTTGAAATTTTAACCTTTTAAGCCTTCATCGTTACGCTACAATTATCCCACAATCTTTGCTATGAGTTGTGATGTTTGAGCTTATAAGTGTCATGTAAACTGTAACTTGTTTCTGCAAAAAAAAACCTCCTTCTTGAGTTATGGTGACGGTGATTTAAGTCTTCGATTTTCACTTTTCCCGAGAGCATAAATCGTCAAGCATCATAAGTTAATTATAACACAGCGATACGTCGATAGATTGTTTAAGAGGCAAGAACTAAACAGTGATAACGTTCATCGCATCTAATTCGATGATTTCATATCGCATTCATTCAAGTACCAATTCAAAAAAAAGTCGACCTGTTGATTCAATTATTTTTTGCGCTCTATCGATCCCGCATATGTCTTGGATCGATTTAGCTAGCACAGAAAATCAGCAATTTCGACGAGAAACAATTCATTTCTAGAACAGCTGTTTTCGTCGATAATCCTCTCATCTGCATTCTATAAGATTAAGATTTAACGAAACGATCTGCGCTTAAACTTTTTTTTCCTTTTTTTCCATCGATTATAATGAATAAAAGAAAGCCTAAGTTATAGTAGAATTAAATGCAACCAACGCAGAGATCGTCAAACATAACAGTGAGTCTTTCCGCATAAACAAAGGAACACTAATACAATTCATGGAGTCAGTTGTTTAGTGGCTAAAAGATTGGAGTCTAATATAGCACTAAAAATCAAAAAGTGATGGTTCAAGTACAATTTGATTCTTTTTTTTCGAGTCACGTTACATACAAAAAACAGCCTGATCTGACCAAACCAACCAGCGTTGTGAGACGATGATCAAAGCGAAAAAAAAAAATTATTAGAGAGGAAAAAATGCCAACGAGCGGTTTAATGCACGTGCCGGATTGGTGATCGTGGTGCAATAGTGTTGGCGGCAATCGACAATGACAGCCGATACGCACGCAAGAATCATCTGTCCAAATGGCGGAATTGTTGCGTGCACTCGCCAAGCGGCGTAGTACTTTTACCATTCGGCAGATGGCTGGTCCGATGCACACTTGTGAGTGAGCTGTCCAGTGCGCACGCACACTCGCCCCACCCAACCACACCACTGCTCATATTGCCAGCCGTTTTGCGATTCACATTTGATTCAATTCTTTGCATTTTTATTTTTATTCATTAATTTTTGTTTTTTTTTTACAAATTATTCTTGAAAAATTGTTTTTCTTCTCGTGTTTCAAATATTTCCGGTTCCGTAAATTTCTTAGAGTAAGATTAACACAAAAATTACTAGAGCTATTTTCTTTGTTCCTCTTTTTCCATCATGGTTCTTTCCAGTTTTCTATGGAAATATTTGTATGAGAACCTCTTAGCAATAATTTATGCATATGTACGATGTATTGCACATCGTGCAGATGATACAAATGAGATGTTATACGTCAAACTTCTGTTGGAGTGGGGGTGAAGGATGTAGATGGTACGGGGTGGTATCGTCTTGTGAAAAGGGATAAGAGGCTGCACTATCGTTAGACAACAGTTTAACAGCTTAAAGTTGCAGCTATATTGTCGCTCAATAAGCTTCTTGCCTCAATCGTTTATTTTTGAACTCTTTTAAGAAAAAATTCCCTCTCAGTATCGCGCAGAATGCTCTCTTCCCTCTCTATCTCTGTAGACGATGATTCGACGATATTGAAAGGTGTTTATGTGAATACTGATACACGTTGAAAATTTCATTTGAATGAAAAGTTGTTCTCGATTTTCGCTTCTAGAAAGAAACGGAACTAGGCCTTCAGATGATCGTCGTAAACCTGTTGATTTTCATCTGTCCTAGCATATTGCTATTTTTCTTATTTTACTTACTGTTTATTTATTTATTTATTTATTTATTTTCTGTGTTTTGTCGATAAGTGATGAACTTATTGAATCTGTTTTATAGGACATATGAATTGATTTCCTCTTCTATTCTCTATAAAAGTCAAAATCATATATGCATCATCTTATTACTAAAATATTCAGTGATTAAGGACGAATATTTAAGCGTAATATATCGCGGTGACTCGTTTGATAAGCTACTAAATTGCTGATTTGAATCTGAATTTCTCTCTCTAATAATCTTAAGGAATGAACATGTAAAGCTAAAAAATATGGCCTTCTCCCGCATTACCATATCCACTTCTTTCGTAAATCTTTCTCAGTTCGATTCACAAAATATTATGAATGTTGTTCTAAATGACCAATTATTTTCACGAATATAACATTAAAATTTTTGAATTGAATAAACTCTAATTAAATCAGATAGGAAATTATATAAGGGAAGTGAAATTTCTCATAGAATTGAAACATAAATGGAACATCACTTAGTATTGAATGTGACAGCTGCATCAACGAGGTGTTTGCTAACAGAACATAGCCAGATTTATAAATGGTATGATGTTATGTTGTGTTACTTACAAAGTGACATTTTTGACGTGTAGCGTTACTGACAGCGCCATGAAGTGTTTACCTTTCCTACTGAGGAATGTCCAAACATTATGCATACAAAATTCTTTAAGTAGCACTCTTTTGTTATGAGTTGTAATTTTTAGGCAATTTTCAATTTTTGATCGTTTCCTGATCTTATTATCGTTACCACTTCAGTTTTTAACAAGCTAAAGGTATCCTTCCTTCCCTCAAATTTTGCACTTTTCTCTCTCTCTTTTGCTTTTTTTTTCTCATTCTCTTCCTTTCTTTCTCTTTCATTCACCTTCTCTATGTGTTTATCTTATCCTTCTTTTTTTTTCCTCATTCTGTCTCTTTGCATTTTTACAAGTGTTTGTGTATATTAGTCAGTCCAGATGTTCAGTTTGCATACTTGTTTAACAACCTGTTGTTTTTAATGGATGCTATTGCAAAAAAGCACATATTGTGCCAACCATCAAATTTTTCATTACAATATAGATTGCATCTAGTACCACATTGTACGGTCTCTCTGTACGTCGAATAATTATCAAACTACAAAAGTTACACATATTTGATATTTTCACATTATATTCATTCCTATTCTTTTTATAATATTTATTGTATTTAATTTACGCTATACAAAAATATATCTTTGCTTTTTTTTCTCTCAAAAATTATTCTCCCTTATCAAATGATAAAAAATTTCCGCAAAATTTATCATTTTTATCAAAATTTGCATTATTTATTCATTTGATCGTTAGCCGATTATCGAATAGAATTTTTTAATTGAAGTATTTTTTTTTCACTAAAAATTTAAATCACCAACGACTTTCAATCTAAAATATCGGAAAGGAGTTTATTGAAATCTGTATTTATAACGATAAATATTTATGTATCATTTCATTCATTAGCTTGTCAAGATAAATGAGAATATGCCAAATTTATTTTCAGCTTAAAGAAGAGCACTTTCCATTGCCAAAATTTTTTTTTATAGAATCGATCCATATACCCAAAGAGGATTAAAGCTTCTTTACCTTTTTCTAAAAAAAGAATATAACCTTGATACTCATAATCTTTTAGGGGAAAGATAGATTTATTGTATATACGTTTTTTAGTTAATATCTGAGATATCCTCGAGTATTAAGCAACCTTTGATAGTAACCTAGCGTGTTGTTGACTTATCATATAATAGCCTTTTATTTCTGATCACCTCTCGAATTTATATATTATTACGAGCATTCCACTTAGTAGCTAGCGTATCCTTAACTTATATAAATTGATTTCCAGTAAGTATTCAATACTTACTTCGCTATACTCTCTATGACAAACTGCAATAATACGAATGCGCTTTTTACGCTTTCAATAATCAACGGCGTGAATATATTGTATGGCATTGCATTTGATGTGTTTTTACAGAAAAATTTAAAAAAAAATAAAAATTAAAAATTAAACAACTTCTGAAAAAATATAGTCATCTTATCAAAAGAGTTTTTATCTAATTTATTGCGAATCGTTTCCCACTAATGTTCCACTTTCCCACTTTTGCCAATTTTTTATTATTTAATGTTTAGAAAAAGGATATTGTGTTGTAATACTTAAAAATATGCTAAATTACTTGATAATTAAGTAATAAATAGTAATTGTTACTTTAAATAAAAAGGTCATATTTAGCTGCATCCATTTTGTAAAATTTCAGTTGAAATTTCTCCATCAGAAATTTTATAAAAACATGTTTTTTTTTTTTAAATATAACATAAAATCAAAAATTTTTGAATAATATCATAAAAAGTATTGGAAATTTTTAAAATCAAATTAGAAGCTTTTTTTTTTTTAAGAACGAAATTGTGCATTTAATTTGGCAATTATTTTCAATATTCACACTGTTGTGGCATTTTTGCTAATTGTGCGGTAGGTTTAAATAGTTGTTCGCCATCGTATATTTTCATTTGAAAAAGTTAATATTGTTGCTGTATTGATGTCATATGAACAAGTTTATATGTGACGTTTTGTGTCAATTTTTTCGGAATTTTTCGTTTCTTTTTTTCTCCAAAAATTTTTTTTTATATGTGCTGATTCGATCAACATCATCGATTCGGCGATTTATGAGGTTTTGGCCTTTCAGGATCTAGGTGCCATCTATTATTTTTGTGGATTTTCCAACGTATTGATGAATACTTTTGATTGAAGTAGAGAGGATGGAGAGATATTTTCTGCTTGTATAGCATAAAATTTGCATAATGAAGGAGTTTTTGATGAAAGTTTACGGGATCATCGCAAAGAGGAGATGTGATTTTATGCTGTCATTCATTAAGCTCTACTATTCATCAATATTTGAGCTATTGCTACACATCCATTTGCTTTGTTGCTGTGATTTTTCTTTTTGTAGTGCTATTTTTTTTTTTCATTTGGTTGAGAAATTAGCCCGGATATGACTACTTTATATATATATATATATATATATATATATATATATATATATATAAAGTATAGCACCTTATAATAGTATTTCAAATAATATAGGCAGTGGTAAGATGCGGAATCTGATTTTCTCGTCGACATAAAATTATCTACATTTAGTTTGAAAGCATCCCGTATCGTTGTACACAATTCTTTCAACTACTAATAACTGGTTTTGATTCATATTGAATGTTGCTGACTGACACTTAAAGGGGATGGTTTTGAAAATTGATGCCGCTATCGACCAATGTTAAGGATACGCACTTTAAACTTTTGTATTGATCGGTGTTTAACGAAAGAAATCAACTAGTTCTCGCTAAATGAACCAATGGACTTCTAAATATCCTTTTATTTGCCCTCTAGATTTCTAGTGAAGCTTCACTTCATGTTATATTGTCTAAATCTGTTTTATGCTGTATAATTACACTTAGCAAGGTAGGGGCTTATATTCGGGTCAGTGGCTAATTTTCCTTATAATTTTTGAAGCCAACATATATTCAAGGAGTAAAGTTATGGGGAGGGGAGCGAAAGATCTTATAAGAACAAAATATGGTGGTTGATTTCTAATACGGAGGCAGATTTGAAAGATATAAATTCAAGCGTGTTTTGGAGTTTGTATTGTGATACAGTGATACATTGGCAATTCAGAAATTATCACTGTATCACTCTAATAGCTAACAATGGGATTAATTTTTTTGTTGAATCATAGAAGCAATTGGGGATTTTCCGCTGCATTAGTAGATGTATTTGTAATTTTGGTCTTTTAGCAGTTTCGCCCATATACGGTATATATTATGAGTATTGCGCAAATGTCTTTTTTCTTTTATTTTTAAGTGATCGTAAGCGAATCTTCCGGCTATTTTAACACCCATCCCCTCTCTCCCACGTTTCCACTACGCGAAAGGTTGTTAATGAATTCTGGAAAAAACTCAAGCTTTTTATTTATTAATGCATTGAAAATTGTGGTAGATCTCCATTGTTTTCATAAAATATTGTATAATGTGTTATACTAGAGGAAAGGAAAACCTTTCCCTTTCCCTTCTTTTAGCTGGCCTAATCTTGATTTCTGCCGATTGCAGAGGTCATAGTTTCTTTAATGGCGTGACCTGTAAGCATTTTCTCGTAAGTAGTTCATGCTTGTGCTCATATTTTCCTTCATACATTAATGTATAGACTTTTAATTGAGCTTTAAACAAATACGTTTCCATTGATTTTTATTAAATTCATTAATTTTTATATATGCATTTATATGAACGTCCGATTAAATTATATATATATATATATATATATATATATATATATATATGCTATATCTAAGATGAAATATTAAAGTGGGAATATTTTTAAAGGATGCCACCCGCGCCAACATCATTTCTGGCACGACGTTCGGTTGGTTTTCTAGCCGGAGGTCTAGCAATGGCCGCCGCACTTGCTTGGTTCATTAGAAGGCAGCGTTCAAGGAAAACATTTAAGAGGCAAGCTATTGAACACATTTTCCACAATGTGGTGATTATTAGTTCTATGATTTTTAATGGGAGCTTGATAATTGAGCTTTTTTATACGAATTTTTGCAGAAATTTCCGGTTAATTTTAAGTTTGGTAGGACAAGTATGTACTTTACAAATGGCGGAAATCGCATAGATGATGCAGGTAAATGACAAATTGCAAAAGAAATTTTCTTATGAGTAAAAGTCGAAGCGGGTAAAAAACGTTAAATTTCTTACTTGCATATTTTTTTATTTTTAAAAATTAACAACTCAAACATTATTCTCTTTTAGAGATGATAACGCATAGAATTTTTGCACGTAAATATTTTAGAATACATTTTAATGCGACGGTTTTAACGAGAAGTTTATAGATCCTTGTCCAAAAATGTTATTAAAAAATCTTTCATTTTAAACTGTTGTAATTTTTAGATGTATAAAAAATCTACTCCTTTATTATTCAACGATTTTTCGTTCTTCCACCTTTTTCTCTACGTCAAACATGGCAGCCAAGTGATCTAAGGTATGGAGAAGGGTCGGGGGGGGGGGGGGAGTAAATCTTCAACTAGTTTACTACTCGGTGGTTTTCATCAGATTTGCTAATGACTAGCAAATTCAGTATATATCTACTGGTAGTTTCAGTAAAAACCGATCGATGGTTATTTATTAGCGGGGATTCCATTTTTTTTAAAGATATTTTTTATTTATATATTAAATAAATCTGTAAGTATCATAAATTTTTTAGGCTAGAGGCTAGCGATACAACCGATCGTAACGAGACTCACCTGCATAAGACAGGTAAAGAGCAATCATGCAATTTGGATCGTAAACAATGCTGCAAACAAGAAACGAATCGGCAAAATGATCTACATAAGGTTTAATTTTATTTTATTCTTAGTGTTCTTTTGATCAGATAGTAAGAAGTATTTTTTTGTTTTCTAGTCGAGTTGTTGGCCAAGCATACTTATAATTTACAGTCCATGGGAATTACGATGGTTGGTCGGGAGCCCCTCCTCCCCTCCCCCAGAAGCAAAGACATTTCGATGCCTTAATCCCATTTGAAAGTACTTTGTTTCACTTGTTGCATTCAGATGTCATTTCGCAGTTTTGTTTTAACGAAAAAATTTTGTGCGCTATACAGTTAAAAGTCTCTTTTAAAAGCTTATGGTACTTACTTTGTATTTATGCTTTTTTTGGGGGAGGGGGGAGGGGGAGGAATGGGTAGAGATGGAAAGTGCATACTTTCTCTTGGCGTCATGGCGTGCTGACTTTGAAGTTACACTGCTTTAACTAAAATATTTCGACTTCCACGTGAGGAATAAAAGTTTTGGGAAAGGAAGGGGGTGGGGGGGGGGGGAAGAATGAAGTAAAGCACCTCATCTCCAATATTCTCTGGAAAAAGAAAACTTGTTTAGAAAGGCGATTGAGTCTTGAAAAGTGTTCTTCCCATCCGAATAGGAGAAAGGGTATAAATATTCGAATCATTCTTTTTCCCTTACGGCGTCGTGGCATCGATCGATAAAGTGTAGTTCGAGCGGCAACTAATTTTTGTACTTTCCGATGATGTCACGGTCTCAGTAGTTCGTTTATATATAAAAGAGTCATTGATCAATGATTTTGGAAAAATATTTCAGAGAGACCTGGATATTCCTCTTTTTAATTTTCAGGTTGATTTAGGATGAAATCTAGGATGAATTGTTTGTATTTTAGGTGCAAGTTGAAGCCGAAGAAGCGATATGCGATTCTGGGGGTGGAGGTGATGGGCACGTATCTGATAAGGTCATGCCTAACGACGTGTCTAAGGTTTGTTTGTTGAATGAATAAACGATTATTTGTTTTTTGAAAAGGTTGTATGATGTGAGCTTTCTTTAAGATGCGATAACTTGCAATATATTTGCCTATATAAATGCGAATGGAATGGCTCTCATTCAATAGTTATTAGCTAACCTTTACCACTGCTGTATATTTACCTGTGCAGTAGTGTGCTAATGGATTGTTCAGACTTTGTCTTCCTTTATTAATGCGATTCTTGGGTGAAAATTACTGATTTTTTAAACGTATTGTGAAATGGGGTGTTGATGAAAATGCAGTGGGATCAAATTTTAACAAATTTACTGACTCCTTTAGATTAATATTATGCATTTCAAGTATTTATGCTTGCCGATCTATACGTATGTTCATATATTAGAAAAACTTTCAGCCGGCGACGACCGCCGTTACGGAAAGTGAAGCATATGAGATCAATTCATCGACGGAATCGTCACCTCTCACATCAGAACATTCTGGAGATGTGGATGATTTGGTCACTGAAAACTGCAATATCGCTCTTGTAAGTTTTTATTGAGGGATTTATTTTTAATGTTTATTCAAAAGTTTATTCTCTTTTTCTTTCTTAAATTATATTAGAAGCGGATGAATGAAACGTTGCTCTCTTAACTATGATATCTCTCTAAAATATAAGAGTAGCAACGCAAGTGTTTCAGTGATAAAATAGACATCGATTTACTGTCTATGACATTCTTCTAGTTGATAGTCGAAACGAATGGATGAGTGAATCGAACAAAAATTTTATTGAGATGGAAAGGCTTTTGAGTATTCGTTTATTTTGTTATAATGTGCAACTTTTTGAGTTAAAGTGACTATCATTGGAAAAAAAGGGATTGATTCCTGAAAATATTTATTGAGGAAGTGCGTATTTGGGATTGATGAAGATGGGGGAGGGGAGGGAAGGGGTGAGGATTTCATTTGACGTTTCTTTGCATAAATTGTTGAATATTTCTGAATTAAAACGGTATGTATATTTAAATGGCCCATGAGGGAATGAGGAATTTGTGAGGGTTAAGTTATGTAAACTACCATTCTGTATTCCGATATGCGGAATTGAGCCATCGAGTGATTTCTTTCTGGATTGGAAATCGATCAGCGCCTTTAACGATTCGGCCACTCAAACAATTGCCAAAGAGTGTATTATTTTTAGCAGGCACCAGAAGCGGGTGATCAACCAAAAGTATGCGAGCAATCACCGGCACTGCTAAAGTTGGACGCAGAAGAGGCCCCATTTAGTTGGTCCGACGAGGTGGAGATGTCGGTGCTCAGTAAACTGTCATCACCGGGTGACAGCAATGCAAACAACGTAACGATCCCCGATGAGTCGACGGCAATGCAACCACAGAATGGCGATACATCATTTAAGCGTGCAGAATCACCGACCACTCGAAGTGAGGTGAGTGGAATCTTTTAAGGTGAAAGCATCTTTGATATTGATGGATTTACCTTTACCTATCCCAGTGAACTTGAATCATTGAAATGGAGGTTAGAGGACTGTCGAATGGAAGCTTCTGCACTAAAATATCTTATAAAAGTTTTATTCACCTGATGAGCTTCGGATCATGCAATCTATGGCTGCTGTCTTACTGGGAAAATAACAGTATAAAGAGCTGTAAATGCCTAAAATTAACCGAATAAAATGTGTTTTGATAAACAGAAGGTTTAAAGAAAACGTGAAATTTTTCTAACGAATGGGTAGAATGGTTTTTTTTTTGTTTTCTTCCAAGAAGTATTGGTCGAACTAGAGGTTGGGGGATTGTCTTATTAGCTCATTCCTGTTTGAAGAAGTGGAGGGCACACATGAGTCACTTTTACGTCTGCATAAATTGGCTCATTTCTTGAACGCCAAGGCCATATTTGAATATGTAAATAGCGTAATTTATTGCTTTAGAGTTCGTTAAGATTTGTAGAAAAGAGTCAATAAATCAGACTCGTCATAATAAATAAAGATCGGAAATGTATAGTGTTGCGGCAAATTTTATATCATTTCCGCTCTGCACACTTATTTTGGTAGTAGTTTATTGAATAGTTGTATTTTTAAGCAATTTTATAGTTGGTTGGTTATGAGCAATAAGGTTTCCAAGGTAGGAAAGATCACAATGCAAATAAATTTATTTTTCGGTGAATAATTTATGTAAGAGGAGGAGAGTTTCCAGACTTTTCGATAAGCATCTAGTCTAGACGTATATCAAGTTTCATTTGAAAAATTTTTGGGAAAAAATTTTCCAAGAAGAAAAAAATAGCGAATGCATTTTGAATTGCGGCATCGAATATAATTCATCACTTAGATGAAAATCTTTGCTGCGCTTTCATGGGGAAATTTTAATGTTTTCTTTTTTTCTTTTTTTTTTTAACTGTGCTATCCTGATTGTGATATGATCGCTTGATTTTTTTTTTTTTCAAAGGTATTTCAATATTTCAAGTCTTTGTTTTTTTAAGTGATCTCATCTCTCCCTTTTTTTTTTTTGAATTCATTATCATTTTCTCTTTCTTTCAATCATCCCTTCGTTCACTCTCTCTCTATGTATCTCTTTGTCTCTCTCTTTTTCTTTTATCGTCATTTCTTTTGCTTCTTTTTTTTTTTTGCGCAGATTTCGTTGTTTTAGCATCTTTGCGTCGAAGAATGGGATTTTGATTATTTAGTTCCATGCGTAGGCAATATTTTATAAATTAGAGCAGCTGTGAGTGGGAGATGATCTTGAATAATTGTTGAATAATTATTTATAGATTCTGCATTTGAGTGACGCTCCATGTGAATAATAAAATTAGCTGTAAAAGGATGAGACGTGAGACACCCTAATTTTTTCTCATTGTAATAAGTGTCATCAAATAAAATTTTACTTAGTATCATCAGGTGAATGTTTCACTATATGCGGCAGTGATTATGCCCTTAGCTAATTTTATTGCAGTTAATTGGCAGATGAGCGGGAACAACCTATAACATTTGACCTTAGGCGTTATTGGGAGAGGGATTGTGTCATATTTTTATATTGCTTCAGCCACTTAGTTCTATAATCTTACGCTTGCTTCCGCATAGTAGGGGTGCATGAGTTGGGAATTCGAGTAAATTCTTTCGATTTATAGATACCTAATTTTTTATAGTTGGAATGCAAATGATTCATTAATACAAGTGGCATGAGTTGTTCGGGGTATCCTGATTTTGCATTCCATCGATGGAAGAGTGCATCTGAATGGTAGAGAGAAGTCATGATCAGTCGTGAAAACTTCTACGAAAGTAGTTTCATCTACGATATTTTCTAATTAGTTTACCTAGATTATGACTGTTTTATTTTTCCATCCTTCCTTGTCTTTCCCTTGTTGTCCTCCAGCTTCCAAAAGATTTATTCAAAAAACGAATGTTTTTGATGGTGAATGGATGCAGTAAGGTGAGCGTGAATGTTGTCAATGCGTTGTGCAAGCGATGTTGATAAGAGGTGTGTGCAAGATTTATTCACGAAGATGACCTTGATGCTATGTGTTGCCTATTCAAGAGCACATTGTTCGGCGATCATGTTCCGTATTATATGAATGAATTATCCATAACAATGCAACATTGTGGGAATATGGGCATATTTCTATCTGATTATACGGGAAAACACACGAGAAGTTTTAAGCCTGTACATGCTCTTGATTTGTCAGTAGTTCATTAGGTAATTTAAGTTGGAAAGATGCAGATACAACTGACTTTTTGAATGGATGGAATGAAACAGAAGCAAGGACGAACCTGATGTCCGGAAATTTGTTTGTGCAATAAATCACTGAATAATATCGTCGCCTCACTCCTTCCTGTTCCAAACCCCGCTTGGCACTTTGCTGTTCTCAGTAAGTAAGAATAACATTATTGAGACATGTGCAATAACGCGTAAAGAATGCAGGTACTTAAGGGTGCCAACAAAGTGAAGTAGAGGAAAATACATTGTATCGTTGTTTGTCGGCGCCGAACGAATGTGACGCAAAAATGAGATGATTGAAGGGAGGTTTAGTTTGAGCTGGATTGTCCATAATATTATATTTTTTGAAATTTTTCTAAAATTAGGCCTAGGAGAAATGAGGGAGGACCCTATCATTATAAAGGACTCTTTGCTGATTAATAAAAGCTTATTGAACTCCGCAATCGGAAGGTGAAATAATGCATATCACATGCTAAATGCTTTCGCATCGTTTTGAATATTTTTGGCAGTACATATGCTTTGATGGATATTATTGTGGGCTCTTTTCTTTTGGTTTGAAGATGTTAAACGGCGTCAACTTGCATGCAGTGCGTAAATAATCAATAATAGTGCATTTGTTATTTGTTACAATTATTTTTATGTTAATGTAGTAGTCATCTACTATTATAATGTAATTACTTTCATCAGTTGATTATTTATGCGTTGATTTGGTTTTGTTCGTTAACTAGCGGCATAGCGCTGTGTGTCTATTAAGTGTGCTTGGGCTGCATCCTCAATTAATGAGATGGGATGGCGAGTTTTTGATAGCAATGAACACCTTTTGTTCGTACAGGGGAACGACGCTGATGTACCGTCACGAAATGCGGACCAAGTTTTCATTAGTCATCGAAAACGCTGATCATTATCTCAGTTTCAGCTGAACTATAATTGGATTCGAGACATATAGGCGTTAACCATGTATGAGACACTTAGTAATATGTTCGAGTGTAATTCGCAGCAGCACATTACCTTTCTCTCCCTGTGTCGCAGTCCTCACTTCTGCCACCTCCATCTTTCTACCCATCCTATTTTTTTTAAAGTTCACATCTTCAGTCGTTTCGTCTCGCGTTTTCTTCTCATAATGCTTTCAAAACAAACACGAAAATGCATCGATGAAGAGTGACACTAGCGTAATAATTTGCATTTCAATAGGAGCTTAGTGGGAATTTTCTATTGTGTTATTGATAGGAAATAAATATACAATGTCACGGAAATATAGTGGATTGATTCCATGTATAATATGAGAAATTTTGTTTGCTCTTTAAATAACTTTATTGTTCTAATCATTATCACTAATATTGTCATATAGGATATGAGCGAATTTTGAATTACATGCGTAGTTCACGTGAAGCTTATTGCTTTCGACAGTTGTCAAAATGCGATCGAGGCAAATGGCTGGCACCATCATTTTGTTTGTATCCACCGCTTCAGTTCCTCGTTGTCTAAACTGTTGTCTGTCAACATTGTTTGTGGTGATATAGAGGTATTTGTTCTATACAAAAGACGGCTCAAAGAATAGCTGTACGTGTGCCAAAAAAAGCGTGATAGTCGGCTAAAAGCTGATCGATGATAGCGGCTGGTCGAAATGTTGATGTGAGGAATGCCGCGGCTTGTTTAGATGGCTAGATGCCAATCGGCATTATTCAACAAGGGAATCGAATCTATGCACCGAATACAAGTGGCTATGCAAAAACTATGCAATTGCAATCTTTTTGATGATGGCGATGCATCGATGAAAGAAAGCTAACTCCTCTCTAGTAACCCTTTTGAGTCGAAGTAGAGTGCACTTTTTGAGATGCGTGCGTGTGTGTGTGTGCGTGCGTGTAATATATGCACAAGATGTGCAATTGAGGGTATGGTGCAACGATGAACGCGTGCAATGCACATGTGTGCACCTTGCATACAACACACAACGAGGTTGTATCATTGGTGAAGTGTTTGGTTTAGCAGTGATCGTTGCCAAAAAGGGAATACGGCACGTTTTCTATCGATGACGATTTGAGCAATACGATTGTCGTCTACCTGCAAAGTGTTGCCATTCACTATTTTCATCCATTGCTGTGTGTCTGTCTTCTGCTGTGTATCTCTCAACAGGCAGCGAGTACTTTGGATTGGCCGCCCGATTGGTTTTGTGTCATTTGCTCTCTCGTTCTCTGTTTGCCTAGGCGGCGTTAACGAAGCGCCACATTCGACGGCTATCATCTAGTGGTCAACCTTTTTCCTCAATTTGACCATTACGGAGGTTCGTTTAATTGAATTGGTCACTCTGCATTTGCGCATTTCTACCAGCAATAAACGACCGGAATTTCGATAGACGACTAGTTTTTTATGTCTGGAATTCGCTATCGGCATTGACCTGATTGCCATCCCATTGTCACGTTCAG
Source organism: Baylisascaris procyonis (assembly GCA_037389465.1). Classification (NCBI taxonomy): domain Eukaryota; kingdom Metazoa; phylum Nematoda; class Chromadorea; order Rhabditida; family Ascarididae; genus Baylisascaris; species Baylisascaris procyonis. The sequence continues at coordinate 54,389 of JAZARR010000067.1, forward strand.
CTTTCCGGCATCTTTCATACAACATCTGTCTAGGTAATATTCAAAGAGCTGCTGGCTATATCATTCGTGCTGGACGCACACCTAAGCAAAGTCGTCTAAATATTGGCGTTTTCGTTGATGGTTGGCCCTGATTATTGGAATATTTTAAAAAAGGTGTATTTGTGAACGCCTACGATTATTGGTGGAATTTACTGCTTCAAAAGCTGCCCACTATATGGTATTCTCTGAACACTCCCGATGTGTGATAATATCTTTTCAATCATAGTGACTCGGTGTCGTTATTGTTAATAATATTTTATTTGCTCTTGTCATCTATTCTATTGTGTTTTGTTGTTTTTTCGTTGGTTTATTCCTACAAAATCGTTCACAATTTTTTTTACTATGATGACTACTTCAGTACGAATAATGCCTCCGATGACATCAGCACCATTTTTATTCAATCATCCTACACGTATTCCACCATTATTACCTGTACCGACACATATCCCACCACCACCAATGCCAGCCGGAATGTTGGCATGGCTTATTACTCGAGGTCCATTAACTCGAGCATCACCTACTGTTTCATCGGGATCAGGGCGATCGAGTGTTTCATCGGCTGCCGGGAATACGAATATTGATTGGGTAACTACCTTATTTACTACATTTATTAGGACTTTTTCTTTTATTGAAACGGTTTTGTAACCTAGTTGAATGTCGTCGAATAGAGTGCTGATATGCGTTATACATAGTGATTAATCCTATGGCACTGTGCGAGATTGATTTTATGCGATACCGATAACGTTTACGCCACCTGTTTATACCACATCTGGAATGCAGCTCATCTTGTGCTCTTTGCATTTACTGATCACTGGCTTTGCATATAAAGTAGTCATATAGTTGTTTGTTTTCTTTGTTATGTTGCTTCCTCTCCGATTCTATATCTATGACTATAATATGCAAATTTTTTGGACATTATTTGCGTGGTTCATTGAAGAGATCAATGTTTGCCGCATCAAGTGGCGTTGATGATCGGGTATGTTGCACTTTTAACCAACAAAAATATTCGATGTTTAGCCGATTGGGGTAGCATTAGATGAGGCAGCGCTTTTTGAAAGTGCCAATTTGGTTGGAGTTATTAAAAAATGAAATAGGAATTAGAAAAAAACTAGTAGATTTAATGTTTAAAATGGTGTAATGTATAACATAGTCTCTTATCGAGAAATTTTTTGCTAGAATATTTTCCGAATAATGATATTTAAATATTTAAAATATTTAAATAAAATGGTGTTATCGATGATAGCAATTGGCACAAAGTCTGCGAGCCATTTTTTTAGAAGAATTGCAAAAAAAAAAAAAAAATGAAATATCTGATTGGCGATGTAAAGCTTCATAGTCGGCCATTTTCTGAAGGGATTTGGATGGGTATTAAATGAACTTGCGCGTGCAATGTCGAAGTTTATTGTCATATAGGAGGGTGTATTATGAGTCCTCTTTTTTGCTTTTCTTCTATGGACGTTAGTTAGAAGAGAAGCAAACAGTTGTGATAGACTGACACATAGATTGGTTGGCAATAAACGTATAGATGCGTGGTAGCTACTGGTTCGTGTATTAGTAGCTATCAATAGATGTTTGATCTTAAGCAAATAGAGGTGATACGGTTTGCCTCGGACGTTTTTCTTTATGCTAACTAGTTCCTTAATGATGCATTGTTTCGTCTGCAGTTGAGAAAAAAGATGTGCTTATTTCTCTTCTTATATAGTAAAGACATAATTTGTTGCGACCTTGGTTGATAATTTTTTTATCATCCTATCTTAGATGGTCATTTAAAAAATTTTGGGAAGTTTTTTTTTGATGCTGGTTCCACGGAGACACGAATGTTTTTTGTTTGAATGATTTGATAAATTTGAGTATTGGATTGTTACGTAATGAATTTTGATTCATTCCTTTTCAGCCACTCTCACACACTTTCTCTCTCTCTCACTTCCCTTTCCCTTTCCCTTTTTCTCCTTTCTTTGTTTTCTCTGTCTTTCCTTGCCACTTCCTCCCTCTCACTCTCTCATCCGCTTCGATATAGTTGTTGCTGAAGGTGATGCCGAAGTAGATATGCAGTAGTGAAGGTCATTCAACGATTTAACCTTTTTTTTTGTTTAAAGATGGCTCATAAAACTTTTCAGTGAGCACTATTCAGGTATGTGTTGGGTACGACTAGAATTTATGCATAAATCACTTCCGACTCACAATGATTCCTAAAGGAGGGAATTATTGTAAAAAATGGAGAGTAGAAAGAAACATATTACCTAAATGAGATTGTATTTAATTATAATTAAGCAGTTTTCTTCCTACTTAAAAATTTTTTTAAAAATATTACTAAGTAAACAAAAAATTATATTTTTTGATTAAGTGAAATGAGTTACTTAGAAGTGAAACTTTTACAAAAATGTAAGCCAAATGTTTTATAATTCTCATATTTTTCAACAATATTTTTTCCTTTTTTTTTTCTTATTTGTTCTCCGTTCATAGTCATATTTCGCCGTCTTTCCAGTCGTTTTTTTTTTTTTTCAACTTTGGGTGATGTTATGATCAAATCAGTTAGATCATGAGTGTAATTCTTGCAAGCGTAGATCTGCAAAGTAGATAGTTGTCAACTATAAAATTATATATAAGGGAACGAATCAATAAAGATTGATTGGCACTTCTATCGACACTGAGTGTAGATAAAAGGCAAACGTTCTTGATGGATGCTTCATTTTATAGTTTCTGTTCGTTATCACTTGAGTGGTCTTTCGTTGGCGTCGATGTACTTCAGAGGGATTGGTGTAATATTTTGCTGTTAAGTATATCATCGTATGCATCATGATGCTATTTGAATGGTGGAGAAATTTGATTTTTTTTTTAACTTTTGCAAGTAGATTTACATAGATAGTTTGACTTGGAGTTCTTTTATGTTGACCTTTGACATCTCGAGTTTTTTAACACGTTGGAATGTTTTGTAAAGGTGGCGCAAATGTCTGAAATGGAATTGTGAACATTAAATTGGAGCGGCTAATTTTTATCGAAAATACTAGAGCATGTTTAAGGAGTTAAACAAAAAAATAGGTGAGAACTTTGGAAGCTTGCATGTTTAAATGATGGTGATATAATATTTTAGTTTCATCTAACGTTGACCAACTAGATTATGTATTATATTGTGTAACATCTGCTTATATTTCAGCTATGAGGATCGGTTGACGGATGAGTATGTAATATTTGCCGTTCTTTTTTTTTCAAATTGTATTAAAAGGCAATATGGGAGGATGCTAGCGGAAGGATTATGCGAGTGTCGAATATCATTCTTAGTAATAGCAGTTGATGATAGATTATTGTATCAGCGAAATTTTGAAGGAAAGGCGCTTCGAAGAAGACATACTTGAGCTATGTTTGCTTTCAATCGGCATTAGTCATAGTAAGAGGGTGTATCTGTTCCTATCGGTGTGCTTTGCTATTACTCATGTTTGCCACTTCTGTTCCTTTTTTTGCTTTTTTTTAGCATTTCTTGTTTTGTTTTACTGGTGCTTTCTTGGAAGCCAAGTGACTTCAAGTGGAACGTTAGAACAAATGTGTGTGTTTTTACATCTCAAAAGGTAGACTGATGTGCTTTAAGAGCGTAGGTGGAAAGTTTTTCTGGTGGGCTAAGCGACGTTGGATCTTAGTTTCGGAGAAGTGGGGGTGTGCGGTATCTATCTTATATTATTTTTAGTCTTTTTTTTCTTTTTACTTTATCAACTTATATTAGGTTTGGATTTTGAACCAATTCGATAAAAGTTTACATTAACCTAGGCATATTTATATGGGTACTAATTATAATTTGTAATATTCGTTTCTAGTGGAATGCAAATAGTTGATTGCTTAAGCGTAGTAATAGTTTGAAAAGCATTAGCTATGAACAGTTAATGCTTTATGCAGCATTTAGCAGTATGTATATGTGTGCATATTTTTTATGGCTTGATACACTTTGATTCTCTAAAAATCTGGTGATACTCATATCCATTTTCTCGATTCCTTTTTATATTGGTGTCATTTTCACGATACGAGTCTATTCTCTCTCTATATTTTCCCTCTCCCTCTCTCTTCCTCTTTTTCGAAATTTCTCGTCAATGAAGTTTGTCTATATGTCTGTTGTTTGCACAAATATCAATGTTTATTGAGTTGCTTTACCAATCGGCTTCACACTACAAGCTTATTGGTGTGTGGCATCGTCTTTCTGAGTGCTCATTTCGACTCGCACGAAAGATTTGTATTGGTGTGTGACACATTGATTGTTCTTTCGATGTGTGTTATGTGCATTGCAAAACTAAATTATTGAAATAAAAAGCAACGGGGCCAATATTTCCTACTCTATATTTATTTTCATTGATCTCAGACTATACTTCGGAAACAGTTTTTATTTTTTTTAATGATATATAGAAAGGTTATTTATTAAAGACGTAATGTCAGAGAGTTATTTGTTAAGGATATACGTATGGAGATTAGTGTTTGCAGTTAGCGCATACGCAACAAAGTGGCTATTCTTATTGAACTTTATTATTAATCGGAAGTAATTAATCGGTGTTTCAAAAATTGCTTATTAGATTATCTAGGTTGATGATGAAAAAGTAGATTTGGGAAAAGAAAATGACTGAAGATTTGACAGAAATAAAAGTCTTTGAAAAAAGATTTATTTATTTCTTATAGTATTCTGCGGTTTTATTTTTGGGAAAGGTGACTCATAATCTTTTAGGTTGTCAAATATCGTTCCAGGAATTGTGGACATTTTAAAATTTCGTTTGAATGGATAATGATTGCAGCGATGTCATATCATCTGTTGTTTGATGTGTCTGTCATAAATGATGCAAAGGCGAGAGTGCTTTCAATGATGTGTCGGCTAGGTGACTTGAATTTTGACTGCTGCGAATGGGGTTTAACGTCAATCCTATTGTGATATGCTGATTTCAACCTATTATAGTAGCTATTCACAATGAATGACAAAGCAAAGCCGCGATGATGAAATAACATGGTTTTCGGTTGTTTTTTTTTTTAAATCAGCTAAGTAGTATGCCACGTATGGAATTAACAACCTTTATTCCTTTGATTATCGATCGCGGCCCCTACACGTGAAGTGGTGATTATGGCTGAATCAAACCTAGATCTGGTATGAAACAGTAAGACGCTTTATCCAATTAGCCATTTGTTGCCCTTTTTCGTTGACGTGGCATTGTAATATCGTATTTGATTTATTGAATATAAAAATGATTCGTTTATTTATTAATCGATTTTGTCGTGAATTTTAGACTAGAATTTTAGATCTTTCGAGTTATTGTTCAACTCATGTTCGATTATTTCCCGGTTCTTCCGGTTCCATTGAATTTGTAGATGTTTTGGAGGGCCAGTTAAGAGGGGAGGGAAAAGTGGATCGGTTGAGGGATGATAAGGGGAAGGGAAATGGTGATGCTTCACGTAGTTATGGAGTCGTTTTGAGAAATTGAAAATTGAAGTACTCAGTGAGCAGGAGTATTTAATGGTTTGGCCATTGTTCGGCTAGGCACCACCTATTTTGAAGGAATATTTTCAAAAATAAAAGAGTGGTTGCGCAAATTCCGCGTTATATTTGGGAAGATAGTGAGATTAATTATGCCTCTCAACAACTTCAAATATTTCTGCTTCTTGATATACATGATTTTGTTTTTTCTCCTAACTTCTGTAACTTTTTCGGGAAAAGTTTGGGGATGGAAGAGAGGGGAGAGGGTGGCGGAGAAAAGGTTTTATGTTCGGTGTGATTTGTCTCATATCAGTTGCGCAACGTATACTCAGTGAAGCAAAATAAATATTATTCAGTTGGATGTTTGCTAAGAGGGGAACAATGTTTGAATTTATGAATGCATTATATGAATACTTATAGGGATCGCAGGATAGTGGGAGAGCGACAGGGGGCTTAGCCTCGTCGATGAGTCCAGCAGATGAGGCTGGACAAGATGGCGAAATCCGACATATGTATGAGTTCGAGATACCCAACTCATTGGTCGGACTCATCATTGGAATCAAAGGAAAGACAATCAAGGTCAGTTCCTTTAAATTGGACCCTAAAAATAGGGGCCTTGGGAAGGAGGGGCTCCAGACATATGGGGTTTGAGCTAGGTGAAAGAGGAACGATCGAGTATTTGAATAAGCTATGCTTAGCTTCTTACACAGGCTTCCTAAAAACTTTGTATTTGTGTATATTTTGTTGTAATGTGAAGTTTTGATATATTTCTTTCTGGGATTTGAAGGCTCAGTTAGTGAGGTAATTAAAAATTTCAACTAACTGGCGTACGGTTTCCATAAGTTAACGATAGTGGTATCGATCAATGCCTCCAGTTGTTTTTGTTATTGAAGAGCGAGTGCAAGAGAGCGCAATGTTTACATTGCAGTCGAGTACCCACAGCAGTTTGTTGTAAACTTGGGATTTCATTCCTCATTTTAGTCTACGAAACTATGAAAGAGCCATCAAATTTGATTGATTTGAAGTGGAAATTTTGTAAAATTTTGAGTTATTTTATTCAGTTTACTAATTTTAAATATTAACATCAAAAACATTAGACCTATTAGATTGATCGAATAGGAGCGATTGTTCCCACAAAGTCATTAAGACTGCAGAGGAAATAAGATCGAAAGATAATCCATCGATGTGTTTTTTCACTGAACAAATAGAGCAAAATGAATTTCAGGAGCTTTGCACAAGGACGAATGTGAAGATGATCATTCGTCCTCACCATACTGCGAGTAAGGTAGGTAATGAATTCGATTTGCATATGATTCTTTCTAATTTTTGCTTTAATTTTTTCAGTAATTTTTCAAATTTCTCGTTTTTTTTTTCTCAGGGGATGGGTGTGATATTTTTCGTTCTTTATCCATAGATTAGCTGTCATTCTAGTTAATGATTATGTTATGTTTATAATTTTAAGTTTTTTTAAATATTCAGATATATAGCAGCTGAATATTTCAGTTTTCAGTCATCATCTCTTGAAAGCTATTCGATATGTTCTTAGCTCTCGATCGGTGTTCTTTAGGAAATTGTTTACTTGAATGATATATCAAAGTTAATGGGACAGTGTTCGTGTATTAGTAGTATTTACGCAACGATTATGATTTATGCAAGTTTCCAGTATTTTAGATGGATACTCATCAAATTTGTACAGTGGAAGGACCTCGTGATAACATCAATAGATGCCTCCAAATGTTGCGACGTCGTTTCCCAGCGAATCGTTTTCCGGAATTGAATCTTGAGCCGGTATTGCCACCACCAATTCCTTCGCCGGCTGCCGAATTATTTGGCACACAACCGACGCAGGTTTTTTTAAAATTTTTTATTGTATTTGCATAATGCTGCTTTGTTTTCTCTTGCTTGTATTGGGCAAGGTACAGCTGTGTGTCATTCAATCTTGATAGTGAAGAAATTCCCTTCTCAGCGCTCCGGTTCCCTGGATGCTTTTAGGAGGGAAACTAAGCAAAAGGAAATGGTTTTCTTATGAGGAGGAGAATTTTTTTTGGAAAAATATATAATGAAAATATAACAAGTACGCAATGAAAATAACAAAGCCCCAGATTGCCGAGTATTATTCTGTGCTGTTCTCTTTTTTTGAAGTGGGCGAAAATTGTACATCAAAATAAGGTAAGACCTAGAAATTTTTTTGGGAAGGGAGGGGAGGATAAAGGGGGAGCGGTGCCTTCATATGATCCTTTTTTTTTGGTCGTCTTTCTTTTATTCCTCCAATTACTGTATTGGATTAAAGAAATAAGGCTTTTCTGTCCAACGGCGATTGTTTGCTTTGTTTTTTATTGTATTCGCCAATAATATCTGCTCTTTCAGTTGACATTGCCAGAAGGCATTCGTTGTCAAGTAACGGTCTCATCGATGGTCGATGCGGGGCATTTTTTTGTGCAACAAATCACACACCCCTCGTTTGCATCATTGCAGCGGCTCGACTATTACATGTTGGCAATCTATAGCCAGACTACCGGCATTCCTGATCTGCCAAGACCGTGCGAAAGTAAATCGTACTTCATGTTTATCTGATCGTGATCCTTTTTTTCTGAATTAGGAATGGGCTGGAGGCGAAGTCAGAGAGCCTCAGTCTACCTCGTGGACTTGAGGCTTTGCTGTTTATTATCCCTGTGGCAATGTTTTAAATTTAGCGATCGTCTAGGTTTATACATCTAGGTTTATCGATGTTTTTTGTGTTTATTTTGGCTTTCTGATATTCTAACATGCAATAGTGAAAAACTTGTATTTACAGGGAATTGATTGTTAAGCTGATGTTCTCGTTAAATGTAATTCCTGACTTCCCATGTTAGATTATCAGAGGTTGTTAGTTTTTATGCAAATGAAGGCAGTATGTATTCAGTGGTTTTTGTGAAGAAAATGTTCAACTGTGGAATATGAGTCATTCGTTGTGGCTTTCATGGTGACGATTAGCACTTTGCACTATCATATTTGCGCTAGAATCAATGTTTCAGTTAATGCGGCAATTAGATTAATATGTTCAATTTGAATTCTTTGGTATGTCATTAAGGGAATTCCCCCCTCTCTCTCTCCTCTTTTCCCTTCTTCCTTCCTTCCCAATCCTTTCGCTTCCTTTACATTTCCATTCTCGGTATTTCTCCTCACTTTCCCGTATTCATCCTATCGCCTCACCAATTTTTTTTCGTTCAGATATGTTACATTGCAGTTTTTCAAGCGCCATTTTCGTTTAAGAAAAACGTCTTTTTCAATGATTTTTTGCAAGTGCACCATCAAAGGCATTCTTAGCCACGTTGCTGTTCATTCATCAATTTCTTTGTGATGGTGCTTGATTTTGAATACCCCATTGATAGCTCCATCCTGCGTTGATTCATATTTTTTCTTTCTCTTCACTCTCAATGCAAACACCAAAAGAATTGTTCATGTTCCATCCCAACTTTTGGATAGAGGGGCGGATAGATTCCCTTTCTATGTTTGTTGATGTTGAAGAATCTTGAGTTGCCATTTGTAAAATTTTACAAAAGCAGTGGGGAGGAATTATCGCTACATTAAGTTGCATGTAGGCACGTTGAAGGGAGTGAGGTCTAGTTGATTTCAGCGGGATTATTGTGTGTGGCACCAGCCTCTGGTGGTTGGTACCGTGCGGTGACAGTCATTTATTATGAAGACCAAGATGAGGTGTTGGTGCGTTTCGTCGATTATGGTGGCTATTCGCGGATACCACGGGCCGATCTTCGTCAAATCAGGTTTGTCCTTTTTTTGTGGGGGAGGGGTGCACATTTCGTTGCATTGTTGAAAGGTTCAATCGTATGATCGTTTGTTTTCTTTCCATATGGAAATTCGTTAATTGCTTCATCACTTTTAGATTTATTATAGATTAAATTTTGTAAGGTTACTTCGAAGCATTTTATGTAGACATTTCGATAAGGAAGTTGGATGAAAAAGAGCTAACCAAGTTGTGCTCGACCTAGCTTTTCAAATTTGTCTAACCTTTCGAGATGGTATGAACATTTAAAACTGTTTTCGCATATAGGCATTAGATGCTTCGGATGTAGGAATTGAGATGAGGTCATGGGCAGATTGAATCTTTTTAAAGTTCCAGTCTAAAAAAACTTTCGATTGGGCTTTTCGTCATATTTAGTGTTAAATTTTTTCTGTTAGTTTCTTGCAGTTATTCCAGTTGTACTTCGGAGATTGCTTTAATGGTTGCATTTTCTCTGCCCGTATGGATGTAGGGTTTAAAAAAAAAAGCATTCCCGCTGGAATAACATAAAGAATAGAGGCTAGTTCTTGAATAGACTGTTATTGTTCAAGAATTCCTTCAGATGTTGTCGTGAATGCCAATGTTTTACACAATAATATGCGATATCTTGGTTTTCGAAAGTGCGTGCTTTCCGTCTTGAATATATGCCCATCCGGTTGCATTCCGGAAAGCAGAAATCCGAATGTTTATGTTCGCTCGAGGACAATAGGTTTAATTCAGTTGCTTAAAGAATTTTTCTGGTCTTGTTGGGTTATGAAGTTTTTATTTCAGAACGGACTTTATGAAAGTTTTTATTTCAGAACGGACTTTATGAAAGTTTTTATTTCAGAACGGACTTTATGAAAGTTTTTATTTCAGAACGGACTTTATGACTCTGCCGTTCCAGGCTATCGAATGTTATATAGCACATGTGCAGCCCGTTGATGGTAGGTCCTGTTAATTTGAATTGCATTTATTTAATTGCCATGTTGGTTAGTCCTTTATATATATATATATATGTTTGAAATAGCCATGTGATTGAAATAACATTAGATCGGGCGACTGTTTGCAATGGACCGCTATATACTGTTTGTACAGTGCAGGTGGGATTTGCTTTCATTAACGCCAAATGGCGTCAGGTGAGTTTTAGAGGAAAGCAGCAGATGAATCAAGGAGCATGAATGTTGAATTTGGCTTTATCAAATGGGACAGTAGCATAAAGATGAAGTCCTACGCATTATTACGCTAACCGTTAGGCAGCATTGACGTCTTGGTATTGAATCATGATATGCTGCACATTGATGCAGCTAATATATCATGTCTAATTTTGACAAAGAAAAAACAATCATGAAAAAGTTATAAAAGTAGTCATTTTTTATTATGTGAGAAAAAGCTTTTCCTAAATCTTTTTTCTGTATTGTTCAAAGAAAGAGATAGCTAGCTGATTGGAAGTTATATGCAGGTGATGGGGTGAAGGCTAAAACGTTTTTGTGGGATATTGTCAGTGTTACTGTAATATATAAATTAAGATTGAAAGTTAGGAAAGGATGTGTGTTTTTTAATGTAGATGATATTCCGCTTTTCCTCTCTATAAGATATTTGACCTTCCGCGAAAGATCGAGCTCGAAATGATCCAGCTGAAAATTTCCAATACAAGTTTATTTATAAAAGCTTTTAATTTTTTGACCTATTTTTTGCATCAAATTTTGTAGAAATGAGATTTATTGATTTTTTGCGGAAAAGTTGTACGCGATCCTCGATCCAATGGTGTGAAATATTTAACATTCAACTGAAGTTAAGATATCCCTAATCGACGGTATTGGTGTTGGGGAACAACTGATTTGACAATTATAGGATCATCGACATGGAGTGACGCAGCAATGCAAACGTTCCAAGCTTTAGCAATGGGACGATTAGTGGAAGCATTCGTGGTTGGATATAACGTTGATGATCTGACACCGGTTGTTGAATTGTTCACTACCGATGAAAACAATATGGCAAGCGTTGTTCATCTTATTGAATCGTTTTTGTTTTATTCATTTAAAGACCCAAAGTGGTTTAAAATGGCGAGATTTTTTCGAGTTTTTCAGTCAGTTAGCTGCAACATCGTATGCTAATAATGCGACCCAAAAGCTTTATTAGATAAAACTGCAAGAAGTCGAAATTTTGATATAGAGAGGGGAGGGGGCTGGCAAAGACTTTCAGGTGATTTATCAGAGTCCTTGCGCAATTAACTTCGTCGAAGATCTATGCGGCAGTAGAACAGTAGCACAAGTAGTCTCAGCTTTACCCTGAGACCAGTTACGCTAAATTGTTTTAGCTGGCTGATCATAGGTGAAGTGACTACTCTCTTGTTTTATTTAAGTAGTATATGTAGTATATTTCCAGCGGTCTTTTGTTGCAGTTTTCTATCTGCTTTTTATTGCGGGGTTGCGTGATTCTCAGGTGGCGCTTCGTTCCGTTTGTTCTTTCATATTTATTATTGCCTAGATCATACAGGAAATTTTTTTTGGATGGATTTAACCCTCCAGTTTCCCTCATTGAATGTAATAAGAGGTACGTAATACTGACCAATAACTATTGTCATTCACTTTGTTTTCTAAAGCAGCAACATGAAATGTTGTGTGTTTGTGAATGTGTTTGAGGTATTTAAGATTGAGTATGAACAAGAACTGCAGGCGGTACGAGTGGATCGTGTTTTGTTAGAGGCAGGATTGGCGAGAGCTGCCGACCCATCGAAAGTGAAGCGGGTGCTACCGAAACCGACACTGAGCCCAGCAAACGGTGTTGTCAACGAGTTGACTGATGATGAGGTAGCCTCTGCGCACTCTTAAAAAACGATATTTTTCGTTTCTCTCGTATATCCTTATCTCCCCCTCCTCAAGTTTCTTTTCTAGTAGTTTCGTAGTAAAATTTTCGTATCAAGTTCTATTCGGTTTTGCGCAATATTGAGCTTGTATTGCCGACAATCATTATGAGGAATTAATACAGTGAAACATTTGATGAATGAGGTTTGTAATGGGATGATTCTTGCTGATAAAATTAGCCAAAGGACTTTGGTTTTCCTGAGGGAGGTTTTATATCGTGTGGATTATTTCGGTTGTAATGTGTAAATAAAAGTGCAAGATTTATTATAAACAGAAATTAGGAGGGGGAGAGGATTATGAGAGTCATTTGAATGAATAGATGAGAAGAGGGAGATGTTGAATTGGACGAACTATATAAGAATCATAATTTGATGTTTTCGTTCTCGTCAAATATGTGATTTTTATTTTGTTCGTTTTATCAGCTAATTAACTAAGAGCAGTATTTTATATAGAGTTCTTTTTTTTCCTTATTCTCTTTTTTCAACTGTTATCTCTATGGGTGAAAATGTGTACAATAGCCACTTAACTGCATCGATGCTTATTTTCTACGAATTGGTCAATGCTTCGTTGAATTTTTTTCCGAATATTGAGAATTGTTTTTCATTTGAGAATATAATTTGTCGGGACTTGAGCTGAAAATATGTTTAGCATAAGAATGAGGGGAGGAGCTTCTATGTATCTCGGATAGAGATTTATTGGGAGGGAATATATGCGTACAACTTCAAAAGCTATATTTGTAACTCGACACAAATAGTAATAGTAAATTGATGCAGTTAGAGGTATTTGTACATATTAAAGAAATTTTTATGGCTATCATCGTTTTAATTGTTTTCGTTTTGTTTGTTGTTTTCATTTTTTTTTGCTTTTTTTCATTTTGAAATCATCTTTTCCGTCCTTTTTCGTCCAAGCGGTTATTTCTATCTTTGCAACTCGCATGCTCTCTCTCTTCCTTTGTATCTATTTCTCTTTGCTTCTAACTTTTCTGTATTTCCCTAGCTCATTTAGCTCAGTTACGGTGATGCTATTCTTCTTACTTAGCATATTCCTCGTTAGTTTTTCGTTTTATTAGTATTTGCTTACGAAACATTTTATCGGATGTTTTGACTTCTTAGAATTTATACTCGATTTTAGTTCGATCGAGCCATGCGAACTCTTTTATTGACAGCTCTTTATTGACAGATGTCAGATATTTTTTGGCGCCACGCCAAAAAAATCAGCACCATGATGGATTCAGGACAATCAACCCTGTAGTACTTTTTTGTTTTCTCACACCTGTTTTGCGTTCCATCGCCCATTTTAGTACTCTTTTTATCTGCGCAAGTTTTATTAATCTATATCCAAGAAAACACATTGCATCGATATTATCCATTCTTTTTTCTTCCTCTCCTTCATTCGCATCTATCCATTTTTCTTTTATTAAATGCACCATCATTCGTGAAGAATTTCTCTCTTTCTTTTTCTTTCTATAGAAAATGTTCTTTTCTATTTCATACATACGTCTATGTATAATGATAATATGCCAATTGTCTACTTGCAAAAAAAAAATGAAAAATTCTCGAAGATAATGGAAAAAAATTGTTGATTTGTTTGAAAGAATATCTTATAGTTTGCCTATTTCGTGTTCTTGTTGTGTCTTCTTTTCATATTTTCTGATGTCTTATGGGGTTATCGAAAATTCTATCGAAGTTGATCACCGAATTTTTTCGAGAATTTTTTTTTCGATTTCAGTTGCAGCGATTTTTCTTTTCATTTATTCTCAAATGGGACGAAAATCAACTCAAAGATAATTTCGAACGTTACGTTGTTTTAATTCAAATTATGAATTAAACTGTGCATGGATATTTTTTCCCCAAAGAATGGGTAAATATTGGTGGAATTGCTTATGTGGGTGCGATAAAGCGATTGATTTTGGTTGTGAGGAGATGTGATTTTAAATTCTCTGGAAGTCAACTATGCCACTCATTTCGAACTCGATTACAGGAAAGTGTTATGCGGGAATAGCGCTTATTTGCATCACTAGCCCCTTCTTCCTCCACCCTCTCTCTCTTTTCCCATCCTCCACCCCTCCCCCTTCGACCCATCTCACTTCTTCCTTTGTTTTCCCCCCGATTGCTCTTCTATGAAAACATTCAATTTGGTAGATTTTTATTGTCGCATGTGTTAAATGCAATTTGGTGTTTTCAATTTTTAGTGAAATTGAAAATATCTCTAAACGACGTATGTGTTAGTTTTTTTTTTTGTTTGTAATTCTTTTATCACTAATAGCGAATATAGTATCCTTCGCTTTGTTTCCTGTTTACGATAGATTAGAAAGTGTTTTATTTTTCTTCCCGCACATTGCACTTGTTCTTGTTACTTTATAACACTTAGAGAAGATTCTCTTCGCATTGTTTTCATTGTTTTGTTTTCTTTTTTTTTTACTTTTCTTGGTTTGGGTTCATAATGATATCGTGTCTATGGGTAGTGAATGCTGCACATCATGTTCGCCGTATATTTTCCCGTTCTATAGAAGATGGGCTAACGCAAAAATTCCCTATATAATTAGCTCTTGATTGATATATGTCTCTCCTTTTTCCGAATAGATCTTCCGTAGCGATATAGTTTTCTCGATTATTTTGATACACTTCTATTATTTTCTATCCTTGATAGTTTTATCAAATATTATACATGTACGAAGGATTTTATAATTAGCATTTTACGGGCTTCAATTCTCTCTCCTTCTCCCTCTCTCTGTACGTTGTGCTGTTGTTTAGTGAGTGGAAGTTTTTAGCAATGTTTGATTTAATTGAAAAAAAAAATTCATTTATGAAATATGAATTGTTCAATCATTAAGCGTATTAAGAAATTGAGCGGAAGAAAATTATTGTTAAATATAGCGTTTACGGTTAAATCTTCGTTTAAGGAGGTCTGGGGATTGAGCACAGTATCGGTTGAAGCTGGTACCAATTTCAATTTCGAATCGCTTTTGTGACCCTTACAGGGGAGAGCAAAGCAAATCGAATGACTTATCTAGCATTAGCATGCTAGATTGTTTCTACTGTTTTTAACTAAAAGTATGGACTATATTTTTTTACGATTAATTTGGATATTCATTACCTTTCCTTGACAATTTGTTTTTATAAGTGTGGGCGGGTGCACCAAGTCATTTGTTTTATTAGACTGCTTTTTTCATTTATGCCGAAATTGTTGGAGTTTCCTTATCGCAAGAGAGGAGAGGGGGAGGCGCTTGAAAATAGGTGGTCGGTTTTTGCTTGTTGAGATTTTTGTAGTTTGTTGCTTAACATAGCAACGCTTAAGCACTGATCGGTAGTACTGATTTTTTGGTGGTAGTTTTTTCTGTGATTGTTTAAGTGACGTTGAAATGTAGGAGAGGGGGAGGGAAGGGGAGGAGGGTAGGAAGGGGCTGAGAGGTGAGTTCTTTCAGTTGATCGCATGGCGTGTGGTAAAACCAAATGAATGAATAAAGTTGCTCTCGTTTCTTCATTGAGGTCTTCCTTTAGTGTAGTGTTTGGTGGATGAGTGGCTATGTGCATGTGTGTGTATTCGTTTCTTATGTCTATATATTATGAAAACGTCCATGGAGAATTTAGCAACCAAAAAGAGTGACTTATAAGCCTTATATTTGCAACCAGTGCTGCTTAGGTAGTTTATTTTTTTCTGAAATTTTCTATTCGAACTCTACAATTGGTGGTTTTTCTGTGTAGCACCTGGTTGCTTCAATTAAATTTGCAGGTGAGAATTAAACAAATGAAATTTCCAGATGTTCTCCTCAAAGGTTTCAGTACAAGCGTGGATATTCACCGCGTAGAATGCATTCATTTCCTATTAAAGGGGATTTTTTCAATGAAAATCGGTTGAATTAGTCAGTTCGACGAATGCTGACAATTTACGCGTCTCCAATATGGAGACTTTTTGAGTTGACACCATGATGACGTCATAAGCGAGTACAGTGGGCACATTAATTTGCATATGTCCATTGTATCATTGCAAAGTTATTTTTCCACCTATGTAACTTGTTTTTTGTCCACTTGGCGCCTATTTTAAACTCTTATTGTTTGTTTTTTCTTACGGATTTTATTTCTTTACTTCTGCTTTTTTCTAATAAACGTTTCAAGTACCTAGTATGTAATACGCAAATTCAACAATGGGGAAATGTGTTGCTGTATATTGTAAAGTATTGGGTATTGGATTGTATTGTGAAGTGTTCCATATTGTGGTTTGTTGCGCGTTAGAATTATAATTGGAAAAGGTTTGTGTTTGAGTGTATGTTTCTTGGATATTCGTTTCTTTCATGCGTGATGGATTGATAAGCTCTCACCTGTTTATGCTAACATAAAGAGGTGAACATGTCAACAAGATGAAAACAATCTGCATAGGCACTTGCATGGGCACAATTGATTATGCCCGAAGAGTTCTGGAATTCTCAGGCATCAGATGATTACGCTCGAAGAGTTCTAGAACATCGGAGGTCGCAACTGACTGGCAAAAAAGTTCGATAAACAAGTGAATGAGAATATGTGCCAACGAGTCCGGCAAAATATGCGCTTTTGGTAGTTCCTACTGTACTAGCTGGTTATGGGCAATACTCGAGATGTCTGCGAGATGTGCTTTTTATGCAACTCTGCAAAATTTAAAGCACATAGCAAGATTACATTGGTGCATTTACGCAAATAGAGCAGATTCCTTTAAAAAAATTAGGAGTATGTAACCTAAAACTTCGAATAGACAGGTAGGCATAGGTGAGCTATTGGTCCAGTGTGATTTTTTTCTTCGCAAACAAAAATCTTCCAATATGCATAGCGGCAATTTTGTTCATTGATAAGCAATTTTCTTAACGCAAAAACGATTCATATTTGTAAAAAGTTGCAACTAAGGAAGTGCAAGCGCAGTCAATGTTCGATTAGTGCATGACAAGTGCACTTGCTTATTACGTATGCAAAATACCTAAGCATCAATAAATGGCACATAACGAGGCTGTTGCAAATTTCATCGATTCGCCCAAATCAAGTGCGGTCTGGGCCAAACAGCGACCCAGTCCACTTACGATAGCGAGAAATCAGCTATGATGACTTCTACTTAGTCCTCATTTTTAGTGCTGATCTGTCCCAATCTGTAGCCATAATCCTTGTAACTGTTATCGATATTTGTTTATCCACATACTCTTTTACTGCATATTGCTGAACCTTGATTGGTCACTACTTCCAATGGTCACTTCCAAGGTCTTAAACAATTGCTATAATCCATTTATCAAAAGTAGCATTCACACGGTCGGTCGCTCAGTCAGTTCTTTGTCATCTAAATTTGCATATTTGTATTTTTGCGGCAAATTTTCCCACACTTCTGGTTAAATCTCTCATTTTTGATAGTTAAAATTTAAGGATTTACATCGATCTATTAATTTCGAAAAAAAAATCAGACATTTAAAGTTGAGAAAATTTCATGCATTTTTATAGGAAAGTTCTCCATGTCACGTAAGCCAAGTTCCAGGTTACAAAGAAAAAACGATTTTTTGCATATCGCTGTTAGCAGTCCTCTTAGCTAAAATATTTTGAATGACACAATTTTGCACGGTCGTTATTTTCTTCTTGACTCATGAAACCGGTTGGTGAAGTGAAAGGAATGAATGAAAAGGTGTCATGTCGTTCCACCTGCTCTGACATTCTTCTTTTCTTGTTTTGTTAAGAAACGAACGAGCCTATATTTATGGCTTTTGCGCGAATTATTTATGCATCAGGTAAAACAGCGGAATTTCTTGTTTTAGCTTACTGCAGGACAGTTCAGGCAGTTCAATTTCCTATATATATATATATAAAATGGTTGATTGTTTTCCCTGTCATTTTCAATTTAGCATATATTTATATGAAAATATTTGGCTATTATGCACTGACAAATGCAACGAATTTGAAAATTTAATGGAGTCTTCAAGATAACCCTGATTTTTTTCTTCAACTATTTAGAAAAAAATTTTTTTTTGCAAATCCATTCAACGTATCGAAAATCCCATTTTTCTTCTCATTTTGCCAATCTATACTATCATTAGTTTTACTTTTTATTTTTAATTTATCGTACGATATGCGATAAACTTTAGGGTTATATTATTATGCGCAGTTATCAGATTTTCGATTCACTGAAGGTATGCACGCCTGGAGAATGCTGATTCTGAGTGTGCTCATAATAATAACATCAGCATATCTCGTGAATGCTTTACGATGCTATACGGGTGATAATACATCGGGTAGTAACGCCTTCACAGAAACAAACTGCGCCAGCTATTGCCTAGAAACGATCACCGAAACGAGTAAGTAATGCACAGAAAAACATTTTCGCAATTGAGAAATATTGCTCAAACGAATGTTTTGAAATTGTGGGGATGTAAAATATATATATATATTTTTTTTTTTTCTTTAATAATTAGCAATATTTGAATATGCAATTAGAAAGTGGCTATTGTGATGAAAAGTGGATGTTGCCCATTCATTCAGGACATCATTCAGGACGGAGTCCGTCTTGATTCCAAAATATATTTTTCGGCCTTGGTAACGAGATTTATAGTCCTCCCTTGTGTCTTCTTCCTTAGTTAACCTGCAGGATAGGCAGGTGAAATTGAATTGATTGATCCACCATCTACCACCTATATAAAATATTGGTTATATCTGATAAGTTGATTGCTCAATTTCAGATGGTCGAACAATTATCACGAAATCTTGCGGTGACGGTATTTGTCAGGTACGTAATATTGGATCATTCATGGCCAATTTATGCTTGTTTAAAGACGGTTCACAGCTGGATTTGACAATCATACAATCATTTTTTCAAAATGTTGACTAAAAAATTTCTCCACAAAAATTCAGTTGTTTAATTACGATAACTTTTTCAAGACTTATTTCTCTTTTAAAAATTTCCTATTGGTAGCGAAAGTAGTGAAAATTTTTCAGGGTGAAGGACGTACACGAGTAACGTTTAATCAGTTTTATTGTTGTGCAAATGATCTATGTAATTCGGCATATGTTAATGGACAATGCTCGTTATTCTCTTTCACTTTTATTCCCCTATTCATATTTTCTATAATTTCCTCCACTATACTATAATAAAACAATTTTTTATGCTCTTCAATTTTTTATTACTATCATTTTATGCGACTCACACGGATTCAATAATTCATAATTCCGAATTACGAACACCGCGGATCAGAAATGGCAAATAACAGTCTCGCGCCTTCGGCGCTCTCAAACGCTGCAAGCAAGTACCTACACAACAGGCTGCCGCACCTTTGCCACCCGCTGCTTTCATCGGGGCACAGTTGTAGACATGGAAAAACACAATCCTTCATTGTAATACGCAGGTAGTTATTTTTCTGATTTTTTTCTAACCCCCCCCTCGAATAGATATAGGCATTAGGCAGTCATTGTCTGTACGAAAATCCTCAAAGAAACATTTACATCGAAAAATGGCAAAGCCACGAGCAGCACCGGACCATCATTGTCCACGGCCACCGCTCAAAGCACTAACTACTGCGCCATCTCAACGACCGGAACATTACTCAGTACTGGCGACGTGCTCAAACGAGTGTCTACCTCTTCCCCCAATTAACAACTATTTTCGTGCACTAATTTCTAGCAATGAATATTTCCCGGAAAACATAATGAACCCAAGAAAGATCCATATATTTGGGGCCAGCTCATGAAATGCTATCGTTCAATACCAAACCCATCGAAATCGGTGACAAAAAGTATTTTTTCAAATTTTCCCTGTACTACTACCTACCCCCCCACGATCGAAAAATTCAGAACTTTGGGATTTTTTTTCCTGGCTCGCATTCAGTCCCGGACGGTCATCCATATATCGTTTGAGAGGTCTCGCCGAGCACACCACAAATAAAGAGACCGTTTGTCCCTATATGGAATACTGACCGAGAACGGGGACCCCAAAAATAGCAAAAATCGAGATTTTAGAAATTTTGGCCGATCGATTCGGTCTTCAACTTTTGTTTCGAAATATGAAAAGTTGTAGCTACTTTGATAGAGCTTCTGAAGTTGTATTGAAAGAAGCAAGCCATTATTCCATACGCCCAAATATTGGCGAGAAAAAAATTCCGAAATTTCAATCACAGTACATTTGTATAGAAAACACAAATTGTGTATTTAATATTTCCCGATTTTCAACGAAAAGTGACCAGTCATGCACATGCTTGTGATCAGCTCATCGGATGCTATCGTTTGATGCCAAACCCATCGAAATCGGAGACAAAAAGTATTTTTTCAAATTTTCCCTGTACTACCTACCCCCCCACGATCGAAAAATTCAGAAATTTGGGATTTTTTTTCCTGGCTCGCATTCAGTCCCGGACGGTCATCCATATATCGTTTGAGAGGTCTCGCCGAGCACACCACAAATAAAGAGACCGTTTGTCCCTATATGGAATACTGACCGAGAACGGGGACCCCCAAATATCAAAAATCGAGATTTTAGAAATTTTGGCCGATCGATTCGGTCTTCAACTTTTGTTTCGAAACATGAAAAGTTATAGCTAGTTTGATAGAGCTTCTAAAGTTGTATTGGAAGAAGCAAGCCGTTGTTCCATGTGCCTATCTATTGGCGAGAAAAAACTCCGAAATTTCATTACAGTACATTTTTTTATACTTGATACAAATTAATTATTAAAATAAAGAAATAGTTGCTAAATCAGTCTGAAATATATTACTGTAGAAGAAAGATAAACGAACAATGAAAGGAAAGGAATTCAGGAAGAAGAGGTTGAAAGAAACTACGACGATCGGAGGTAGAAATGTAGGTACGAACCTCTGCTATGTGGCTTTTATTTCAGTATTTATATTAGGCACAGGACCGCTCTGCCTCTCTGGAACCCCGGCATGGGGAGCTTTCTCCCCTTTACTCCCTGCTTTCATCGGGATGCGGCTGTTATTATGGAAAAAAATATTTCTTCACTATATTATAGTAGCAGCCGTTTTCTAATTTTTTTCTGAATCCTTGAGTACATCTAGAACATAGGTAGCCACTTTCTGGATAAAAATCCAGAAAAAAAGCAATCTAAACCGAGAAGTTTTAGTAATGAGATCTTAAGCAGCATGGAACCATTGGGGTTTGTCTTCACAGCTCACTGTGCTATTCACTCGGGCATCTCGACGATTATTCCGTCTGCTCTCAGTTCATATGAGGTAGTGAAACGAGTATCCCGCTTGACCCCCTGCTTTGATCTGTGCAGGTGTAGCCATGCCGCTTCATTACATCTCAAACCAACGGCACCACCGCCACCACATTACTTCTGTTTTGGAGAATAAGCCCCACAAGGATGGGCCTCTCAAACCATCTGTACCAATGCCACTTGCCTCTGATCTGAAGGTGACGTTCTCACGCCTTACAAGAGGTCGCTAGTTGCCCTTTGACGTCAAATTGTATTGAATGTGTTCCCTTTGCTCAGTGATCAGATTTTTTAATAAATGGAGCGGCGCCGCACTTAGGGCGTCGTTTCTTTCAAAATGCATACCAACGTTTTTGCCAACCCATTTTTCTATCCCCTGGTAACCGCATTTTCTGAATGATCTTTCAGCAACGCTCTTGCACTTTCTTAACCGTAAATATTCGTCATATTTAGCTCAGCCGATTCTAATTTATTTTTCCTCAGCCTTAATTCGCGATACCGAGTATTGATGTTATTTTTTATTCTAAACAAAAAACGCTCGCATTCAAAAAATTATAAGCAATTCCTATTCCTCATTGCAAAAATAAATAAATAAAGAAATAAATAAATAAATAAATAAATAAATAAATAAATAAATAAATAAATAAATAAAACAGCAATAAGGATAAGAAATTCATAAACATTCCTATCGATATAATTCACATTCAAATAACATGTTACCTGGCAATGTTTATAGGAAGGTTATAATAGTGCAAGCATTATATAAATTTGAAAATCACTTTATTAAGAAATTTAATTCAAAACCACCATATATCCTCTTCGCCGTTTGAAGCTTTATCTGCACTATTTCACAATTTCTTACGACTCTTAACCAGTCTCTGAAAAGAAACTCATACAATAAATGCTAATTTATATCATTTGCAATCAATGCATAAGTCATGTAAAATTGGAAGAAATAGGTGGGGGAGATGAAAATAATGGTATTTTGAAAACAAATATTTGAACTGCAAATGTTTAATTAATAACAATTAATAATAATAAATAATAATAACAATAATAATGAAGCAACCAACCTCCAGAACCGTCTGAAATAACTTTCGCATAGTTTCTGGACGAAGTGCATGTGCAACTGTACTAATCGGTACCGAAAATTGCATGAACTTTTTCATGAACAATTTCCTCTAAAGGATAACGACAAGTAATGGAATAATTATAGTTAATGAAATTGAATTCATTGAATTGTACATTCGAATTGCTCATAGAGTTATAAAAGAATCAGTTTACAAGATGGTGCGAAATTTGATCGGTTGAACGCTTCTAACTTCTCTATTCTTGGCTGCAATAACTTCTTTGATTATCATTCGGTATGTCAATTGATCGATCAATATCAACGGATATTTTAAGGACGATATAATATGAAATAGTCGTATCGTTTAAACTAAATGAATTTTATAACATTCTAAAATGCTGCCTACTCATAAATTCTCGTAAAAATATTAAGAATGCATTTGTTTGAAAATCAAAAGTATAAAAATAATTTCGATTGCCTTAATAATTCAATACTCTTAAAAGAAAAATGCAATAGACAAAAAAAAAATTTATGATAACCGCTTACATAGACCTTCTTGGGTGATTTTGGTTTCTTTTTGCTTAAACTTTTAGGATGCCATCGTTTAGTGCTTGACGTTGAAATTTTTCTCGTGTTTTGAGATTCTGAACGATTCGCATTCATCTTTAGACTGTCTGAATGAAGATGTTCAACGCCTAAATAATGTTATCTAAATCGTTGAAATTCCATCTTTAATTTACAGTTTAGCATTCGGTATTTTCCTAATCGATTACTTATCAATCAGCAATCTTATATTCAAGAGAGAGTTATTTAGAAAAAAAGCAATAACCAAATGGGTTTTTTTCTTTTGCAATCGGATGTGATGTTTAACTTTCATCTAGTTGCTCTTATCGAATCGAACGAATACTTTTGGGTGAAATTAACTTTTCAAATAAAGGCTTACTTGAGTTGTGATTTTATTGACACTACGATGCAATTTCTAGTCATGATAGTCATTACTTCATTACTGCAAAAGAGCAATGAAGTAATTGCTACCAGACTTTCTATATTAATTTACAGGAAAATACCCCGACTCTATATATGAACATCGTTAGCACTTTGAAATAGCTTTATGATTTTTAGTTTTTCATTCAAATTTTTCTAAAACATGCTTACAATCCATAATAAGCGACTTTCACATCCGTTCAAGTAAACCAGTAAAAAACGATTTTCATTCATCGGTCTTGATCGCATTTTATTCACTCTTTTTCAATATGATTTTTTCGAGTTTCTATACAAATTTTTGAGGTCTCTATTGGTGACCACCTTTCCCTTCCTCTTTAGCTGAAAAGAAATGGAGAAATGAGCAAGAGAGAGCGATCACGTAAATTTTGCATGAACTTCTTCCTTCAAAGAGTCTTCAATTTATCTCCGGAAGACATAAGTCAACGAGACGTATCATTTCGAAAAAATTAAAAATATCTGTTGAAATTACCGCGTTCTGTCTTAATCGAGCGGTCACCCTCATCGATGTTCAACGGTTCATTGAGTCCCCACCGTTTATCAACGCTCTCTATGCGAGGATCAGCACCATACACCAAGGTCATAAGCAGGAATATGACCAACGTGAACGAATTCATTCCGTCTTCTCTTTGAATACCCCCTAAAGTGATGCTATTTATAGGTGATCAGTAATATAGATTCGGCGAATAAAGTGGTCTACTACAGTAATATATCAAAAGTTTGTTGAATTGAGGAAGTACGCTCAAATAGCAACACCATGCAACGATCAAATTAGACCGTAAAGAACATAGAACAAACATACACTGCAAAATCGTCTGTCCTCGCTAATACAGCCTTAGTTCACCTAAATGAATGCTCTAAACAATTTTTAGCATTTTCACACACTGTCCTTGATGACTGACTCTGAATAATGTAGACAACATCCGATTTCTATAGTACAAGATCTAGGCTCTGGTAAAAGAAGTCTCACAATCTGCGAAAAATCCAAAAACCATTCATTATGGAATTTTCAGCACATCACGCCTATTCGAACCCCATACGTTCTTTCTTACTCAACTTACCTTGTTGTAGACAATCTGGGAGACTGACTACTCACGAGAGAACCGCTCAATGTCGCAATAATGCGACTTTATGCCTCGGGTTTACTCTGGAAATTTGTCAAATGAATTAATTGCATTTTTTGACAAAAAATTTTGCATAAAAGTTGGGAGCTCTATATATTGCTAGCTCTTCGAAAATACCCGCAGTCATGCCAAACGAGTGCGCATATATATATATATATATATATATATATATATATATATATATATATATAAAGGAGGGGTGTGACCATTCCACTATAAAATACAGAGACGGATGGAAATGAGATGGATTTCGTGGTGGAAATGCCTCACTGGTTGAATTGGTCTTTGGGGTAGCGGGCAGAGACGGGGAATGGGGTTCGGTTCCTCCTTCCCTTTTTTGTGTGTTATAGAGGGGTGCGGAGTGCGAAGCCCCCGTGTGTGTCAGTGCTAAAGGGAGGTATACAGAGGTGTGATATCCATAGCAATAACTCTACGTGAACCAAAGTAAGAGGGGTTGAGAGGGGAGGGGGCCCATACTGTGGAAAGCATGGGGTGGCGGAGCAACCCCTGACCCTAGCAGTAATACTGAAATAAAATCCAGATAGACAGTAGAGGTTCGTATTTTCAGTTCTTTCCATATTCCTCATAGTTTCGTATCCTCCCTTTTTCCATAAGCTGTAGGTGTTTGTCTCTTTCTTGAGGTAATGTTTACGTCTTTATCTATATACCTTGAGGTGTTATTCTCTTAGGAAAGTGTACAAGAGGGTGCATATAGCATACCACGTAGCAGTGGGTTACGTATTGGAGCGGGGGTAAATATACGGGTGAAGAAGAGGGGGTTCGATTTCGTGGAGTGTTTGTGGTGTATGGTGCGCGAAGGGAGATGTGCATGTCCGTGTGTCCATATGTGTCGTGTGTGGTCTGCTTGAGTTTGGCAGTATGTATGGGAGAGTGCGGTATGTATGGTGCGTATGGGGCGTTGTGTGTGGTCCGTTTCGGTTCGTGTGATGGTATGGATTCCGTTTGGCATATGCGTGTGGGAGGGTGTGGTATGTGTGGTGCGTATGTGCGGAGGAGGAGGAGAGTGTGTTCGTCTATATGTGTGCGTATGTTGTGTGCGTAGGGAGTGGGCTGTAGTATGTGGTGCGCGAGGTACGTGTCATGTGTGTGGTGTTAGTATGGTGTGGTGTTTGTGGCGTGGTAATATTGCTGACGTGTACATTGCCATCTGCGTAGATATTGCTGGCGTGTGCATTGCTATTTTGCATGAGCCCATTAAAATGGTGCGATAAATGAGGTACGTTGTCATTCACCGTATGTGGATGAGTTTCGGGCGGTCGGTTCTTATTATTTTTCCTCTCTGTTTGAACGAGATGCGTTTGTTGGTATGTCGTTCTGGCAATGCTTCGTTTTACGTATGCCGTATATAGTAGGACTTTTGTGTATTGCGCTGATGGCCTGTGCATTAATATTTGGTGCACGCTCCTGCACGTACATCTTCCGAGTCCCCTCCTCCTCCTCCTCCTCCCCCTCCTCCTCCCATTTCCTCTTATTTTCTCTAGATTCGTTGGATCTCCGCAGCGGGTAAATCTATCGGACTCAATAATTACCACGGCTCCATTAACTGCCATCCCACGGTCCATTGCTTCACATTCAATTTTGTGGGAGCAGTCACAATTTTGCACTACATTTTCGGTACTTTTGCCAGACGTTACTTTGCTTACCACATCTAGTGGCTTAATTATATGCCTTTCCTTGTGAAAGTTTTGCTGTCTCTCACAGAGAAAAAACTCCGTAAATTAGGAAAATAAGAAAAGCTACCGCTTAAATGATATGTTTAGGCAGTCTCTGTTTACAAGGAAATACACATGTTTCTTGTCAACTTATACAGACGTATAGCGCTACTAAACCTGATTTTTAACGCAATGACCCTCCTTGGTACCGCAAGTCCACCACAGTTCAAATGTTTTCTGAGGAGGAAGGGATGGAAGGAAGAAGAGATGAGAAGGGGCAAAAAATGCGGGTAAACGATGTATGCTTCACTCTCTTCTAATCAAATTAGGTCGCTGTTTCTGCCAACTATGTTTTAGAGATAGAGAGATAGAACTTTTAAAAGCTAACATGATTAATGTCTTTTATTCGTCGATTTTCATATAAACGGTGAGTGTTTCATAAAATTTTTCTTAGCAGCAAAGACAGTCATCCGTTTTGCATAGAGACTTATTTAAATTATCTCTATTGCAAGTTAACACTTCTTTCTTTGCAAAATATTTCTCAGCAGCGAACCTATAATGAAAGTAAAATGAGCAAAATTTTTATGAATACAAAAGAAGTTTGCATATTTCGGTAAAAATGAAATGACGATGATTTAAGAAAATTCACAAATGCGTGAATGAGATCCTTATATACCATAATTAACAATAACCTTGATATTCGTAGATATGTGACGTCATTTTAGACGTCTGAAATCATCGCCGTGATTCAGTCTTCACCCCGAAGTCAGCAAATTGCCTATGCCACAAACTTAGAAAAATGGAACGTTCAAAATTATGGTACAATAGGGTAGGCCTAAGCAATTTAATATATAAGAATGCCAGTGAAAGTTTTGGAGGCCCAAAGGCATGTATTCAGAAAAACACTGATCAAGTATGATACAAATAAGCGCACTGCTCAGTTCGAAAGATCTTTTCCCTCAGCTGCAGGAGAGGCCTTGCTTCTGAAGAAAAAATGGACCGAAGGAGAGATGAGTGACTGAATTGCAGGGTAAATGACTTGCTCGATTTCACAAAAAATCAGCCCTTCAATCACCGGTCTATTCGATCAAGCTTTCTCTTTTAAAAACCTACAAACATTTCCGTAGTTTTTCTCCGCTTCTTAAACCATCTTTTCCCATCTTTTCTCTCCCTCCCCCATTGCCTCCAAAACAAATATTGGACTCAGTCATGTGTTTCAATGAAAGTATCATTTAATGCTGACAAAAAACAAAGGCAGCGGAAGCAGACGGGATCGAGAGTTCGCGTTTTGAAGACGCCTCAATAATAAGACATTGCCATACAGGAAACGGGAGTCGTTTTAATCAAATCATGATCGCCTTGAGCCTGATTGAGCAAACGAAAGAGAATTTAGCTAGAACCTGAGGAGAAGAAATGAAAGTTTCAAACGCAAACTATTCACGGACGGCTATTGAATGGAATAAAAGTACTTTAGTCACTCTTTCCTCCATAAAATCCTCTGAACAAAAGCTTCCGTTGCGAACGTTCAAATAAGCTCAACGCGAATATCATCTGCTCATTCCTCTTACACATCTTTAAAAGACATAACTGAAGAAACAATAAAAGAATAAGGCAACAGAAAACAACATAAATAACACGAAGTGAAAATAAAAGAATCGAGATCACTTCATCAAAACAACGGCAATCGATCATCTCTGTTTAAGAGGTCCACCATGGGAAAAGCTAATCCAAATGTGATCAATAGAACCGTGAAAATATCCTGAAAATATTTTCATTTTTTTTACAACAGATCAACGATATAAGTTCGTTGTGGAGCACTAAGAAATATGTCTTCCCATTATTTTCCATCCGGATTTATTGGCCTTTTGAATTCGTGACTGCAAGTGGCCTACTTCCAGTGAACCCTACACGATAAGAAACGTTTCTGAACAAAGATTAGCATTCCCAGTTAACTTCAGGCACATTTCTTCACTTAAAACCTAGTTCGATGATATTCAAAGAAATCTAAACTATGCCCCAATGAAGGCTAAGCAGAGATTCCTGTAATCTTTTTTTTTCAACATTTGCTAACGGATACCACAACGAAACTTCTCATAGAATACAACAATTGGCAGAAGTGGACAAGACAACGAAGCAACCGGTCAGCGACATGCAAACATTACAATGAACTTGTGTAGGAAAATGAATATAAAAGAATAACAAACCTAGACTGAAGTTGCGCAGATGCGATATTATCATCCGATTTGCTAAGCGCTTCCTGCACGTCATTCAATGCATCACGACTGCGTTGTACCGCCACATTATATGACTACAATTAGAATGTTTTATTCTACGCATAGTGTCCTGCCAAAAAAAATCACATTTTAATTATAAAAGTCACATATCTTTAGACGGTAATGATGGTGAATATTAAGAAAGCTAAGAACTTCCTTCTTATTATTCTCAAACATGAAATTTCCACAGAGTCATAAATAATAAAATCGTGCAGATATGCGAGTGACCAAAGGGCATGCAACTCTGCTGGCCTTAGGATCTTCCACCTCGTTTTAATTTTGCACGATCACCGTTTTTATTCGTAGCACCTACATAAAATAAAAAAAAAAGAGACAATAACAAAGAGATAACGACTACTGATGAGTTTCAACACAAAAGGCCGACCCATGGTTCACACCATATTTGTCAAATTTCATCGTTATAGATTTTGCGGTTCCCAAGCTAAAATTACGACGGATAAACAAGCAAAGACCGACAAGATGCAAACAGACACACATATATAATCACTGAAAGATTTTGCGAGAGAAAAAATGCGGCAATTGCATGAAGGTATTGTCGAAGAAACAACTCAAAGTGAAGAAAATCGATCGAAACATACAACGATATCCGTGGAATATTCGACGACGACAGTCGTGAAAGCGGTTAACGCCATCATAAAATTCACATTTGATAGCATGCATAACGAGTTCGTCTCGGCGACAAATGATGCTTGATGAGAGAGAATCTCCTCCAGGCTCACTGACTAAATATAAAAAATTTCATCGAGAATCTGTGCAGATCAGTGAGAGAGAGAATTCTGAATGTAGAAATATTATCGGCTTAAGAATATTATGACCTCTAAAAACTCGGAAGTTCGGAAGAAAATGTAAAAGCTTTACCTATATATTCAAAGCTTTGCTGAATCACATATTAAAAGATGTAACGCTTCCCATGTTTATATAGAAAACAGAGAGGAAAAAACCCTCAAAAAGCACCTAAAAGAGACTTTCCCTCGCCATGATCAAACCGGTATGAGTACACACTGATATTCACATATCAAATCACAATTACCGCTATTTAAAAAAGAATAAAATTCCTTGGGAAGAGCAAAAAGAGGATTTACATTCGAGATTAGACGATCTCAAGGCCTTCCCACAAAAGAACAATCTTAGCCTTCTGCCCTTTTTGCTAAGAGGGTAGCTTAAAAGTATATCGAATCCTTCACGAAACGCAATCAGATGAAGCCTGTTTGAAATGGATACTGTTGAAAGAATGACAAAGGAATGCCGGTTTACCGCAGGGAAGTGAGGAAGACCTTGGAACAATTTCGAACTCTTTGCACAGGTCGTGTAATCAATGGGACTTATACCTGACGTTATGCGGTATCGTTCATTACCTCTTTCACTACAATAGATCCAGGCGT
This sequence comes from Baylisascaris procyonis, assembly GCA_037389465.1. Classification (NCBI taxonomy): domain Eukaryota; kingdom Metazoa; phylum Nematoda; class Chromadorea; order Rhabditida; family Ascarididae; genus Baylisascaris; species Baylisascaris procyonis. Next base: position 84,196 of record JAZARR010000067.1, read on the forward strand.
AAGGCTAACCAAGTAGAGCCATATAAGAAAACCTAAATAAACCGATACAAACCTTAGAAATTTTTAACACAAAAGCGTTCCAAAGCCCTGGAATAGCATGCATCGTACAATGAGAGAGATAGGCATTCAACGAATGTAACATCCACTCCAATAACATTCTCTCTTCTCCAGGTAAATCAACACACAGTTGCTTTCTGCAAATTCATCTCATTCAACGAGCACTGTCGAATTCCGCATTCGATGATGGTACTCTTTTTCGCAGTTAATTCAATTCACGACGATACAAGTACACGGCAAAGTTGTAAGAAATGGAATTTATTATACAGTACACGAGTGGCTCCCGACCCAAGAGAGAGACAGCAATTTTTTCCTTGGAGGGCGACGTAATGACAACTAAATGGAGAGCAGGGATATATCACTTAAGGTACCTATTAAATATTAAATATCAGATAAACTCACTGAAAATATTTTAAAATACCCTCAATCTCTCAGAGTGGCATCTCCAGTGATGCTAATATTGTTATAGTTAAGCTTCTCAATTTCACTGCACACACTCGAAAAACTTCGCAACTGGAATTCCGTCGGCGTACAGCTGCTTCTATCAAAAATAAGATTATATTAAGTCGTGACTTCTGAGGTTGCTCGACCATTCCGAGCTTTCGTGTAGAAACCAAAGATCCGGGAGTTGAGTCACCATTACTTCTTAACCACTTCATCCATCCTTAACACCTCTCCTGAACACAGAATACGGTATTGTATAGGTAAATGAAAAAAAAAAACTTTACAGATAAATGAGGTGCATTGCTCGATGCAAACTGAAGAGAATCCTAAATATGATCGCCAAATTGAGAGTGAAGTTCGGTGGGAAAACCAACGATAATGGTGAAGTGAGACGCATCTGCAGTGACAGCGCATCTGCACCTCGTAGGCTCTCTCCGTCTGGTTGTGCTGCTCTAGTTTCCTCCGATGCTGCAAAAACGGCGAAGACTTTATTCAACTGCAGAATTTAAAGGCGATGTGAATCGTCGATACGATCGCATTAAATTTAACTTCAAATCCAAAAAAATTTACAATGAAATCATTTCTCCAAAAATTTTTTGCTAAAGAAACGCTACCATGTCAAACACATTTTTCCAGCTCTTATTTCTTTCCATCACCCCCCAATCTTATTTGGTTAAACTCTAAATTCAATACTTTTTTTACTATGGAAGCACTAAAAAACGACCGCGATCTTTCACCTAGGAAGCTCTTCTAACACCGACTATTCATAACAGCCTATTAGACATAAAGAAGGAAATTTTACGACTGGTGAGTGGATCTCAAAGATTCAACTTTTGTGGAAATGAGGCAATAAAAAGTGAAGAAAATAAGGTAAAGAAAAACGAACCATTTGTAGAGCTCTCCTTTTTATTCACTGATGCAATCATGCGCACGAAATTCGATACGCTATGCTTTTCCAGAATTGGTCTAAATACAGCTCATTTTTAAATAACGATACGGCATTGAAAACGATTATCCTTCCCGTCAACCTTCCTCTCATATACCCACGCATACCCCCTATGCTGGATCAATACAAACCGGCACCTTATGGAGTGAAAGAGTTGATGTTTCCGCAGAATTTTTAGATAGTTTCATTCACGCTTTCAGACTACCGACCACTTATACAGGTGAGTGGATATTGTACTAAGAAAAAATCGAAGACATGTAGCCGGTAGAAATCCTTAAGAAGTAAATAAAAAATTTAAGTAATGCGCTGAATAAAAGAAACAGGCCGCAATAATAGATAAGATCACTTCGAAATGACAACTGAAAATTCACCTGAAAATGGTGCGAAAACGATCATCTTGCAATGTCGAACAATCAATCGCCTCTTCGAAGTGTGTCTCAATCACCTTCGTAACCGTATCTAAAATTCACCACTATTAACGCCCACTATATGTCAAACAATAAGAATTCGAAGCATAAAGTGCATCTAAATTTTGAGAACCTCACAACATAGAGAATGGAAAGGGAGCGAAAAAAAATTAAAGTAAATCGAGAATTATCTGGCAAAAAACTCAACTTCTAAGAACGGGCGACAACAAAAACGAGTAATGCAAATCAAAAAAAAAAACCTTTAAGGGATCGCATTAGCCGTTCATCGGCCAACTCGATAAACGACGTTATCCAATCGGATTGTTCCAAAAGAAAGAATCCCCGTATTGATCTAGAATGTTCTAATTAGAATTTAGCCAAACGGAGAGCACAAATTGCTTAACTATGCTTACACTGAAATAGATTATTTCCTTTATACTAATTAATATATTTACATTAAAAAGTTACTAAGAAAAACGTTCTCTTTCAGATGTTTTCAGAGAAAGTGACAATCCAGCCGCTGCAATATACTTTTGTTAAATATGTTGCACAATATACTTGACAGAAAATGAACTAACTCGAAAAGTTCATCAAGGCCAAATTGTTTTCTCAACAAGAGAACAAGCCGCTGACTTGCTTCGATACGTGTCTTCCTTATACGACTTATCACATCTTCCACCTGTAAAAGAAATCATTAGCTCAGAATTGGTTGCAAGAATTAGAAGCGATGAAGAAGAGCAATACGAGGAAGTGAAAGATGATCAAACATACTTGCAGAAATAGTCAAAGCACTTATTTTAGTGAAGAAACGCCATACGATAGACGAAAATTCCGAAATGCAAGAGTCTAAAAATTAGACTAAAAACAAAATTAGTCTAAAAAAGAACAAAATCAGAGGTCTAAAAAGAACTAGAATGCTCATAACTGTTATTAGATTGTTAGCAATGTGTTCGGTCAATCATATAGCAGTGCAGCAGTGCACTAAGAAAGAAAGAAAACGGAGGCAAATAGCTAACAAAGAGAGAGAAGAGAGACAAAAGGATCTAGAGAAGAGGAGAGATGAAGAAATGTTTTATCCTCTAATCTACAGAATTTGTTCTACGTTGGATTTGAGCTGCTATTTATGAGAATAAAAAAAAGGATCAACAAACCTCCATGTCTTTCCATTCATCTACTTCGTTTCCATTCAACCATTTTGTCTCATCACCAGTAAACAGTGTGGAACTTTCACCTTTAAATAGCTATGAATTGGCTTATTACAGTACGGACAAATTTGCAAACAAATGGGTGTCTAACTATGCTTAGATATACAAACTATGGGCAAATACAACCTTAAATAGATACACTACGCGACAATACTATGCTGTCTAGCAAAAAGGATCCATAATCACCTTAGAATTCACTATTGCATTTATTCCTCTTAACCTTATTTCTATCCTCAAAGAGAGCCATGCAACTTATAGCAGTTCGAATACAATCATGACAACCAAGAATAATGAAATTTAAAAAAAAAAAGAAACGTTACTTGCGATTTATTTTATAAACAAACGAAAACGGGAAATAATAAATAAATACCCTTAATTTGTTCGATGATATTCAGATATTTACCACATTTGACAATATCACTCGATGCAGATGCAAGTTGTGATGGGCACAATTCATTGATTACACAATAACGTTGATCAAAACTTCAAAATAGAACAAAATATTTTCATGTATTTTAGACACTCAAAACATTAAAATATTGTATCAAAACAAATCTTCATATTAAAAAAAAAATTATAACGATTAGCAATAAAAATTGAAGGGTTTTGTGATGAAAATCATTCGCAAATAATCCATTAATAATACATCTTGGTTTAATGGAGCCATTACTTTCCTCTCCCCTCCTCGCCCTCTCCATAGCAGATCATATTCTAATAACAAAATATCGCAAATACCAATTCATATATGCAATAATTGAGGCTATTCTCTCTACAATATTATAGATTAGAGCCAAAAAAAAGAAAACAAAAATTCTAAAGATATTTTAGCTACACTCTACGCTTCAATAAACATATCAACAAACAAACCCATCAATAAGCGATACAAAGTCTTTATCATCCTTTCCACGCATCACCTCACTACGACTGAACATTTTTGTTGCATGTAAATCCCAAACCATAAACTGAAAAAAATAACTCTTACAATCTTTGTCTTCGTATTATTTTGCAAAAAACCTTGCAAATTAGGCAAATAATAAATGAAAAATTTCACATGAAAACTCTCCAACAAACTACAGTGATCATATTCGACTTTTTAGAACGCATGAAAACATCATTTTTTTGGGCACAATTATAGATAAGAGGTTTGTTAAGGACGGGATAGATGGGGGTGGAGGTGGGGGCAGAGGAAAAGGGAGACTGAGGTTAGTTCTCTCTCAAAGTTTTAGAGGGTTTAACTCAAAGTAGAGAATAGGATAATATGACATAAAAACCGCCGCAAAAGTGAATCCAGTTCCTAAATATATGGGCAGCTAGCATATTCATTTTAACCTAAGCTTGACCGATACAGCATTCATCAACTAAATCCGGCCCTTGAATGTTCACAAATATAATGGATATGCCCTAACTGGGAAATAACGCATTGTCGAAAAAGAATCACATCTGTCATTTCTCTTCTGTTCTCCGTAACTTAAAAGGTATGGTTCAAACGGGATATGAACAGACCTTCAGTATCATCTCATACCCCATTTTCCAGGAAAAACTTTCGCTGTAAGAAAGATATTCGTAGACTTAACAAAGATTTTTAACTTCTGTTGCTATGATACAACTATTTACTTCATGAGCCTTGTCCTGATGAAGTGATCCATATCGAATCCAGCAAAAAACCAAATCATAGTATTGTGCTAAACCGGCTCGTTCCATACGAAGCAATATGGTACGTGCTGATTGTGATACACTCGACTGCACACGTTTACCCACATCTGTGAGTATCTCGCCACCCACTAGATCTCTCTAAAAGTTATCACAGCTTAAGATCGTTACTACTTAAGGTAACGGTTTAAAAAGCGATCGATGAAGCTATTAAAGGCAGAAAATTTTTGCTTTAATAAAATAGTATAAGGACCACTGGATTGGAAATTTGGAAGTATTTTGAGAAGAAAGTGACAAGCACAATAGTACCCTCTTATATGAATCATAAAGGGCTGTTACTCGTAAAATGATGCATAAAAAATTTTGTTGGGAAATCACACTGCATAATGTATTGGCAGCATTATATGGGGCAACTTTTTACCATATTATTACTGCACGTAAGAGACATAAAATGATAGATATTTGATTTTCTTTGGAATTTTATCAATACAAATCGAGAAATTACCAACATGAAGCTGTTCAATTACTAGAAATTAGAGGGATCGGAAACGGCCGAAATCTAAAACTACAGCGGCAATAAAAAACCGAGAGAGACTATGGATACAAATCCAGAAACAACTCAAATATCGTTCCGTAAATTCATTGAAAAGTCCCAGGTTCAAATAAATACGATCGCCGTACCTTCATGATTGCTGCAATTGTATCGAGAATCTGTTTGGCGATATTCATAAATGGTCGGGTAAAATTGCCAATATCCGACAAGTTCAGCGGTTTATTTTTTTCACGAGATTCCCGTTCCAACTCAATCAATAGATCCATAATCTCTCTATTTAGAAAATCCTCCGCCACACCAGCAACTGCCATCGCTATTCGACCTCGTTCTAGATCATATCGCAGTGCTGAAAGTTTTCGAAGAAAATATACGATAACATAAATAATGTTTCGAAAATAACATATTTTACTATGGTACTTAGAGTATCAAAATTTATGCAGATTGGAAATGAAAAGGTGGAAAGAGGAGTAACAAGAATTGCGACCCAACCGAAACTGACTTCATGAGGCCTGACATCGATTTATCCACCACATTAAATACATCATCAGACTGAACACATTTCCTCATGCACAGCAGCGATGGCGAAGCTAACCGACTCCAACTTTACTTTCTTTATTTATTTATTTACTTACTAAATTAATTCAACATTCTGAAAACAAAATGAAAAGTATGAATATGGCCAATGAGGTAGTAAAAACGAAATGAAATGTATATTAGAGTGAATTAATCTGCAGCATACATCAAAAAGGAAAATTCCATTATTAATTCTCGACTTCTCTTGATAAACGGGCATCGACTAGTGGGGCATGAAATATTGAAAGAATTTCAGCAAGATTAGGCGTTAGTGTGATAGCCCTAGCAAAAATGGCAAGCTGGTCATAAGCATATGCTTCCTTTGAAATCGATTGCATCTCAATTCCCGGTTTCAAAGTACTCTTTAAACAAAAGTAAACTTTCCAGTTATCGAAAAAAATTTTTCTCCGAAAGTTGGCTGATACATGGACTTTGTTGAAATTTGCTAGTTTAAATGGAAGAAGGAAGCATAGAACCTTTATGAGCAGCTATATAATAAAATTTTTAACGATCAAAAATAAAGCACGCCAGATAGCATTGTTAGTGATACTATATTGGATGGATCCTCATGACCTTGTGGAAATCCTGAGCTAAGACTTCTCTTCCTATGGTGTCATTGCTTTTTGCAAACACACTGTAGCGACTCCATTCCATCGTCAATTAAGAATCGAAGTCACCAATCCGCATAAAATGGTTGTTCTCTTTTTTTTTTCATCCTCGACCTGTGCAATAAAACTACAGAGCCCACCAGCACCAAAAATATAATATGCAACTGTCACCAACAGCATCCGATATCTTTAGGTAAAGTTTGAAAAGGCGATAAGATGAGATATTAGAAGAATGCTGAGATAATAAACAATCGAAAAAGAGCAAACGAAACAATTACAATAAATATTGTGTCTAAGTAGAATAAGGATTCCTGCAAGTGGTAAACAACTTTCTGCATATAGTCGACTTCTCAACGACTCATCGGCACTCGCATTCACCGTCCATTTCACCGAATCGGCACAACGCTCAAAGCGAATATTATCAGCCTGGTAGCCCTAAAACAAAAAAAAGAACCTTTAATGAGCCAGGTAACAGCTTCCTATACATGAAAGGAAGGAAAGGAGGGAGGGTGGGGGAAGGAGAAAGACAGAGAGGCTAAAAAAAGAAGAGGAAGGAGTTCAAAGTGGTTTATATCAAGGAGATTCTATCGGAAAAAGTGAAAATCTGATAGTGGCAACTGACATGCAAGTTGTTCCTAAATAATGAAACTGTCCCATACTATCCTAATCACCTATTAATGAAAAAGAATAATCTCTGACCCCCTCTTCCATCGACAAATCTGATACTAGTAAACCCCAATGAAGCTACCCCAGCACCTTCCCCTTCTCTAATTTTCATAAACTTATTGTTCACATGTATCTATTAACTTAAATAAAAGAAAAAGATATGCCAATCCATTAGCTCATCGTTCACAACAATAATAGCACAAAGCTAACCGAAAAGACAAGAAGGAGATCCTTGACGAACACCTGTTCTTGTGAATGGATCGACAGTGAGGAAAGATCATGCTGTTCCATCTGTAAAAATAACTAGAGTTTAAATAATATGTGATATATACTAGTGTGTCTAAGTAATATACGACATATACTAGTACATGTGATTGTGTGTGTATTTCAACTGCGAAAAACTTTGTCAAAGGAGATATTACATCAAACAATAACGACTAATGAAAAGTTAGAAAAGATAAAAACTTGTTAAATCAACAGAATGATATTGGGAAAAAAGTATCTGTTAGATTATTGCTTGTCGGTGTTATCCTATGCGAATTCAACTTGAATTTAATCCCTCTCCTTGCCATATCGCATCTTAAATACTATCTTGCTAGGAGAAATCATGGAAGGAAGGCACTTGAAGCAAACTGGGATCCTAAAACGATAGAATTTTGAAAATCAGCAAGACTGCAGATGGATTGCATAAGGCAGTTATGTCGCTAATATTATACATTTCCGATTGATCGAAACTCAGAGTCGAAACACTCCACAATAAGTGCTTTTTACTTTTATGCTTCCCTGACTTTATAATATCATATGACATCATCGGAAATGATCATATGACGTCATCGGAAATGAAAAACGTACACACACACCTATTGGTGCAGATATTATAAACTTATCCAACACACAGGCAGACACGAATTCATATAAATCATCGAATAAGTTGTTCGCATTTATAAGATAACAAACTAACGATAGTAATAAAAAACGTTTATTTGTGACTGAAACTTACTGGAACAAAATAATCGGGTGGACCCGAAGAGAAGAATTCATTGGGAATTGTAAACTTCGAAAATGGTAATAACTTCTTCACTGAAATATTATCGCATAAAATAATATCATTATTAACTATAGATTTAAATGATTTCCCCTCTATATATCCCTTTTTTTTCTTCTTTTTACTTCATTCATATTTAATAATATAAGAAAGTTCCAGAAAAAATCATTCACAATTTCATTTCTCTGATTTCTTAGTTGTAATTATTTCAAATTTCAGAATTCATCTAGGCAACGGATCACTGGTCACAGCCGGAGTACATGAACCGATAGCTTAAATATTACCTATGTGAAGAGGTGATCGATGATTCATGCTGTAAAGATATCAACATTTCTATTAAAATATCAGCAGTATAATTTTTATTTGTACCTTTCAAACGCGAATAATAAAAAAAAATATTTTCTAAAATCAAATCTCTCTCACCAATTACCATATCAGTCTTTATCCTATTATTCTTTAGTTGCATCCCATATTTATCTTATGTAAATATGAGAATATTTTATTGAGGGTTTCATCTCTATTTGAGCGAAAGAAATTATCATCTTTCAAAAAAAATAGACCCTTCATGAATTATTTCATTTGTTTGTCACCAATATCAATTTACTAAACTTTTTTTTTTAAATTAAAAGCATAAAATTGCTGTAAAATAATTCACATTAACAATTCTTTAAAGCGAAAAAGAAAATTAAGAGGGAAAAACACTGAACCAATCTCCTTTCGACATGATTTCCAAGCCAACATCGCCAATTTACGATTCCGCAGGACAACTGACTGAAAACGATCCACTATGACGAATGATTCCGAGCAGTCTAATATGAGATCATCATGGCGGAAATATGAATACTATTTGGGGGGGGGATGGAAGGGGAGAGTGGAATGGGGGATGAGACCACCTGGATCTGTCATTACTTGCTTTTTGGGAAATTATATCAAGGTACTATCACTAACATTACCCGTTCCCCTTTCTACATATATAACTAAAAAGTCGTAAACGTTAGAGTTGCTAATAATCATTTGTTGCGCCTCTCCAAGGAATCTGATTCCTATAACCACTGCACTTCGCAATAGAACAGTTGATATATTTAAAGAAAAGATATGAGGTATACAATGCCTATTGGAATAATAAGATAGAGTGAATGAATTAAGAACTAAAAGCACTGAAAGAGTCGATTGAGACACAAATTTTCTATTTGGTGGCATTGGTGGCACATCACTTTGACACTTTTTTCTATCCAAAGATATGTGTGTCTCGATCTTTTTCTTGCCCCTCCCCTCCTTCTCAGCCCTTCCACTTAGAAGGCTATGGTCCTCCACTCATGGCTATGGTCTAACAAAGGAATAAGTGACATGGCGTCGACCGCTCATGGTCAAAGTTGAATCTAGTTCTGATCACGGTCGAGACCAGGTTCAATTCATGATTAGATAGAAATGGATAAAACAGAGTACCGCTCGGTCGACTGGCTTCAGTACCTCGGTACCTCACACAATACCTTGTTCGGTATTAAGGTCAATCTATCCCTCTATGGGTATGAGTTCAATCCAGTCCTCATTCCGTTCTCAGCTGCGGGGGGTCGGCTGGGGTGGGATTTAATCCTGATCTGTTTCTTTTTGTGGAAACTACATTGCGCACCACTTTTTCAATTTCTGAGAAGTTTGAAGGAGCAAAAGTTTACAGCTTTAAGAAAGGATAGTGTGCGTTAGATAGTGTCGCATTCTGACATTCAAGCCCGTCAAAGTGATCCTCCTAGGCAAAACTATACCTCCTTCTTGGTTTAGAATTAGATTCTTGAATACTTGAGGTGCCTCACCTGTCAAGGTGAAGCCGATAATTTCAAACATGGCCAAACTACCGAGAAACTTTACCGGGTACCTTCACCCGTTTAACCCCTTGGTGAGATTAGTCCGTTTATTTCTTCTTTGTTCAAAAAGAATATTACTTTCGGCATCCTTGGCGGTCGAAAAACCCTAAATGATGAAGTACGGTGGTAATGATCTGGACATTTTTGAGATTTTCGATTTCACCCCAACAATTCGGATACCCACACGTATAGTGGAACCCAAAATTAAAATTACTAATTATGTGTGAACCCAAACAACGATACACATGGATAGGAGGTTCATCATCGAAGATTTTCATAGAGTTCGCTGCCAATGCATCAAAACTATGAAAAAACAATGAAAGTACGTTCGACATAACAAATCGTTGAAAAAGATATAGATAAGAAATTTTAGGTTGTGAAAATTATAAGGGAATGGGAATAAATTTTTTCCCGAAACCATTCGAAACTCCCACCCCCACCCTCACACTATGAACGATCCGGGTTCCTCAAATAGTGGCATATCGTGGACAATCCGCGAAAATTCTCCCGCAATACCGTTATTTTTGAATAGTATGTTCTCCATCCGAGATGCCGACAACAACTAATACATCTCTAAATTATTTGAAAATGTTAGTTAGTACTTTTTGAAAGTAAATTTCAGGTATTGAAAAATCTTAAAATTTCAGGTGAAAAAAAAAGAAATATATCGATGAAGGACACCCAAGAAGCCTATCAATACGAGAAAATATGAGACTCATGATCGAGTTGAATTTTTGATTATTTCATGCATCTCGTAAGAAGGAATTTGCATCGTTAATAAGAATTAAAAAAAAAAAAAAAACAACTTTTACTTACATAAAACAAACCCGCGAAAACATACAAAGGTTGAGGAATTGAACGCTGACATTTTTGAAATATAACAGTGTGAAGTTTTGGGGTTGATGTATTGACGTGAAAAATATCGTAGTGGAAATAAACAGCCGCTAACAAACTGCTTATATTAACAGTTACTCTATACACTATTAGCTAATGTAAACGGATATCTCTAGTACCGTACAAAATAACCATATTCCATGTGTATATAAGGATGCGTTAGAAATCTTGCAGTATAGCCGTTCGCACCGAAGACTTTGAATCCTATTACAGAAGTTTTAGTGAATATCATATATATGTACGCATCAGGTGCACTTTTCGGAGTGATTTTTGATATAGAGGTCTTTAGAGAAAAAAAATTTGAATTTCACAGGTCACTTTTTAAAGTCTTTATGAATTTTTTTTTCGAGGACTTCGCGACCATACAAAACCATATCACCATAGTGAAATTTCGTTACTTCAAAATTAAAAGATTACTCATCAACGAACGAATTGTTCCATTGCAGAAATATTTTTTGAAATATTTTTAATAGATTTGAAAAAAAAAATTTGCATAAATCTTTAATGTAAATTCGCTTATTATAGCTCTAAGCATTTATGCAAATACTCGTTACGAATTTGATGGATGTGAAAGGATATTCATCATTTTATATTCTTCTGACACTACTGAGTGGTATTTTCCACTGATTTTGTCCTCAGTTTTTGAAGAGTGGAACGTTCAAAGAGTCGTCCTTATTTGACCGTACTAATTTCTTCACTTCACTTCATATTAAATGGGAAATCAAGTTGTAAGACCCGATAAAAAAGGAGTGGCAATGCCTCAACATGCACCAATGAAGATCGCTAGAAAGCCACAAAAAGGACCAGAAGCTTCAAGCAAGCTTCCCACAGGTTCGTTGAAATCACTATTGCCAGCATTTAATATCTAGTTTAAATAGTTTGTGATAAAGAGATTTTCTCTTGGGAAGGAAGTGAAAAGGTCAGAATTAACTGTGCGACGATAATTATCCTCACTGTTTTCAATTCTTCACTTCTTCCAGAAGCGAACCAATCGACTGCTTAACTACCGGGGACATAGATCAACAATTTTCATTTAGGTTTAGCCAGAGAACGCAAATGAATTAAGAGCTGCGATGAGAAGAGTTAAAACCTAAATGAATAACAATAAAATTATACAGTTAATGTTAGTGAAGAAAACATGATTACAAGCACAGCTAGAAGGAACTACTAAGTGTTGTCATTATACGCTAAACAGATTAATATTTAGTAATATTTAAATAGGCATTTTAAATCGGCCACCCCCTTCCGCTACCTGTATCAAAAATGTTTTGTATTTTGCTGTGCTAGTGATTCGCTAACGAATTGAGTTCTTTCGACGATTATTTATAGATTAATCGAAGCTTTCGAGGTTTTTGCAAAGAATTTCACCAACGCTTTCAATTTACCTAGTAAAGATGAGAGTAGAGATGAAATAACTCAACGAGAACATCATGCAAACCGATACTAAAAATTTGCAGAAAAAAAAAACAAAATATTATCCCCTTTGTCTCTCTATTTCGCATTTATTGCTTCCGATTTTATAAATTTACCTCAATTTACTAAACGAAACATGCGAATAATAATGCGAAAATTGTTTTTTTTTTTTGTGGTGAAGATATTAGGATTGAAAATCCAAAAATTTTAGTGACACCACGTCGAGCATGTCTCCTAAGATTTCTAAAAATGAGTCGTGTACATGACTATCTTCTACTCGAAAAAGAATTCATTCAACGTCAAAGTAAACATGGTTCTATCGGTCAACAACAAAAGAAAGAACGTCGTATTGTACATGCACTTCGTGGTTCACCTATTGCTCTTGCACGTGTACATGAACTTTTCATTGACGAACAGGTTACGCTATATTATTATTGAATTCATGCAAATAATGCGATCTATCAAACTCATCCTCTTTGATAATATCATCTATGCAGTAAATTTCGTATCTATTATTTTTATTTTCATAGGTACAGTATGCAGCTACCGTATTTTGTTGCATTTAAACCTCATTTTCTTCAAGATCTTTTTAAGAACCGATTTTGTAGTTAGTTACCCACATAACAGCTAGTATCAGCTATACACCCCAGATAATACAAAAAAAATTTTTTTTTAACGAGTTATTTTCAGCATGCAGTGGTAGTGGTTGAGGGTTATAAACGTGAATGGTATATACCAATTCTATCGATCGTCGATAAGGATCTTATACGAATCGGTGCATTAGTGATGGTTAAAGCGCACGGTTCCCTTAAAAATATTCCTAGCGCAATTGTTGGTGTACTACATGATAGTGTTGATTCGAGCTCACTTGTTCATAAGCTTGAAAAAGCGCCTAAGGAATCATTCGAGGTTAGTTATATGATTGAAATTTTTATTAAAAATTTGAATTTCCTTTTTCTAGACTGTCTATAGATATACCGATAATCAAGTTTAATGACGCTAAAATATGATGCATTCATCGAAGAGTACGAAAATCTAAACATTTTTTGCTGCCTTCTGCCATTATAATTCCACTTATCTGATTCGTTCATAATTTGTAAAATGATACGATAGACATCTTTTTCAAAGCCAAATATAGTATGTAAATGCTGAAATATTTCAATATTAATATCTTATGCAATCCACTACATAATTTTTTTTTTCAAATTTCTTTTTTTTTATTTTCAAAGTTAATTTTTAAATGAAATCCTCATTTTAATCGAGAAGAAATGATTGCCTTATAGATGCTTGTCATAAATATCTATTGATTCTCATTTTCTTTATCGGTTATTTGATTTTGTGAGTAATGATCGAATAATTTTAAGGATATCGGTGGTCTCGAAGAGCAAATTGAAGAAATCAAAGAAGCTGTGGAATTACCATTAATTCATCCAGAATATTATGAAGATATGGGTATTACGGCACCTAAAGGTGTTATTCTTTATGGCGAACCAGGAACTGGTATTTCTCTTACATATTCCTCAAATATATTTAATGCGCTTGGTGCGGATGATTTAACCGGCTAAATCGATTCGATCGATGCATTTTCCTTCAACTGTTTATGACGGATTTATGAATAATGGTCAAAGATGAAGCATTGAGGAAACCAGTTTAACCGATGCAATTGCACAAATTCCTCATTTGTTATTTTATTGAAAATTCATGTATGAAATATACGTAGAGAGGATTTGCAAATGTTTGCAAATGGAATGAGAAAGGAGCTGCAGTAGGCATATGGTCATTACTGAAGCAATTGTTCAATGCAGGAGATTAAGGGTTGAAATTTTGACGTAGTGAATGTGTTAGTGAACTTATCAGTGTACTTGTTCACCTTATCACTCTACTATATTATTGATGTTTCATATGATTTTTTCTATATTTCTGCATTGCAAACAACATCTACATTCCTATCAGCTTTTTTTTTTTTTAATTTCAAGTCCATCGGTTCAATGCTGATGAAATTCATCAAGTGATTAGCGAGGACACTGATGCGTATCAATCCAGAAATGAACCTATTATCTATCTACCGGTCAAGCCATTTATGGCTCAAAATTTTCATGTAGTCGTGATCTGCAGCTCGAATTTTCCGCATATTATATGGCTAGATCTAACATAAGCCTATGCCTTGCTTCTGTTAGCACTATACCTCTATATTTATCTCGTCTAAGTACTGCTTTATTTCTTTGTTTCAACGTATAAGCTCCTGGCCAATTTTATCTCCAAAACGAAGAAACTTTCTAATAATTTTCGATTCGAAGAGAAACTTTTTTCTGCTCAATAATAAATGCTTCTCGATTTCGAGGTCAAACAAATAAGCTTTACAACGTTGTGATAGTTAGGTATAAAGGTAGGTAAAATGCTTAATTAAACGGCTAAACTTAATAAATCGTAAATGAAGTGAACATAATTAAAGGTAAAACACTTCTTGCTAAAGCGGTCGCTCATAGCACATCGGCAACATTCATACGAGCAACAGGTGCCGATCTCATACAAAAGAATAGCGGTGAAGGAGCAAAACTTGTGAGGTAATTCAAGAGTAAATTATAAATGCTTCGTAAAGTAGACGCTTATATCAAGTGTTTATTATCAATAATATATAACGAGCAAAATCGATCCGATAGCAAATTTTACATAATATTTCAACTTTATCGAATTTTTTCAAATATTATTTAATATCAATTTGAGATGCTGGATTCTTTCCTGCAAAAAATCAAATGAAACTAAATTCGTCGAAATTTTATGTGAAATTTTATGCAATAAAACAGTGAATGATTCCACTGATTCAGCTTCTCTACTTCAACTACGACTGTATATTTTTCTCGCGAAAACTCAATCCACTGACGTGATTAGCCCTTGTTTCCTCAGTCATTCTCTACCTATACGGATTATCGTCTTTGCAGTTTATTGCATTCTATCCGTACTCCCTATACTATGCCATATGCCATGCCTGTACCATCTGCGTCTACATAACCGTTTCTATAGAGATCAGGTATATTTAAACAATTTGCACGATAATAATTCGAATATTTTCAGGGAGTTGTTTAGATTAGCAAAGGAATCAGCGCCTTGTATTGTTTTCATTGATGAAATCGACGCTGTTGGTACAAAACGTTACGATACGAGTAGTGGTGGAGAACGTGAAGTACAAAGGACACTATTGGAATTGTTGAATCAAATGGATGGCTTTGAAAGCCGTGGAGATGTCAAGGTTTTACTACTACTAATTATTGTTAATTATCGTATAATCCTGAACAAAAGATCCTCTTTAATGGAAGTTATGTGATGCTTTCTATCTCGAAATTCTTATATAATAATACACTCTTCTTAGCTGAAGGTTTATTTAATTACATACTCGACTTTAAATTCAAGCTTAAAAACAAGTACATATATATTTGCTTCACCTGGAGTCCAGTAAATATTGTTTTGATTCTCGTCGTAGTCTGAGGTACGTATCCGTTTTCCTCTTATAGAGATTTAAAGGGTTTATAATAGCATTTTATTTCATTGCAAGTTATAAACTTCAGCTTCAGTAGGTAAATATCGATCGTACGATGAAATGATTTTCAGATAATAATGGCAACGAATCGTATCGATGTACTTGATCCGGCTTTGATCCGTCCGGGTCGAATCGATCGGAAAATCGAATTACCAAAACCGGATGAAAAGACAAAGCTAAGAATATTTCAAATTCACACGTCTGGTATGAAAATTGCCGATGAAGTAAAATTTGAGAAGATTATCGCTAAAGAAAGATCCTTATCAGGGGCTGATTGCAAGGTAAAATACTAATCATTTTCTTTCAATATTATTTCTTCTTTCGAAAAAAAAATTGAGTTGTATTGTTGAAAGGATTTAACTCGTGATCAATGCATATAGTGAAGATAAAAGTACAAGCGATCGTGAAAAAAAAAAGACTATTTATATATTTTTCGCTGTTTTTCTTTTCCCAAATTTAGTCATATTTTGAGGTGAATATTAAATAATAATTTTCCAATTCACCTATTTTCCACTTAAAATATTCGAGAGGTATTTCGATACGGCAAATGAAAAATGAAATCCTTAAATGTTTAGCATCTATAATATTTCTAGTAAAACATCTTTTACTAAAATGATTTTGTTATGCTCAATAATTTATAAAGCATTGTTATTCACTTTTTTTTGGAAGAAAATAAACTAAATCGATGAATAAAAAAAATAAATAAACAAACTAAATTATTAGGAAAATTATAAGTTTTTAATATATCAATAAGCATCGAAATAAAACAAATAAAACGTATATAAAAGTTTCATAAATATAATAATAATAATATAATGATAGTGGAAAATTTATTTATTTTAAGGCGATTTGCACTGAAGCTGGTATGCTTGCACTTCGTGCTCAACGAAAATTAGTCTGTATGGAAGATTTTGAAAAAGCTATCGAAAGGGTTCTTCTCAATAAAAAATCCGATGCACCAGAGGAATTCTTCTTGTAATTAACGCATCTGATGAGTTCGATCTTCTAATACAACTGAAAAATTTCGACGATTTGTTAATCGACTCGAATTCGAAGATTATTGACTCAATTAGAGATGAAAAATATGGAAAACGATTGCTGTAATGGCGATTATTTCATGACGTCATGTTAATCGTGATATTATACTATCATTTAACGATGTAGCACTATAAATTATTAAATGTGCATTATATATGATAATTTCCAAAAAACAAAATGCATCTCTTGAATAAAGATTTTATAAGGAATGTTTTTTTTTTTTTTGCAATATTTGCATAAATTTTGCACTTATATATTACAACAATTTGCATAAATCTTTCATCTTTATGAACGACACATACTTGATTTATAATATATATTCTCATTACAATTATAGTCTGCTGATCTGCACGAATATATTTCTATTCTTTGAATATTTTCAACTCATTTGTCTACTGAAAATTAGACGTACTGAAATTTTTTGCACATGTGATTTGCATTGCCAATTTTATATTTATGTTTCATTACTCAGTTGCAATAATTTGCACAACATAAATTTGCATAATTTAGGGAGTTTTCAATCCAGCGCTAAGCGATGATGCCAAATTTTAAAAATTTGAAGCATTGAGGCATTTCAAAGTGTTTCAAGCATGCAATCACTTGATCGGCAGTTTCAGAAACTCCATTATCCTCACTTCTATCCGTATATCGGCTACATGGATGGAGTCACCTCTGAGATTTTCGCTTTGCTAATTCCCATGTAGAAAAAAATACAAAAAAATATGCGATTTTGATCGACGATGTATTTATTTGTATCGGAGTATAAACAATTTTTTTTTTTTCGAGAAGCTGCTAAAAACCAGTTTATCTCGTCAACTTTTTTATGAGAATGGTCATTTGATATAAAACGTTTAATGACCATCATTAATTACTATAAATTTATTAAGAAACGAATATTTCGCGTCTTTCATACGTATGAATATGGCCGAATAGAGACATCTGATAGCATACCTTACATTTCAGCTAGGTGTGCTCTATACTGTAAAAAAAACCAGCATTTTAAATGCCGGTTTTGGGACCGTCAAGCTTTTACAGTTGATATGACGGTTGAGGACACCTTTTTTTAAACATATCGATCAGGATTCGACAGAAAAAAGGATGAGATACTATGGTTTAGGTGTGGAAGCTACAAATTCGAATAGCTCGGCTATATATAAAGTCTCTGATTTCAGTAAAATAGTTACTGACGATTGAGTATTCATTATAGCTTATGTACAACATATACCTATAAGTATGAATGATATTTTGAATAAATTGCATAGAAATTTAGAAATCGAAGAAAATTTTTACTTTATTTCAACAATTTTTACTCTTAGAAATAATCGAAGCAACAATGAAATTGTAAAACAACAAGTTGAAATATTGTTTTTTTCAAAGTTTAATTATTTTCATTCAACTGAACTCCATCCGTTAATACCTTCTACCTGAAAATACGATAATTTCTGGAAAAAAACTTAATGAAAATGGTTAAATGCTTCGAAATAGAAACGATTTTCTTAATGAATTTATATATGTATCATATGGATTATATGAATTATAGTATAAATTATAGATAATATATAATTTATACCATAAATATGTAATAACATGATAACAAATGAATATTTTTTATAATTTCAACCCCATGAGGTTGTATTACATATTGGCTAGATAAGTTCCCTCAGCATTTATTAACAATTCCTAGTACATATTTATCTAATAAAGCAATGAATTCAACAAGCGCTGTTAATTCTGTCACCTATTTATGATTTTATGAACATCACTATAACTGATGAGAATGCTACTATTAATTTGCGTAAAATTACTGCGTTTGATCGTTGTTCATTTCGATCAGTTTTGATCTATATCGATCAAATCATTACATCTAATAGTATAAAATCACTGAATCTCGTTTCATTACTTTTATTAACGCAACTATTAGAAAACCATTTTTCACTACATTTCAAAAAATGTTCCGTTTAGCGCAAAGAAAAAATTTTCAAATCCAAAGTTAAAGGAAAAATTTTTAATGTGAAATGCGTATGCAAAATTTGGAAATATATGAGAGAGTTTGAAGTTTCCATTCCTTTTCAGATCATTGCTTATGAATAAGAATGTGCAAAAATTGCGTTAGTTTTTCATCGATGAAAAAAATGCAAAATTTCGAATAAAATGAAATAGATTTCTTTGAGTTTAGAAAATGAAAAGACTCCTTCGATGGAACAATGCTCACCTCCTTAGTGATCTTTTTTACTACTTCATTCTTTAGTGCTTTCAAGGTGGGAATTTCAATCTTCATACGTATAGGTATAGAAAACTGTATGTTTTCTAACCGGACGAGATTTAACTGAAAGAAAGACCCGTGCCATTTCTTTAAATAAATAAATAAATAAATAAATAAATAAATAAATAAATAAAATAATATAAACTGTAAGCGGAAAATATAAAATCCCCTTCCGTTCCCTTTATCACTTCACTTCTGTAAGCGATTACT
This sequence comes from Baylisascaris procyonis, assembly GCA_037389465.1. Classification (NCBI taxonomy): domain Eukaryota; kingdom Metazoa; phylum Nematoda; class Chromadorea; order Rhabditida; family Ascarididae; genus Baylisascaris; species Baylisascaris procyonis. Next base: position 103,562 of record JAZARR010000067.1, read on the forward strand.
AGAGAGTGCTTCAGTGACGAATATTTTTCGCTTATTAAACATCAAGGAAGTGGAGAAGCTATAAAGTTTAGCATTAGCATTTTTTTTAAATTGCCGGTTCACATGAACAATCACTTTCAAAATATGTCACTAAAAAGTAGAATATGCAAATTAATGTCTCTATCATATTTTGGATGATACGACCGCATAAATAAATTCTAACTTCAGTGGTTCTCGTGTAGTTGAAAGTATCAAGCAGGCAGGCCGTTACAAGGGCAAACAAACAGACAGAAAGACGGACAAGGTTACGCGCATAAGCACGATGTCACCGTAGTGCATCGATGCATAAAGCGTAAAAAGATTGGAACACTAATTCTATTTCTTGAGGTGAAACAAAGAAAAAAAAACCGAATTTTGTAGACTTTTTTTCGAAATATGCAAATTTTTATGAGAATATTTTTTAATATTTTTATTGTCTATTTAGAAGCGCCCCGAAATGAACTCATAGACTCTCACATAGAATAAAATTTAAAACTATGCTTACCAGTTCAGCATCAAGGCCCTCATCTTCCGGTTTACTTTCCGATTTCGCCAATTCTGTAGAGGCGATCATTCTTGATTCAACGGTGGTGGTTTCGCTGATTTCCGCTTGATGAACCGCTATCGTTTTGTGTGTATCAAACAATGCAAAGGTGTTGTTTTTATGCTGAAATATTTTAGCGTCAATTGTTTCAGTGCCGATGACGTCCCCTTGTATTTCATTTCCGGATTGCATGGAATCCGATTGGTACTACCATAGTCTTTTATGCTTTATTTCATTTATTGAAATATACATCTGCTACACCGTCTTTTTCTAAAAAGATTTATAGTGAACACTCCAATCCATGAAATTTACATTATTTGTGGATACGATTGAAAGCATTCTCCAGTGTATAATTGTGACCACTGGTAATGTCCACTACTGTTACACATTAACTGACCACCGTTCTTGAACTGTTGACCTCTACTATTGTCTTGACAAAACTAGAGCTAATCTTATTTGTAGATTCTTGTATTTTTCAAACCTCATTTATATTCGTAATTAGCACCTTTTCGGGTGGTTCTATTCCTCTTCCACTACTTAATTCGATGCTGCATAATAGCATGATAATTATCTTGATTGATGTTCTTTTAGATGCCATCCTGAAACAATCCTTTGCAGAGCTTTATTATCCACTGCGAACGCCATAATGCTTCAAATATAAACCCCTCGGGTTATAAAGCTCCTTTACGAAAAAAACCCAGGTTTTATTGAGTAAATGAGAGCCTATAGAATGATTTTTTTTTTCTCATATAAACTGCTGATAATTTAAACAAATATTTTAAGTGAAATTTTCGTCTTAAAGGTTTGCCGAATTAAAATCTCTTCAATGATATTCATAGGTGATTTCCATTGCAATAATCGACAATAAGAACGATAAAGCGAGAACACCAGAAACAGCCACTAACCTTGCGGACACACAGATAATATGAATACGTCAGTGATAGGCAATTCATGGGAACCCAATTTTTGCATATATGCAAATGAGCAATTGGCTAATATACCACAATGAAGGAATCTTATCAAAAATGTTGAACGAATTAAGCGAATTCGTTATTCATCTTTTTGAATATGTAAATTTGTTTGCTATCCGAACGATTAATTCGGCGAATCTTATTCAATGCAGCCTTATTAATCGATCACACAAACGCTCATTAAATATGCAAATAAATAAGTTTTAAAAGTAAAACAATATTTATGTAATTATATATAGTGCAAATTTTTACAATTCTATTTTTAAATTTTGCAATTCCTCTCTTCTTTCCTTAAGAAAAAAAAACGTTTAATATAATCTGAAATTTTTGCATACCGTCTATAATTGATCATTTGAAGAATTTTTAGATTTAAAAGAATCGTTAGCCAAAAATACACCTATATTCTTCGTTGATCAGGGTGGACTCTGCCAACAAGGATTAATTGACTACCTCATAAAGTTCATATAGAGCAACGCAGTAAGATTCTTTCCTATATTTACGTCAAGGCATATAGTATATCCTCATAGATAAGGAAAATTGAAAAAAATTTTCAACAGAATTTTTTATCGGAGAATGTCGGATTATCCGAAGAAAGTCGAAAAAATTTTTTCCGGCATTCCTTTCTTCTCTGGATTAATCGATTCTACGAAGTGATATCGAAAATAAAATAATAAGATCTATTAACCGTTACACATAAAAGCGGATATAAAATTTGAATATTTTATTTAGTGATAAAAAAATAGTCAAAGGGATTTATTTTTTCGAGCATTGATCATCATTATTAGTAGTTAAAAGTTATTTGTGTGGTCGGCTAATAAATTTATGCGGAAATGTGCTGCGTGCCGCTAATGAAACTGCTTGGTTGTGGGTACTTTCTTTTTTTTACTTTATTTTACTGGAACGATTGAATTCAGTTCTGATGCATCAAGAAATGATTGATATTTGATCGTTGTGCCGCTAGAATTTTGTTCATCTAAGGAAGCGTACTCTCTCGTTCCCCCTCCTCCCCCAATCCCACCCCCCTCTCTCCTTTTTGCAGACCTAGAAATACTAGCACAAAAAAAATTACACCGTTCTAAAAAATACGCCCCTAGTGGAAAAAAAACCAGTAATTACTGTTGGGATTCATCGAGTCTCGAAGAATATATTCTTTTTTAATTGTTGCATAGCACCCTCGTTGATTCCATTAGCACAATATTAGTGATAACGAAGAACGCATAACTTGCAATGCGAAAATTTGCGAAATTCCCATCTTTTGAGCAATTTTTGTCAATTTTCGGCTAACGACTATCTTTCAAGCTCATGCTTATCTCTGTGCTAACCTATATAGCTCAAGCTGAGTCATTTGAACTTGAGCTAGATGGATTTAGTTGACAGACTTCTCAGCGAATAAATAACCGCCGTTTAATGAGAAAATATTCAAATAATTTAGACGAAACCATCGTTTTCTTCTCTTATCTACATAAACGATATTTTAAGGGAGCAATGATGAGGAAATATTTTTCCAAGCAAGTCAATTTGAACATAAAGGACCATTGAAGATCGAAATTGAACCGGAGATCAAAATATCACGAGTAAGTGATCGATGAAGAATTTAGAAAACAATCCTCGAAACATCTTAGTGATTATCGATCGCGTCATCAACGAAGATACAGAGTATTTTTTTAAAGAGTTATATTTAAAAAAAAACCGAATTCAAGACCTTTGAGGTAGCAGCTATACGAAATCGCCTACTTCATTGTCGCCAGCTGCTCATTCGTTGATCGGCTGTCATGAATTTCCGTTGTAAATTGCCAACTCTTGTTGTGCTAATTAAAATATCTTTAGAAATGAAAAAAATTAGACAAATTATTTCATTTTCCAAGTACTTCCTGCTGAATTTATTGATTTTTCTACTCTATTTTTTCCTCGTGACTTTAAAGATGAAGAATTCAAAATTTTTTGTGAAACTCATTCTTCCCCTTTTATATATTATTACAAATCGCTGAAAAATGATCTTGTATCTGTAAATTTTTTTCATATGTACATATTTTACATGTGTTGCATTAAATGCTTCCCTCTTCTATATTGGTTACTCTATAAAAACGAGTAATGCTCCGTTGGGTTGTTCTACGGCTAAAGGTATGCATCCACAATCATGAAAATTTTTTGCTTAAGCTTGAAAATTCTGCGAATTTCAAATTTAAAATTGCCCTTTCTTGAGAATAATGCTAAATAATGTACAAAATAATAGACTTTTAAAGAATTCAATAAAATATTTGCAAATATTTTCAGGGAAAAAATAGTGAAAGTGCTGAAATACACAAGCCTTCGAATGAGAAAAAACGTTTCACATTCGGTAATCACCATGAAGTAAGCAAATGTGTTATATTTTGTGTTAAATTTGCATAAATATTTTCATTTCACTTAATTTTTTATCTATAAAAGTTTGGCTCAGTGTTTACAAATTATGTAAGCAAGTATTGTAAATCGTTATTTTCATCTGTAGCCATTTCAGGTCTATGATATCGGACCCGGAGTTGAACTGGTTCCTTAAGCGAAGGATAACAATGAAGTATCCGACTTAGTGATAGACTGCGTTTTTTATTACACTTAATCAGTAATAAACTCTTTACCATTTCGCGTTTTTTTGTGAAACAATACATATAATATTTCCATATTGGATCAGTGAAAAAATTCCAAAACTTTTTTTTTGAATTCGCATGAGAATTTTGTATCGATACTCATTATATGCACACACCTAAAATATCTATATATGTAGTCATAACACTCTCCATCTTTTTGCTTGCTTCTTGTTTTATAAATTTTCTTCTTTTTATTCATTCAATTCTTTCTACGCCTCGTTATTTTCTTCACTCTATCGTTTTATTTTAGCAAATATTTCTATTTTCCATACAAATCAACACTTAACATATACTAAGGGGAGATACAAACAAAGTAACTGTTTATTAGTAAATCTGAAGTAATCAATTAGTTTGAACCTATGCGTTGGATAAAGAATAATAAAATAAGTGTTGCATAGAACGCTGACTTGTTATCTCATCTCTGGCTATTTATGATCACATTGCCGGATTATCTTTGACCTTCTTCTGTTCATTGAGCGATGATTTCCCTGAAGGCAAATCGCAAATTATTCTTTGCTTTCGTTTGTGATTAAACGATGACCTTGTCAATACTACTTCTTCGCGATATCTTTTATGCGTCCCTTGTTTGTGTGCGGTTGCGTTGAAACATCAACGCTTGCATTTGAATGTATTCATTGATGATTTCCATATCTCCCCTGTTTTTCCTTTTTCTGTGGGTATTTAATATCCATTACGCTCCACCCTCAACCCATCCATCCTCACCCATGCAAACAAATTTTCTTTCCGCTCTCCTATTCAATTCAATTTCGCCGCTTAAATTCGTGATGTATTTCATAGGTGACGTAACGTTTAATTGTCTATATTTGGAAAAACTTTCACTTTATCAAAAAACTTTAACCTTCTTGATTTGTTTTTTCTCTGTAATCACTAAAACAAAAGGCAAATTACAGTCATTTACTTTTTTTAAACAAATGAAGTGATATATATATATATATATATATATATATATATATATATATATATATATATATATATATATATATATATATGTGTTAGAAGATGTTCATTCATGTATGCTAGTGAATTCGACCCTTAACGTCCTTAAAGTTGCAGCAAGTGGGACAGCAGCGATGCAACGCAGACTACAAAAGTAAGTCGAATTGATTCAGTATGATGTTTTCGCGAGATAGGCTTCCTTTTATTTTTATGATGCCCGTAATTGGCGAAACGAAAATGTGAACCTTTTAAAAGGAGCAGAAAATAGTAGCTTCTTTCACGAAGTAGTTGTTGGGTAGGTATGAACAGGCTCTTTATTTATTTGGCACTGCTGAATTTAGTGGCTTCTGAATAGATTGACATTCTGCGCTTGAGGCATCGATCTGCGAGGAACCCTACCTATGTAAAGTACCGGACCTGTTTTGGTGATGTTTTGCTACTCCTTAGCTAAAGCCTTTTATTTTTCCAAGTTTCATTATTATTACACTTTCCTTGATTAGATGATGATGTATATCGCAAGTCTTCAATGTTAGCATATTGGAGTGAAAGGAGTATTTTCGTTCCAGAAGGAAATAACTGGTCGTACAATAGAAAAGTGATATTATATATATATATATATATATATATATATATATATATATATATATATATATATATATATATATATATATTATACCGCTTATGTTGATACCGCTTATCGGTTAAGATACAATCACGAGCAAGTATTCGCAAATGACGAAGAGTTGCGTAACTACGTGAAGGAAAACGGCTGGTTAAAGTTCAAGGAGTTGAAACGCGTTCAAAAAGGCGGTTATGCGATTTATTACTACTGTAAGGCTATAAAGTGGATGGATGTACGTTGCCGACATATGATGCTGGTCGTCAAGGAGGACAATGGTCTCATCGTTGGTAAAACAACCGATGGTGGTCAACCACATGAACATCAGTAAGCTATTCCTCTCAGAGAATCTGAAAGTGTTGAATTTAATGATAGTGTAGAATCGAAAGACAATTTAAACGATTCCAGCCTAAGCTTAAGTATGGTTGAGTTAAGCATATGCGAGCTGGTATATGAAAAAAAAAAGTCTGCCGAAGGAAAAAAAGGGACTTCTATTTTCTTACTGGTATACTTTTTTTCGATTTCGAAAGTTCTGATAGATCTTTACAAAGAGTTAACTTTCAGTGATTAGCACCTTAAAATCCATAGAATTTCATGATTTCAATATGTTTTCCTCACTGATAAATATTATGATAATCTTTCTTCACTATCGAGTCCTCAATAAGTGAAATTTGATCATATCTGCTTGAAAACATATTAGATGATTGCTTCACTTCTCTATCAAGTAGAATATCTACTATCTAACAATAATATTCGCACATTTTTTGAGCATAAAATGTTGAATATTTTAGCGGTATGAAAACACCGAAACGAGGCCCAAAACCGAGCAGTAAGTAATTTCACTTTCGAAAGAATTAATAAAACAATTTCAAAGTAATTTTATAAATTTTTAAAAAATTCTCTTTTGATGTCAGTTCTCTCAAGGTTTTCTTTAAAATCTTGGAGTTATTAGTTTTATTTAGACAATAATGAAAGGATGCATTGATTTCGGGATGATAATCAACAATATGATATGCAAAGAATGATAAATCTTTAATCGTTGTGCGACTATAAGGTTTACTTGTGGAGAAAGTAAACTAACTTCTAAAAAATATTTTGTAATGAAATCAGAGGAGCCGGTTGTCCGCCGCGTTAAGCGAATCGAAGAATTGAAATAAATATTTTAAATTTCATTATAGAATTTTCGAGTTTCGATTGAACGTGCTCTCGCTCACAGATAAAATCAAAACCACATTCAAATTACTCCGGGACAATTTTCGATTCCATTCGAAAAATTTTTTCTTCTATAATATTTAGGCTATGTAAAAAAAATTTTTACAAGTAAATAATGATAAATGAGAATAAAAATAAACCGCTGGCAGAATTGCTACAGCTAAAAACTTAGGTGAAAAAATTTGGATTTAATTGCGGAAATAATCAATGAAAAAACTTTTAAGGTAAGAAAAATAAAATAAAGACGAGCTTCGCTGTTCAAACGAGTTTTATTGACGATGATAGCGTTTTGATGGTTCGTGCTTTTATATATTTTCCTTTTTTATATTTTCCTTTTTTTTTTCATTAATTGCATATGAAATTATAGCACAACACTTCTAGAATTTCTTTTCTATTTTCTCGCTTAATAATATATAAATACATTTCTTTTATTTATTCTTTATGCTGTTGTATGCATAATTAAAAGTCATCTAATGACTATTAGTTGACCGTAGTAATTTTGATGGCTATGTTATGTTGCTTATCAGTAAATCTCTCACTAGGAAAGTCCACTCTTTTTGATATTTACATAAAATGCTCTCGAAAAAATATTTCTGTAAAAAGATTATTGAAATATTAAATTTTCAGAGTGGTATGGCCACGAATGCGCCGAGTTCATCAACAGAACTTGGCGATTGCTCATCGAGAAAAGCGATGCGAAAACTAAATTTCAAGAAAAAGGTGATGAAAGCTTTATTGCTGAGAATTGAAAGAGGAGAGTGATTTTTTAAGGGGCAGTTTTTTAGACGAAAATGTTTCATGATATTTCTGATTGTTATGGTAGTTATATTAGGCGATGCGTTGAAATAATTATAGAGAGATACAAATAATACAAATTCAAAGTTTCTTTATACTGTTTGATAGTAGAAAGAAAACCGCTTGCCGATGCCGATAGATGAGGATTACATTAATACTATACTCGAAATAGATTCTATAGCTATGCACCTAATTACTTTTTGTCTAAGAATTATAATTAATTTTCTAAAATTTATTCCACTCATCTATAATTTGAAATTCTACGAATCTATTATGATGATTAGAGAAAACGCATTCAGCTATTTGTTGCCCATTTGTTATATTTATTATTTTCAGATGTCATTAGAAGAAACGTCACAACTCTTAACAACAATGAATGACAAAGATTACAGCAGAATATTGAATGAGGCCACTCCACGTTTATTGCAAAAAATGAAAGAAGCATATGAAGAACGTAAATGTGATCAAGAACGAGAAGCAGCAGCAATTTTCACGAATGCATCACCAAATTTAGTGGCAAAAATGATTCAAATTCATAAAATTCAAAATCGTGCTGAAATGGAGAGTAATGAAAGCACCATCGTGGATCATCACAACACATCGGCAGCTATCGATCTATTCACGAATGCTTCACCTGAGTTAATTAATACGCTTAAACGAATGCATGAACTCAAAAAACAACAAGAAGAAGAATCTGCACTTAAATTATTTGCAGCAATGCCAGCCAATAAACAATGTGAACTTCTACATATTTATTATGATGATTCGATATCAGTATTCACTGAAAAATAGAGATGATAGTTGTTAAGGTTTTGTTGTATTTTATACTGATGCGTTTTTTTAACACTTTTAAATGCATTGTTATGTATGTGTAGGAATGGTTTAAATATTGTGCTATTTTTTACGCTTAAATTTGCATATATTCATGAATGTTTCCTGTTTCGATTCATTTTGTTTCACTTATTGATGGCCACCGTATCGGAGTAAGCAAACACTTATATTGGACCTATTCGTTTTTGAATTGCGCTAATTTTATTGTTGTTTTAATTTTTTTTTATTATTGTATAATTATTGTTGAAAAGAAAAATGGCACAATAAAGTTGACGCTTCGATAAAATATACAATTGTTGTTTTTATAGGATTCATAATAGAATTATTGCTTTTTGTGGTTAATAAATTGATATTAATTTTATTGTATTTTGGGACTTTGATTATATTTTGCTTACAGGGAAAATTTTTTTTATAACGGAAACGTCTCTTTAGATATATCAAATATAGTCAGAATTATAAATTGCTTTATGCAATTAGCTATGATGATTTTGCATTGTTTCAAATTCTTTGTCTCGAATCGAAATATTTTACTATTTACTTCCGGTGTGCGATATAGGTATACTAAATTAGAATAAGCTAGAATTGGGCATTAATTTTACATATTGTTCATTCAATCATCAAGTTTAAGCACTAAACGTTACCACATATGCATTTTGATTCTCTATTGAAATCTGAAAGCATAAATGCAATTGTACTATCTCAATTTTATTTGATAGGGTTTTTGATTTGGTTAATTCTTTATTATTTTGCATATTGTATAGCTGCATCAGTTGGGAAATTGTGCTAAACGTTGGTGGATGAGGAAACGGAACGATTGTTTAATGACGATAGCTATTGCTTGGCAATTCACCAATGTGGGCAATTGCTAATTGAAACAAACATCATAGATTGAATTGTATTTACATTTTATAGTTCTTGATTTTTTATTTGTTGGATTATGAAGGTGTAGGTAATTCCCTCGCGGGTAAGTCTGCGTGATGTGAGGCAATCTTATAGATTCTTGTTGCATAACTCAAATGACCTATTGTTGTCAATGTTGAATGGAATCTTTCTTAGGCAATAATAATATTTATTAGTGCTTCTTTTTATTTGCAAAGCGCATTGTGGCATCTTTTTATCTGTCTGTGTGTGTATGTTTGTGTCTGTCGGGCAGTTCCATTCCGACAGTTATCGAATATACTTAACGAACACTATGAACATATTTCAAGCCAGAATGAATTTGCATATCTTCAGTGCATCACAACGGTTTTGACTGGTTTGCAGTTAAATATTCAATATAACTGTTAAGCTTATCATTTTAAACTTGTTTGCTTTGATTGTTGAAAACGGATGAGTTCATCAGTGATAAGCTTTACAGCTTATCTTGATTCTAAACTTAATTTTGCTAAAATTTCTCAAACCTCTTAAAACATCAAATTTGGCAGCGATCACTCCTGTCTTTGAATATTTAATCCGTCGTGCAACTAACTCTAACTGATAAGCATTCACGTTGCTTAAACTTTTCGTCGGTAATAAAAGAATTATTAATATTATATTTTCAATTATTATTCGCAGTATTTTATATAGAAAATTTATTTCAAACGAATTTTTATATTATTTATTGAGGTGAAATGCAACAGAATAAAGAATTATAGATTTATTGAGGAGGATGCATTATTGAAAAATGAGCTGAACGGCATTATTGGTTTCTCTCTTCATATAGCAGCCACATTTTCTCAGGCTACATTTCAGCGTATTTTGTTCCGCTTTTCGGTTGTATCTATGTGAGCGATTTCTTGACCGATTTTACTTCTGATCATATTTTCTTGGGAAAATGATGAGAAAATCGATGATTCAGAAGATGATTCAGAAGAAAATTTGATTTGAGACTGTGCGTCAATTCTTCTTTTTTCACTGTGCGACATTTGCGCCGTTGCAAATGGGGCACAAAATGGTGTTGTTAAAATTAGCTGAGGCCTACGTATATAATAAAGGAGCCTAAGCCTTAAGTTAAGGAGCCTAAGCCTTAAGTTAATGTTTACTTACTAGGTCGTGCAAATTTCAGTGGCGCAAACGTCACGGCACTTCTTTTTAGTGATGAGTACATTACGGCCATAAATGCATGAAGTTAGTGTTTTATGCGTTTGATGAAAATTCTTCTCTTACGAGTGGGAATTCCCATAGAAATTGCGAGCGTGGATTTATTTGCATAAATGGCTACCATTAAAAGTGCACTATATGGTTGCTTTAAGTTCATGTTAATTAGCCTTTGTAAAAATATATGTAAAAATTAATGAATATATATGAAAATACTTAAATTTATAAATATATATGAAAATATTTAAATATTTATAGAAATAAATCATCGAAATGTAGTTGAAAGCTGTAAATTTTTTTGACGAGTTCAAATTAGTGTTCAATAAGATGGACTAAAAAAAAGATTGAATCTTTGTTTGCGTCCGTCGTTCTCTGTTTTCTAAGCTATAGCAAATGGAGAGTATCGTATCTCGAATGTGGGAGAGTTCCAGTGAGAGTGTAATACGAGCTGCACAAAGCGAATCACAAAAGATGTGCATTTGTGCATTGCGAATGTTCGTGAGAAGTGAAAAGGGAGTCGGGTAATTAGAGTTTTGCGTGCCGAATATTCTACATACCAAGAGGTCATTCGTCTATTTCCTCTATTTCTTTCACTCTTCTTCTTAGTTGATTTTCTTTCACTATTCTTTTTTTTCTTCTTTTTTTCCCTTACTTCCGTTTATTCGTCCACTCTTTTATTCCTTCGTGATGTTCTCTTCTATGAGCATTCTTTTTACTTTTTCTTTATCGTTGTTGTTGACAGCCACGCTATTTTTCAATTCCGGCTGGCATAAAAATTTAATTATCATGAAAAAAGGCGATATTGCATCAGTCTTTGTATGATTTATTCTTGTGAAGTATCATTTTTTCTTTCTCTTCCTTTAATAAAATTATATTTAAAAAAATTAAAGTACATCAGTATCACTAACTTGTCTCATACGCTCTTCTCGTTCATTTCTCGGTTTTGCATTTGCTCTCTGATCCCTATCGTTCGGAGTTTCGATCAATTTTCGCGTCTCTATGTAGAATCGGGTGATAATTCGCGTCTTATGAGGTAAACTAGGCTTTATCTGTTATTTGAATGCGAACAAGTTTAATTATACAAATATTTTCATACGTAAAATTCATAAAATACTATCAAAAAAAAAAATTCACTATGCACTTTGTGATCTACGATGTATCCCTGAAAGCTGTGTGAAGATTGGATTGGGATATTGTTTAGCGGATGCTGCAATTCAGCTAACAGCAGCCTATATCTTTTCGGATCTAGGCGTATCCACTGCGTGCCCGCTGTTGTTTTGTGAAATTATTGTGTACGCGAGAGACGAATGTGCCTGCGGGGTGCCTCACATATTCCCTTCCCAATTGCACTGTTCGCCACACAGACGTTCTCTTCCTATTCGTCTAACGATCTCAGCTAACCAATTCGTTAAGTTTCATCTCATCCAAACTTACTAACTTCTTGAACTTCTCGACCACAATTATCTCTAATGTATGATGCTTTTCTTGCTTTTTCTGTGCTTAATTCATTGTTCGCATTGCTGTTGTATCGGTTAACCTACGCTTCTATTCTACTTTATTTGCAGTATCATCCTACTCAAAAATAACGTCTCTATGATACGTTTATTGATGGCTGATGTTGAGTATGCGGAGGTGCTTTTATTTTTAGCACTATGTGCATACATATGATGATCATTTAGCATCTCATATCGTTGAAGTATTTTTTTTTACTTATTTGATATATTGTCTATCAACACATCTGTCGATTCACCGATCCGTTTGTAGGTCTCTCCGATCATAACTATGCTGTCACTTATCTCCCTATTTAGGTGTACATATTTGCTTTCCGATTATTCGATTCGCGGAGCATTTTAAGCTTTTGAAAAGTTGAGTAGCATTATAAGGGTCCTTTGAGCGTGATATATTGTTTGCATTTGAGCGCAAATCGTTAATGGGGGTATGTGTGTGTATGGTGAACAGACAGACATATGTTGGGCCCCGTGCCCATTCAGATACGGCCTCGAAGACGGTCAGTTGTCATGGCGCTTATTTACATCCGTCGAAAATATTTTCTCACTATATCGCCTCTTCTTTTGAGTACTGCTACTCTATAGATACACTTCACTATTTAAATTAGTAATTTTTTTTTCTTTCTATGCAAAAGCAAGTAATTGAATTGAATTAAATTTAGAAATGAATAATGAATAATTGCAAGTGATATTAGTACATGAATAAATAATCTATTTGCATCATTTTCGATTTATACAACAAAATATGAGTTATAGGATCATAGGGGTGTGCTTTTGCCAACAGATTCTTCAAAAAGAGGCTCATAAACTTGCATTTCAACAAGGGGGTCGATTTTGATTCTAGTACTCAATAAGAGAGGTTATAAATGCTTACGTTATTTATTAATAACGTGCAGAGATATTGCAGAGAATATTGTGATACCAACTGTTATCTTAATTGTTTATCATAAAAAATCCAAAAATGCGAATTAGTTGTCGCAAATTGATGGCATTGTAAATGGGATAAGCATAATACTATCTGATAATATAGAATCAATAATTAAGCATATAACGCGAGGAAATATATGAGAATATTTCGCATATAAAGCCGATAATTGCAAATATTTGAATATCATTGAACGAGGACTTTTGAATATTTCTTTGCGCAATGAGATGATCATATTGTCAGTGAAAATTCTATGGAATTATAGTTAAAAATCAATTCAATGTAATGTTTTTAATGTGCTAGAGCGTTTATAATGGACGCGAATAGAAGAAATAAATGCACAAATAGAAACAAGTTATATTGCATTTGATCGGCATTCTTGTGCGATAAGAATGGCGTGTGGATGAAAGATGTCGTTGATTCTCGAGAATGGTGCATTCAGCTGTCATTAAATCTTCCGGGTGTAATCGTATGATATCAAAAAAAGCTAGATTGAAATAGAAGATGTTCTTTTTCGCCATTTAATTTCCTATTTAATTTTTTTTTTTTGGCAATGAAATAATCGATGATTGCATACAGTATATCTGTTTTCAGTACTTTTTATGTTATATATATATATATATATATATATATATATATATATATATATATATATATATATATATATGTTATTTCACTTTATAATCTCACTAACAAAAATTCTTTAGTTTTATTTTCTTTGCCCAGCAAAGGTGAATATTTTTCCTGTCTATAATAATAATAATCTTAATGATATAAACTGTAATAGGTCTGTCACTATGGGGGGGGGGGCGTTAATTAGTTTCGACTACAAATTTTTTATCCCATTTGATGCGTAGGGTTTAATCCAATTTTATTAATACTAACCACCAGAAATGTTGTATCAATTTGTGTTCACCTTAGCTATTCAACGAGGAAGTAATATGCACTGCGGAGAAAGATAAATCCCAAAAAGCACATATGGCGAAAATAATCGAATACATCATTTCATAAGGTTCGATACGAATATCGCTATTATTTTTGCACCGCGAAAATTTATGTAAAGCATTCAGTCATTGCTATACGATTGGATGCATTCATCAAAAAAAAAAAATTTTTTTTTCGCCGACGAAAAGCTTATGTTGCCCACCGTGTAAAAATATTCCATGTAGAGAGAATGCAGCAATGCATATATATATATATATATATATATATATATATATATATATATATATATATATATATATATATGCTTATTTATATTTATATATTTTATGTATGACTTTTTTCATTGAGAATAGTTTCGATCGTGTCAATGTTGATGTTATTTCACGTTGAATCATAGTGCAAATGATATATGTGCTTCATTTTATCGATTTTTATTTTTCTATTTTCTACCACATATCGCAAATTTTCACCATCTAAATCATGCTTCATTTTCGTTATTGAATATAATTATCTACTTACTTATCGCTTTCAGTAGATCGGTGCACTTTATGAGTTTCATCTTCTTTTATCCTTTTATTTTGAAGATTTTTGTGAATCGTTGTGGTGATTTCTTTTAATTGTTACTAATTAAATTGAAATGGAATTTAATTATTTTAATGGATTGAAAATTGAAGGAAAACGACGTCAAGCTGGCGATTCGAACGATTTTCGTGTTTTATTATTAAGTGCACCTATATTTCTACTACCTGTATTCTACAAAAATACGTCAGTTCCTTCTAAGCAAATCATCAAAAAGGGACAAGCGGAAACGACGCAGTGCGCGTAATTGTCGCACTAGTGTCTGCCAATTTGTTGGCCATTGTATGCAGCTTGTCTGCGATTGTATCGGAGGGACGATTTTCTTGGAAGGCGATACGCGTTTAGAATTATTCGGTGTGAATCATGTCGTTAGCCAGCAATTATCATTCACACAAGCCAAATGTGCCCATTATTATGGAAGATGTTTTCGGATGGGTACGAGAGGGTAATACTTTTCAAGTACGTGTTTGGCTTGATGACACTGAGCACGACCTCAATATCGGGTCAGTTGTTATTATTTTTGTTTTCTGCTTACTTGTTAATTAATGCGCATCTTTCCAAGTTTATTAATTCTTTATTGTTAAAAATTTTGAAGGTATGCTAAAAAATATTATAACTTTAGCTAACTTTATATGCTTCCAACTGCTTTTATTCACTTACTAGCTGAAGTAAAAGAATATCGCTATTAAACTATGACGACTGTTAAACTACAATAATAAAAAGACTATTTTATAGGGATGATCACGCATTTTCATTATTACATTGGGCATCAAAGGAGGGTCATGTCTCTATCGTGGATTTATTACTTTCGCGTGGTGCACGAGTTAATTCCACTAATATGGGCGATGATACAAGTTTACATCTCGCTGCAGCACATGGACATCGTGAAATTGTCGTGGTTCGTTGTATTTTTTTTAAATTTCCGGTTAAAGTTCAGTAACAAAGAAATCTGCCTTTATAAATCATCAATTTATTTTATTTTATTTTATTTTATAATACTTAATTTAATTTATTTTTTTTTTTGCAGATGAGTCTCTGAATAAAGGTTATCGCTGAATATTTGATATTTTTATTATTCATCTGATTGCATAAGTAATCAGCAAATATAGATTAGCCTTATTACCTTTGATTTTTTATCGATTTGATGGAGTTCCTTTCATTAATTTTACAGTTTAGTTTTAGCGGCGTTACAATGAATTTATTGCAAAATTATGGAACTACAAAAACGATAGAATAAAGGACCGATGTATATAATAATAGAGGGTCTTGCAAAGTAGTTATAGTTTTTAGACAATCTAATTGCTTTAGGCAATGCATCACAATGCATAAGTTTGTTGATATCAAAAGGTGATAGGTGAATGTAACGCTTATATGTGATTACAACGAAACATTGCACCTCAATTTTATTGTATATTCCAATGAATTACATGTCATATTTTGCTGTTATATTTTTTGATTACTGAGCATAAAACTTTCAAGTTGTGAATTGCATCTTCTCAGCTAGAGGAGGAGTCTTCTAAACAATGCTAGTTGTGGTAGTGATTGCTAATGACGGGATCATCGAGAAGGATGGAGATATAGACTCCGTCGTATCTCGGAAGTTGATAAAACTTTGTTATGTATATGTGGCAGGAAGAAGCTCTGATTATTGGCTAGCACCGGATCCGTGTTATTTCCATCTGAGATCAGGTTATTTAGGTCTCTAACGTCAGGCAGTTTTTATTTTTGATGTATATATAACGATTGCAGAAGTTATTGGCACGTAAAGCTGACGTACACGCAACAAACGAACATGGCATGACACCACTTCATTATGCCTGCTTCTGGGGTTACATCCAAATTGGTGAAGTAAGTTTAACTTTTTGAGAGTATCTTGTTTCCTTTCGAGTAGACTCAGCGAGTTCTTATAGTGCATGAAACTTTTTTTAATTCGCTAATGATTGAAATCACATATGAAATTATTCTATGAGCATCTGAGTTTTGTGATATTATCCATTTCCTTATATATAGAATGCGTTGCGTTTACAGCTTTCTGCTTGAATTATTCTTTTTCTTAAGTTCGAGTCATCCGGCTCAATGAAACTCAACAAGGTCGTAGTTTTCTGCTCACAGTGACTTCATAAGCTCAAAGTGTGAAGTGCGAATATAAAACAATAAAGAAGTTTTAAGTAAGAAAACTGTTTACATTAGAATTCAGTATGTGCAAAATTGGGCTTGATACGATGAAGTGAAAGTGCCGTCTATCAGAAATGCTAAAAGATATATCAGTGATATTGAAAAAGATGTTATGCAGGATCTTATTCGATGTGGAGCATTGGTTGGTGCATGCAATAAACGAGGTCAAACTCCGCTTGATGTCTGTCAACCTCAGGCTCGCAGTGCCATTATAGGTAATTAATGAAATTCCATTTGTTGGTCTGCAGACAATGATTTGTAAGTCTGCAGACAATCCGCTCTGTTGCAGTTGCATTAGTTAAGATGTATGCAATTGGTGATGTGTGCTAGTTCATTTCTAGAAATAGTGAGGGAGGCGGAAGAAGGCTAGTAATGTTTGAATTCATAAAAAGCTATTAACACTTGTTAGTAACTGCCATTGTTTATGATGAAAGCCAATATTATGGCACACCTTTGCGCTGAGGCTGGAGCAAGGTGCACCACGTCTGATCCAGCTGTTTTATCTTTAAAAAAATAATGCATAGCTAATTAGCTACAATAACGTTGTCACAGCGGGTTGGCAAAAGAAGTTTAATCTATTCATAAATTCATAACAAAAATTGCCTGTGTTAATGGATTTTCGTAATTTTCACTCAAACTATATCCCATAGCAGTTGTTGCACCGAGTCACGCATATCGAGTCACGCTAAACGGTTCCTCTTAAATCCCATTGCATTTCCATTGGATTTGCATAAAATTTCTTTCATGACATCTAGCTGGTCATTATGCTCCGTTTTCTGCTTTTCTATGCTGAGGGGAGCTTTGCTTGCTTAAAAATCTACTCCTTACCCTTTCTGGGGGATTAAGCACATCCATTTATTTCTTCATTACAGATAGCATTTGTGAATTTTTTTATGCCAACGTTATAGAGGTTGCAAGGCAGATTAAAATAACGTTTGAAATAAGGTGAAAACAAGTGAAAAAATATGAGAATATTTCATAAATTCGGAAAGCAAAGAAAAATATATTGCAGAAATTGCGCAAGAAAATGGGCAAAATGTCAATGAAAAAATCCCATTCAAAGATCAAACATGGAAAGGAACAAAAAGTCGTACGAGAGATGCCACACTTTCACGGTACGTTTTGATAGATCTTATTGCTGTTGAAAATACGTTCGCTATTTGTTAACGAATATTGTGTTAGATCTGTAGAGATATTTGCATGGAGATGAGCTGTTGTATCCATTTACGCACACTCTTTCTCTCATCGCTAATGATTCATGCTTTAAGAGAAATGTTTGAAATTATGCATATCGATATGACGATATTTTTATATATTACTTGCAACATCCGTTTCATTTTCTAATTCCTTTTAAATGCGCGCTGTTTTTCTACTTATTGAACATCAATTATAGATAGCCATAATAAGCAATATACACCTGGGATGGTTTCGAGATTGAATTCTTTCTTTTTAATGTTACTTCATCGATCACACTGAAAAATAAATAATTGCTATTTAGATATACGGGCGTCGATGTATCTTCACTAAGCTTAAGTGTGAAAATCGCCGAATCACATAGTGGAGAGTTATGGCGTGGTAAATGGCAAGGTAACGATATCGTTGCACGATTATTGGCGATATCTGAAGTGACACCTCGTATCAGTCGTGATTTCCAAGCTGAATTCCCAGCACTCAGGTTTATTTATTATGCAGACTTTCTTGGTTTCTTTTAAGGTCAACAAGTCACCCTATGCTGTATGCGATGAAAAGAGATTAAATTTAAGCGTGAAATCTTTTTTCTTTTTCGCAGTGTTTGACTTTTTTATCATATGGCTGACAACGTGTTTATGACTAGCTTATGATAGCGTGTTTGGGAGTAGACGATACAGACAGCTAGCTGCCTTCACCAAATGAACGAATATAAGGAAAGAACTAGTCGATTCAGGGCGCTATAATAACGGCAACAAATTTCCCAATTAATTTTCGTGATAGTGAACAATTTATAGTATGGAACATTGCACATATATATGGTAGCTTGCTTGAATGATGAGTTTAGCCGAGACGGAATGATATGTCTTTCAGGATTTTCGCACATGCAAATATATGTCCTGTGTTGGCATGCTGCAATCAACCACCAAATTTGATTGTCATCAGTCAACTGATGCCATTTGGTTCGCTCTATAACGTTCTTCACGAGCAGACAGGTGCGAGAATTTCATTTATACAACAAATATTTTTATTTATTTCAAAAATAACGATAATAAAAAAGTATTATTTTTTAAAGAAAATTACAACTCCCACTATTTTTTTCACTAAACATGATGCCATAGTCATATTAGTACAGTTTCCTCCTCGATATAGTCTTTTTTCCTGTAGAATTTCTTTTCCCATCCGATTAAACAGATGAGACCGCACAAACTCCTCCTCTCTTCCCCTCCCCTCTCCTCCTCCCTCCCCTCTCTCCCTAAGATTTTTGCGCCATTCCCCTCCAGGTGCCGTGTAAATTGTTCTCATTTTCCCATCCCCCTCCCGATTAGGGAATGTTAGTACCACTTCGCACTAGCTCTGGTTATGTCAATACATTCGTTGTCTCACCCCCTCTTCTCACTCTACTTTCTTCCACTGTCGATTTTCCTTGATTTGTTTATATTTTTTGCCGTCATTGAATAGGATTGTGTTGTGTTGAGAATTTCTATTGGCAGGTGTGGTGATCGATCAGGCTCAAGCGACTAAATTCGCATTGGATATAGCGAGGGGTATGTCTTTCCTGCATACACTGGATCCGATGATCCTTCGTTACTACCTCAGTTCGAAGCATGTCGTTGTCGATGAGGATCTATCAGCCAAAATTTCAATGGCCGACACTAAGTTCAGCTTTCAAGAAGTTGGAAGGCTCTACTCACCAGCGTGGATGTCACCTGAAGGTTGCTTCTTTTCAATTATTTAATCTTTTAATTGTGACCATCAAACGAAGCTGAGTTCGAATTCAATAATGTCATAGAGGGAGAGGTTTGTTTGCACCTTTCAACCTTTTACATCCACCATCGGCTTCACTAGGGAAACTGCGGAGAGCATCTTGAATGCAAGAGTCCTCAATGTTAATTTTCAAGACTTCGAAGTGATCTTCGAATCGAATTATTCATGACCGCCGAAAGAAAAAATATAAAAGCACATATTTGGCTAACCTTTCCCGATGCGCTTTCTCACTTGTTTTTTTAATCTTCATCATGGTATCATTTTCTAGCACTGCAACATGCACCAACCGATGTGAACGTCCGTGCGGCCGATATGTGGAGTTTTGGTATTTTGCTGTGGGAGTTGAGCACAAGAGAAGTGCCTTTCTCGGATCTTTCACCAATGGAGATCGGAATGAAGGTTAATTTTGTTGCCTTATGATGCCTGAAAGTAGTATTTTGGATTATGGCTACAAGAAGCGGTCGAATGCTTAAATTCATTCAGCTGATCTCATCAAAGATTTTGGGCCAAGTTCTTCACCTATAGACAGTAACTAATTTTCGATCCAACTATGAAAAAAAAAGGTAAATTTTGTCGTACTGTGGGAAATATTCACTCTGTTTTATGTCACCATACTCATAAAGGAGTGCTAAAAAAGATTAACTTTAGCGACATTAGATGCAAAAATATTAATAAATCGAATAAAGGCGTTCATTTTATGGATAGTTAGTGGTATTTGCGGGTACGAGATGAGTGCTAGGAATATTATGCACTAAAGCAATAAATATATGATTTGATTTCTTTACCACTTTTCGTCATTTAATTCTTGATATTTCAAATTGGCCTTTATGTCCACTTCACGTTCTGGTGACTGTTTTTTTTTGTTGTTTTTTTTTTCTGCTGTGATATAATATCAGTAATGTGTGGTTTTTTTGATGGGCAATCAGAGTAATTTCAGATAGCGCTCGAAGGTTTGCGAGTACCATTCCCACCTGGAATATCACGAAATATGGGCCGTTTGATGAATATTTGTTTGAATGAGGATCCAGGTCGAAGGCCGAATTTCGATCAAATCATCCCTATTCTGGAGAAGATGGCTCAAACATAAGAGTGCAATAGGCACGCTAAATTTTTTTTTTTGGTGGGGGGAGTATGTGAGGGGCATAAATATATATTTGATGGATTATTCGAGCTCATTTAAAGAATTAATTTCTATGATTAGCGCGGAAAAGGCAGCTCAAGGGCACCATAAATGGTCCCCACTTTCATCTGCTCACCCCGCCTCCTTAAGTCCTTACATTTAGTTATTAATGAACCCGGTCGGATCACAGATCACAATTGTTGCTATATAATAGTTATTAACCTTACATAATTGACTAATATGGATCGGTATGCATATGAGAGTATAAAAAAGCATATTTTTTCTCATAAAATATTCGAATTGTTAGCAATATGGCGATGGAATTGAACTTGCAAAGTTGATCAAGGAGTTTAGCCTTATAGATAAGCGGATGTGATCTATCATTTTTTATGTTTATTGCGTCTCTTCAAAAGTTATATTTTACATTAGTATAGTTAATGAAATAATGCTGCAAAATAAATGAACGCCCAATGCAATGAATTTGCACATTTGACATCTTTATTTGAGTGTCTGATTGATAGATTGAGTAATTAATGTTTCTTCCGCTTATTTTTTTTTTCTGGATTTAAATAATTTGAATGTATTTGTTGAAATAAATTCGAATGGAAAATATATCTATGATTCGCTTCTTTTTGCATTTTGCATTTTGCATTTGCAGTACGAATTTTTTTTTTGCATTGTGAAATTGATGTTCATTCGCACAAATACATTCAAAAAAAAAAAAACCGTAAATAAGAGTTGAGATTTTCAAGTAAGCAATAGATTTCTATCGCAATTATCATCCCTTTTGTTATACTTTTAAATGTTTTGTTTTTTTTTTATTTCAAATATTTTTCTCGCTTAAATCATTTTGTATTGTTTGTTTGCTCTTTATTAAGTAACTCACATTATCACTCGATGAATACTGCCCGAAATATTTGTGCTCTTGAATATTTTAATATGTAGAAATGTTGTCTAATTTTAGCATTATTTGTAAATCTTACATTTAATTTACCTACCCGAATTTCTTACTTATCCAAAATTTATTTGATGAATGACGATTGTTTTTTTTGCGAATTACTTTACAATTTAGAGGTTTCGTTTAGAAGTAATTTAGTAATTGTTTCTTTGCGGATTTGAGGAATTGTAATGGAATAGTTCTCTATTAATCGAGAATAAGCACAATGCATCATATATTTGATTGTAGATATCCGAATTTGCAATCAAATATTCGAGCAATTTCCGGTTCCGGCTTTCAAATTTTTATGGGAAGGGAGGGAGGGAAGGGGGACGATCTAATGTATATCCGTTACGGATGGGAAATCTTTTAAGTATAGATAACATATGGCGGCGGATGAAAGAGAGAGACACTTTAGTAAAAAACAGCACTCGAGGGTAATTTGCGAGAATGATCTACTTAATGGTTGCCATTTTGGCACACTCGTTGCAAATCGTGTAAAAACTATGTGATGCACGCAGATAAATCGAATGGGACTAGTGGCAAAAACGCATCCTAAATAAACTTTCAATTGGGGTGAAATAAACTCTGGAAGCAGATGAAGGTGAATTGAGATACATCAGGACGTTGAATCTAAACAGTTATTCTTTATCATGGATCCGACTAGGTGGTTGGTATTTTCGAGAAACTCCACATCTTTCTTTATCAGTCATTGTGAATGGGGTGAATCCATTGTTATGCGTCATTTAGCGAAAGAAACGAATCCGACTAGGAAAATAGGAAGGGAGATGGAATAGTAAGGAAGCGTTGGGAAATATGTTAGAAATTTGCGGTTTTTTTTTTTTAGCACAACATTAGATTTACAATACTTAGATTTTTGATGGCTAATGCAAATCTTCCATTTTTTTCTTCATTTCTTTTTTTTTGAGTGCTTCTGATATTGGTCTAATTGAACATTTGTTTATTTCCTTCTCATTGCGCTTTTGATATATTACTATCACAGATAAGTGATAAATATGAATAGATTATTGCGTACAAATCGATGCTTTTTTTTGTATATCTTCATTCAACTTACTAATCAATTGCAGTAGAAATGCTTGCTGCTTTAGGATGTTTTTGGTTTGCTCATTTTTAACGAGTGAGGAGACGGGAGATTTAGGTTTTATTCGCTTTAATTTATGAAAATTTTTTGGAAATAAGCCGTAAAATTCGAAGAGGAAAATGTTATTTATTTTCTCTCGTCTCTTTTGTAGCTTATCCTCAAACGCCATCCATTTTTCACCACTTTTAATGGGAATTAAAAATGAATTTTTAGCGCTTTTGACTATTTTGCTTCTTGCTTGGCATAGTTTATTTCTTTGAAATGTTCGATCCTCTGGTCAGATGTGATGCTCGTCGTGATGTATTCGATGTGATGCTGTGTTCGTTCATTTATCGATTATTTCGTTGATATGATTGAATTCGATCAATCAATAGTCGCGTTGGCTTTAATTAATCAAAAAAAAATCTATTTGAGCGAATTTTCTTGAAATCGTTTATCGTTTGTTTCGTATATTCATTGGTTTATCGTTTGTTTCGAATATTCATTGGTAGGCAACAACTGAATTTTTATTATTAGTACAAATAATTCCTTAAGTATTTTTAAACGTACACAGTCATCACTTCGTTAGCGTTTTTTTTTAAATTTTATTTCTACGAAATACTTTATTGTTCGATCGGTTGAACATATTCGATTTCAAAAAATTAAAAAAAAAGATCTTGTAGATTAAAACAAAATAGCACAATATTTTCAGTTTTTCTAATCTATTCTAAACATTTTACTCTTTTCAAATCTAATTTTGAAATTTTCACTTAGAATTCCCCTATTGGCGATGAAAAAAATTTTTGAAAATTAAATAGTTTGCAATATTGCCAATGAAAATTAAATGTTTTTTGCAAGCGAATTCAATTGAAATGTGGGAATTGAATATGATGCACCGATCTAGCAACAACAGAAAATTACTGTCGGAAGCGTTTATTGGTGCTTTTTTATGAGAATATTATTTTTTGAGAGAATTATTTAAGTTGCTCATTTTATGTGCTGATGAATGGAAATCGGCGCGACGAACACCGACAACAATAATTGTTTGCAATTTTTGATGTGAAATAATATAACATTTGGTGCTTATTTTGTTGTTATTCTATTTCACATATTTAAATATCGATTGCATCGTAAAACGGAAGCAATGTTGCAATTTAAAGCATTGCAAATTAGCTAAATTGATTTTCTATTTGTAAAGTTTTTGCACTCATTATTTGCGAGCACCACAATGCATAGGCGATATTGCAATAGAAGAGTAACAATAGATGAAAATGTGAAAAATGTAAAAAAAAATTTCTTTACTATGCTAAGATGTTTTATTTTTAAATTCATTCTTTCTAAGGATCGTTGAAAATGTTTATATCATTCAAAAATCGATAGTCAGACGCCATTGCCCATAAAAAAAAGAATACGAAGGCATGGATGTACTTGTATCTGGATGGATAAAAAACGTGAGTCACCATCTACAACATTCGATTTCGTCTCCGTTTTTCATAATTTTTTTTTTTTTTTTTGACTTAGCATTAATTGTGGTGAGTTATTTCAGCGTCATTATATCACATTTTATGCCAGTAATAAGCGATGCGCATCTGATCGACGTACGCAATAATAGTTTCACAAAATTACAGGTGTGATCGCATATTTTCTGCTACCTTCCACCCTACACAACCGATATTCACCAATTAAAATACGCTAGCAGTATGGTGTTTTACATAGGAGTCCGGAAAATGATTCACTAGAATGAACACTGCTTTGAAGTAAGTGGTCCGATGGGGACGATTCATACAACTATAAAACGGATATGGAAATATGGATGTTAAACGAGCGATCACATAATAATAACAACTTAATTTTAATGTTTTTTTTTATTTTATTTTGCTGAGGAAAACATGCAGTCACTTTTTGAAAAACAATATTAGGCATATATGATCAAGTTAAGCTTTATTGAGGATCGCCATATTGAGTAGCTGCTTCGGTTTTCGTCTTACCATTCGACGGATTTCTAAAAATGCCATCACTGAGCAATCAGTTCACATATTCACCTAACTTATATCGTATTGCCCTATTCAGTTAAGGTTGGAAACGTTATCGATAATATAGCTGTCAAATAAAAACATTGCAGCAGTCTAATTATTTTCGTAACAATCAAATCAAAGAGCCGTTAAATATATCTGTTTTGCGGGGTCACTAGAGGAAAAACAGGCGGTAAAAAAAATTTAGCTACCTCCTCTTTCTATCTTTTTCTTTGTCTTTCTTACTTTGTTCTTACTTATCTTATGAGGAGGTTAGGAGATTTGCCAACTGCAATAAAATAGTGCCTAAGTTGGACATGCACTATCGACTGCGAAATGAATCTCTCAGCATTATAAAGCTTTTTCGAAAGTTTCTTTGCAATTTTCGATTCTTTTAACTGATAAAATTCTGATAATTTTTTTTCGGTTTTTCTTTATTTTTCTAAGATGAGTTGAATAATATTTTAAAATACCTTCAGAAATTTTGCAAAAATCGGTGATAGTGCATTGTCGTGCTCTCCACAATGAATAAAACACCAAAAAACATCCTCGATAAATGCCATTCACAACACTTATAAAACTATTTTCTTTTATTGCTATTCTGAAAAGATTTTTTAAAAAAGTTTTTAATGACTTTTCAATATAAAAAAGGCAATGAATTTTATGAAATTTGAGACAAGTAACTCATCACATATCACCTTTAAAACGAATTGCATTCGTTACATCTTAAAAGACCCGAATTTTTATTCATAGTTTTTTATGATATAAAATAGCTAAAAATTCCCCCTATAAATTTCATAAATTTTTATAAAAAATGCATTTATATTTCAGTGAGTTATCAGGATAAGTCCTAATTTTTTTTTACGAATACGTAGTTTTCTTTTTTCTATACGTAAAGATTTGTCGACCTATTAGGAAATTTTTTATTCCACAAAAATTACATAATCAAAATCATTTCTACGCGCCTTATAGCGTTGATTTATTTCCTTTAGGTTTCTCCTAATTCTTTTTGAGTATTTATATATTTGATTATATCATTTCTTAATTAATATAAAAATATACTCAATTTATCGAGGGAAACAACGAACCCATTGAGTTTGCCTTTTTTTAGTCGTTCAACGATAATTTGTGTCCATGTAAGACCGACAACA
This sequence comes from Baylisascaris procyonis, assembly GCA_037389465.1. Taxonomy (NCBI): domain Eukaryota; kingdom Metazoa; phylum Nematoda; class Chromadorea; order Rhabditida; family Ascarididae; genus Baylisascaris; species Baylisascaris procyonis. The sequence continues at coordinate 129,597 of JAZARR010000067.1, forward strand.
GCCAACGGGAAACCCTAAAAAATTATATAAAAACACTATCGAAAATCGCCGGAAATTATCAAATATTGAGTTTTTCCCTTGATGGATATGAAAGTTGGATAAAAAGCTGCAATACGTATAGCAATCTTTAAACGGACAAGGGTGCATTCATTACTAGAATCATATCTGAAATGTGCATAAATTTGCATAAAATTGAGTTTTAACATGAATTACTGAAATGATGCATTCGTGCGCATTGAAAAAAAAGTTACCTGTACTGTATCGTTGGATAATTCACGCAATTGTGAGGTCATTTGAGGAGAAAGGCCATTGGAAAAGAGAAACAATAATTGACACATTCCAAAAATACCAACTCCTCGAAGATCGGTCGCTGGATCATCACCTCAAATTACACATCTATATATTTTTTTAATATTTAGACCTGATGAAGCGTCATAATGAACGGTGGGCAATAAAAAAAAGACAGATCATCGGGAAATTGTGAAATATTTGAAGAGTCTCAATAAATGATTCATGCTAATTAATCCAAATCATTTTCATTGTTGACCAAAACTTTGTGAATTTTTATTTTTCTAATGTAGATCTTTTCTGGAAACTCTTACTTAGTCATGCTCATGAATCCATTTTCATGCTTCCTCCAACTTTTCCATGAAGATATTCGAGGTACAAGTACCGCATGGGTGCAATTGTCAACCATTCCTCCCCTTCCCTCGTCCACATTCCTCGTCGTTTTAATAAATCCATGAAAATATCATTTTTTTTCCATTCCTTACCTTGGAAACCAATTGTTTCCCAGTGACTACCAAAACGCTTCACCTCTGTCCTACTGTTCCAATCGTCAACGATATGTTTATAAATTGAGACAAGCATCTCCCAATGAATTGGATTATTCTCGGAATATTTCACTGAAAATTTTTCATATATTCTCATAAATTGAATATATACTGTACTGCATGAATTGTTTTTGCGTTTACCTGTTCAACGCTTGTTAGTTTTTTTTTAGTATTTTTATTGTTATATTTGAAAATAATTTCGAATTTTTGAAAAAAAAGTTTCCAGATTTATTTCTTTTAGTAAAGTTTTCTTTAAATTTGACAAATCACTAAACGTTGCTTTCAATCATGCACAATCACAAAAAAGAAATCTACTTTTTTAAGGCGTAAATTAAAAATTTCCACTTTTTGTACTTTCCATCATCTAACGCATTTAATTAAATAATTGTCATAAAATGAGATATCAATTGTTCGTATTTGCAATGAATTCAATGGAAAATTTGGTTTTTTTTTTTGGAAAGAATTCACAGGTAAACAGATCTTACGTCCAGTATGAATTGCAAAATTTATACTATAATTTTAATTTTTTAATTTTGTTGATTAACTAGAGTAATTATCCGTTATAATCGATTCTGCATCTTTCGACAATTCAATTCAATCCTCTAACAAATATTTTCTTATAATATACTTCAATATGCAGTTATGTGGAAATGTTTTTTGTGCGCATGAACGATTAGACGTTATAGCTTATAATTATATGGCAATAGTAAAACTAACAATAGTAGGCTGTCACTAACCAACGGAGTAGCCGAATGATGAGAATGAGCATAATATATCTCACTTCCTTTTATCGGATATTTCGTATAAACTGATTAGGGACTGAAATAGCGCTAAGGACAATTTTATAAAATTCTTAATTAGGCTGATTTATTAGGTCCGATAGCACATCCACACTTGCCCGTCTCTTAGTTTTACCTCTCATATAACTAGGTTATACAACTAGGTGAAAGTAATAGTAAAGGTATATTACACAATGGTACAACAAAATGTGGAGACCTTTAGTAAGTGCGATAATTGTTATGCGTTCTTCGATAAGTGTAGTATTACGAAGTGTAAGCCTCCTCGGCCTTCCGGATCGGCAGATGCAATACGGTATGCGGCTTGATGTGGCACGTTGAGAGGAAGATTCAGCTTTCGAGATTAGCTCACTAGCACATGCCTATAAAAATTTTATCTTATCACTTTTTATTTCAATTTGCATGTTGTCTAAGATTTATTCATAGCAGAAAGTCGTAAAAACACTACATTGTTTAAACTATACCAGAAATTTTATGAAAAATCTCCTCTACAACAATTAAATTAAAATAGTTCTTTCAGAATTTTTTTTCACCTTCTAACTGAGGCTAAAAACTGTTTAAAAAACAATCTCCCACCTCTAATGTTGAATATATATATATATATATATATATATATATATATATATATATATATATATATATATATATAAAAGATCTAGAAACTCAAATAAAGGTAGTATTGTTCGGGAAGGGAACTGTTTTTTTTTTCTCGGGTGGGAATTATTGGGTAAACAGAGTGACGGTGGAAATTCTCGATGATGGCAAAACTCGAAGAAAATCGGCAACGGCAGTTGTGACAACAATGCCAATCTCTAATTTTTATCTTCTCTCTTCTCTGAATTGTTCCTTTGAGACAAGTAATAGCGTTAGATATATAGCAGTCAAAATATTTGAATTGCTAGCAATAAGAAATGAGCACTCGAAATACTCGATGAAATAATCGATAAAAAAGACGCTAAATCCAACGAAGACCGCATAATGATAAAATTGAGCAATGAGAATGTCCTTTATTGAGGCAAAAATGTTGCGAGTGCTTCAATAAATGAGTTTTATTGAGTTTCTTTAATCGATTCTCTAAAATTTTGTCCATTTTCAGTTTCCTATTTGTGAAGGAGATAGTAAATGATATCTTAAGAAAAATTCTAGCACTAATGCAACTATATTTTACCAACTATTACAATAAAAATGTCATTAATAAAGGTGGAAAAATTATCTGAAAATGTGATTGTATGGTAATATTAATAGAGGTGCTATATATTGCTAATATAATCAACGTTTTCTTGCTACTGTTGCTGTATACCTTTTCACAGGTAATAACAAAAAAAAACAATTTGGAGACTAAAATTGAAAAAAAAAGGTAGAGGAAGAGAATATAAAAGTAAAAAAGTAGTGAATATACAGATATGAAAATAAACCTTTTCTTCAGTAAGATCATCGGCAATAAGTTTGCTCCAAATACTCTGAAAGTTATTTGGCGGTTGCACATCACCAACGCTGCTACCATCGCTAACCAACGAAACCTTATTCATTTGTAGCATAGTTGTCCCTCTGCGTTCGATCTTAATTACTCATTTTGTATTTACATTTAATTTGCATTTTAAATTTTACATCAAAAAATTTCAAATTTGCTAAAAATCTATCAAGTTGAATTTAATAATTCCAAGTTTAAATCAGCGGAAATAAACAGATATTTTTATACTTTAGTTGGTTAGTGAAGAAAGCTAAGAGTGTAAAGGAAGCGGCAATAAAAAAAAGCAACATTTTTTCCACCAAACTGTCAGCAATTGTATCGATTGAGCGAATTACTCGCTGAAAAGGAATGGACACCATGTGTTTTAGGCGTCGATATTTGCATCTGCGGAATGTGGCAAGTTTAGATGTGTCCTCGTTGATCGAACAACTCTCAACTATCTAATGCGATTTCATGCATCCTCTTCCGTCTCCCCTTCCCATTCCATTTCCCCTCACATCCTAACCCTTTCCTTTCTCCTATTTTTCGTATTTGCGCTTTCAAAAACGAATTTTTGTGTTGGTAAATAACAGCTATAAATCTACATATATTTTATTATTTGCACTAATAATTTCTTTAATTAAATTCATCGAATAGAGTTTCTATCGTCGAAGGAATCGGGAATATTGTTCACTTACCTCATCCCATTCTTCAAGAACTTTCTCTCGATCTTTCGCCCAATTAATATCGATTTCTTCGGTCATATTGTGCGATAAAGGCTGAAATTTTACAATATGCAAGAAAACAAATAATGTTATTCGAATAAGATTTTTTTCGATAAGAAAGATATTTTAGATCAATGACTATTTATAGCGTCTATGTTCTATAGATGAAAGATATACACAATAAACACCCATAGAGATCATATAGATGAAATTATATATGCGGGCAAAAAAATGATCTTTGTATATATTACGAAGAGCATGAAAAAAAAAATCAATCTTATATTCTCATATTATCGGCAATTATATGAACAGAAAATGGCAATAACGTGGATGCGTTATTTCGTATTGAAACGATAAATGATAACAATATTGAAAAAGCTAGCTTATCTCAACAACCGCTTTCATAGGTTAATGATAAAAAAATAAAATAAAACATAGAATAAAAGTTCAATTTTTTACGATCATTTTTTAAATAGTTTGATTGATCTTGCAAATCTTCGAGGAAATATTTCTCTTTTTTTCGTCAATTAACAGATCACTATGAAATGAAAATCTCATCAAAATAAAATACATGCAAATCATATGACATCTTTTAATGTTCACAGTTAATATCAAGTGATTCTTCGACGCTCTAATATGCTTTATACTCTTCAAATTTTGTAATTCTAAATTGAGTTATTCGCGAAATGAAGCTATCATCATGCCAATTTCGCTACTATTTAAAATCTTATTTGATTTAATTTATAGCAGTTACTTGACTTATAAGGTAAATTGATAGGCATATTCATAAATCAGGAAAGAGAAAGACACTAAAGACGAAAAAATAATAAATGATTGAAAAGTGTTGAAGTAGATGTATGGATGGATGGATGATTGAAAGATTATTGAGAAAAGCTCGTTGTTTGAAATTTGATATGAGAGGTGATAACACATCGATACACCTAAGTATGCGAAAACATCATAGATCATGATGAGTGCGTTTACAGTGAACTTCTCTCATTCTTACACTTTCGAAAGGCATATTTTTCAAAAATGACATCTAATATTTTAGCCACTATCTTTTTTAATTTTATTAAATTTTATCTCCATTTTATTTTATTTTTTCCCTATATTATCTTATGAAATTAAAATTGTGTTTTCAACGAAATTTTCAAATTCAGAATTTCAATGTCTTTTTCAAAAACAATTAAGAGTAAATCGACTTGAAAATTATGAAAGTCGAGAATAATGTAACATTCATTACATCTCCCATACGCAAAAAAAAGACAAGCGATGCGCAAATGTGCATTGCTGAGTGAAAGCAATGAAATGAGAGGAAAAAATATGAGAGCGGAAGTTTTATTCATCTGACTAGCTAGCTATCTCTCTTATTTCAAAATATTTTCTTTAAAATAATACGATGCGAAAATCAACAACAAAAGAAAATGTAGCGTTCAGAAAGTTACCTAATTCCACAGATTCGTATAAATCACTCTTTGAGGTGACTGAAGAAGAGCATCTCAATAAACTTTTACAATATATATCATAGTTATGAAAGTCAAAACATCGGGGGCTTTTATTTTCTTAATCTCGGAATAAGGAATCTATTTTTCCGGAAATTTATTCAGTGAGGGTCTTTAGTTTTTACGATCTTCCAACAATGAGATTCTATATAAATGGGGGGCTTTCAATCGACGGAAGTCACCATTAGTGCAAAAGAGATATATGTGATGCTTTCGAGAAGCATGCTTAGGCGCCTAATGGTGAAAAAAAAAATTCAACGCAAATAGTGGCTGTCACATGAACGCATTCGATGTTGCTTCATTTCTTCGATGTGCTTCATATGTTTAAGCAACAAGCAATTCGATAAGCGTGAGTTTCGCCGCCTTGTTTAAGTGGCCGCCTTTCGTACATAAATTTTTGAAAACGTTTTCATTTATTCATCAATAATATAGCAATAAAATATCGTCCAAAAAAATTGATATCTTATTTGTTGTAGTTTTTAGTGCTACTTATAATATGTGAAAACTATCAAAATCTATATCAAAAATATAAGCAATGGATTTACATATATAAGATAATTCACTAGGTTATGAGTGATGCTAGATTGTCGGTTGTATGTTGCTATACCTGAAAGACCCTCATCTATGTGATATGTAGGCATCTACAAATTTATGTCGTTAAAATCTTTCGAAACTGAATTTTAAAACTTTGCATAATAAAATTTTATTGAAACGATCGCATGAGAATGCAAAACTCAAAACTTTACGTTCAAATTAGTTTTTTTTTTGTTGCGAAATTCCATGTTGAATCGTTGTTCTCCGTATTCACTAATTTCCGCCAAATGAGACGTGGTTGTCGATGCTATTGTTAGTATTCTTTCACAGCAAAAAACCATTACCACCTGAGAAGCAGAAACGTTATTTTTGATGAGCCAGTGGCACTGCCAACGATTTATACGACATCATATAGTGTCCTTGTGCAAAAAAAAAAAGCTCACACAGCAATAGATGGATTATAAAATTGAATCGGGCCAATGCATAAGCTCTAGTCTATATTCAATAACACTCAAAGCAGACACTACAACGACGATCGAAGTGAATTTATTGTAGTCAATTACTTTGAATAAAAAAAACTAAAAAAGTAGAGCTATAAAATTTATTGCATAGCTTAAATGAGTTTTCGAAACGAATTCCATGCCTGGATGATTTTTGAATTTAACCCAAGTAAGACTTAATTAAACGATTATGATTATTATTATTGCTATTGCTACTTCAGAATCGATCCATTCTGAAGCTTATTTTCTCCTCTTCTTTTCGTTTTTCGATCATATTTCATGAAAAAAAACCGAGAAAAAAGTTTGCAGCTTTCAAATAAGTGATGGTTGCTGTGAGACGTTCACTTAACAATGCGGACAGCTCATGACAGATGGGTGGCATCAAAAATATCCTATCGTTATAAATCATATTGCAATCGAAGATCTGTCATCAAAAAGAAACGAAGTCTTGACACGATAGGTGAACGAATGAATAATGATCCATCAAAACAGTGGCCAGCTGATCTCGTTGACATTGTCGCAGAGTGAATTCTCTAGCCGAATGTGCTTATTTGAATAGATGCGGGCATGAAATAAGACGGTAGAATTGATTAAGCCATTGAATTAGAATCCATTCTGGTGACTATCTTTAACAATAGAAAGAAAGATGCGGCAGAAGGTTTTGATTGCATTGCGATGCACTAACGAAGAATCAAAATCTACAAGGTTTGCATATCGTTGCAAAGCTTAAAAAGCGAAAATATTCCACATATAAAATTGGTTTTTCTAAATCGTTCTTTTTTCAACGCCGTTGCATTGCTTTATTACAATGCAATCAACGCTATAATAGCCTAATAAAAAGGCGCCTATTGCAAAAACTCTCCGAATTGCAATTTCTCCTCATCTGTTGTATATGTGCGTGTGTTTTTTTTTAGAGAATTTAACATTTGCGTTGCTGCAATCTATACGTCAATAACAGTATTAAAGCATGCATAATGAAACTAAAGAGTTCAATAAACGAAAACATTATTTTCACTAAGCAATTGAAATATTCGTCTCGAAATTCAAATCTTCAACATTTAAAATATAAATGAAAATAATAAAAAAGAGATTCTACTAGAAGAAGTTAATGCATACATTCGAATAAGAGAAACATAATAAAGGTGGTATTGATGTTATTGTTTATGATCGCATAAAAATGAATGCATCGATGCAATCGAGCTAAATTGCATTAAAATATAGTCGTTTGTCGGCATTTGCGACCATATCAAAGCACTCCCGCTAATGCGCTGTTACACAGTGTTGAGTGAATAAAACGAATGGAACTTTTCGTGTTAATTGCATATAAAATCCCACTGTTAGTGAATATTCACAGCAACAACTATCTATCTATCTATCTATCTATCTATCTATCTATCTATATATATATATATATATATATATATATATATATATATATATATATATATATATATATCTATCTATCTATCTATCTATCTATCTATCTATCTATCTATCTATCTATCTATCTATCTATCTATCTATCTATCTATCTATCTATCTATCTATCTATCTATCTATCTATCTATCTATCTATCTATCTATCTATCTATCTATCTATCTATCTATCTATCTATCTATCTATCTATCTATCTATCTATCTATCTATCTATCTATCTATCTATCTATCTATCTATCTATCTATCTATCTATCTATCTATCTATCTATCTATCTATCTATCTATCTATCTATCTATCTATCTATCTATCTATCTATCTATCTATCTATCTATCTATCTATCTATCTATCTATCTATCTATCTATCTATCTATCTATCTATCTATCTATCTATCTATCTATCTATCTATCTATCTATCTATCTATCTATCTATCTATCTATCTATCTATCTATCTATCTATCTATCTATCTATCTATCTATCTATCTATCTATCTATCTATCTATCTATCTATCTATCTATCTATCTATCTATCTATCTATCTATCTATCTATCTATCTATCTATCTATCTATCTATCTATCTATCTATCTATCTATCTATCTATCTATCTATCTATCTATCTATCTATCTATCTATCTATCTATCTATCTATCTATCTATCTATCTATCTATCTATCTATCTATCTATCTATCTATCTATCTATCTATCTATCTATCTATCTATCTATCTATCTATCTATCTATCTATCTATCTATCTATCTATCTATCTATCTATCTATCTATCTATCTATCTATCTATCTATCTATCTATCTATCTATCTATCTATCTATCTATCTATCTATCTATCTATCTATCTATCTATCTATCTATCTATCTATCTATCTATCTATCTATCTATCTATCTATCTATCTATCTATCTATCTATCTATCTATCTATCTATCTATCTATCTATCTATCTATCTATCTATCTATCTATCTATCTATCTATCTATCTATCTATCTATCTATCTATCTATCTATCTATCTATCTATCTATCTATCTATCTATCTATCTATCTATCTATCTATCTATCTATCTATCTATCTATCTATCTATCTATCTATCTATCTATCTATCTATCTATCTATCTATCTATCTATCTATCTATCTATCTATCTATCTATCTATCTATCTATCTATCTATCTATCTATCTATCTATCTATCTATCTATCTATCTATCTATCTATCTATCTATCTATCTATCTATCTATCTATCTATCTATCTATCTATCTATCTATCTATCTATCTATCTATCTATCTATCTATCTATCTATCTATCTATCTATCTATCTATCTATCTATCTATCTATCTATCTATCTATCTATCTATCTATCTATCTATCTATCTATCTATCTATCTATCTATCTATCTATCTATCTATCTATCTATCTATCTATCTATCTATCTATCTATCTATCTATCTATCTATCTATCTATCTATCTATCTATCTATCTATCTATCTATCTATCTATCTATCTATCTATCTATCTATCTATCTATCTATCTATCTATCTATCTATCTATCTATCTATCTATCTATCTATCTATCTATCTATCTATCTATCTATCTATCTATCTATCTATCTATCTATCTATCTATCTATCTATCTATCTATCTATCTATCTATCTATCTATCTATCTATCTATCTATCTATCTATCTATCTATCTATCTATCTATCTATCTATCTATCTATCTATCTATCTATCTATCTATCTATCTATCTATCTATCTATCTATCTATCTATCTATCTATCTATCTATCTATCTATCTATCTATCTATCTATCTATCTATCTATCTATCTATCTATCTATCTATCTATCTATCTATCTATCTATCTATCTATCTATCTATCTATCTATCTATCTATCTATCTATCTATCTATCTATCTATCTGTCTATCTATCTATCTATCTATCTATCTATCTATCTATCTATCTATCTATCTATCTATCTATCTATCTATCTATCTATCTATCTATCTATCTATCTATCTATCTATCTATCTATCTATCTATCTATCTATCTATCTATCTATCTATCTATCTATCTATCTATCTATCTATCTATCTATCTATCTATCTATCTATCTATCTATCTATCTATCTATCTATCTATCTATCTATCTATCTATCTATCTATCTATCTATCTATCTATCTATCTATCTATCTATCTATCTATCTATCTATCTATCTATCTATCTATCTATCTATCTATCTATCTATCTATCTATCTATCTATCTATCTATCTATCTATCTATCTATCTATCTATCTATCTATCTATCTATCTATCTATCTATCTATCTATCTATCTATCTATCTATCTATCTATCTATCTATCTATCTATCTATCTATCTATCTATCTATCTATCTATCTATCTATCTATCTATCTATCTATCTATCTATCTATCTATCTATCTATCTATCTATCTATCTATCTATCTATCTATCTATCTATCTATCTATCTATCTATCTATCTATCTATCTATCTATCTATCTATCTATCTATCTATCTATCTATCTATCTATCTATCTATCTATCTATCTATCTATCTATCTATCTATCTATCTATCTATCTATCTATCTATCTATCTATCTATCTATCTATCTATCTATCTATCTATCTATCTATCTATCTATCTATCTATCTATCTATCTATCTATCTATCTATCTATCTATCTATCTATCTATCTATCTATCTATCTATCTATCTATCTATCTATCTATCTATCTATCTATCTATCTATCTATCTATCTATCTATCTATCTATCTATCTATCTATCTATCTATCTATCTATCTATCTATCTATCTATCTATCTATCTATCTATCTATCTATCTATCTATCTATCTATCTATCTATCTATCTATCTATCTATCTATCTATCTATCTATCTATCTATCTATCTATCTATCTATCTATCTATCTATCTATCTATCTATCTATCTATCTATCTATCTATCTATCTATCTATCTATCTATCTATCTATCTATCTATCTATCTATCTATCTATCTATCTATCTATCTATCTATCTATCTATCTATCTATCTATCTATCTATCTATCTATCTATCTATCTATCTATCTATCTATCTATCTATCTATCTATCTATCTATCTATCTATCTATCTATCTATCTATCTATCTATCTATCTATCTATCTATCTATCTATCTATCTATCTATCTATCTATCTATCTATCTATCTATCTATCTATCTATCTATCTATCTATCTATCTATCTATCTATCTATCTATCTATCTATCTATCTATCTATCTATCTATCTATCTATCTATCTATCTATCTATCTATCTATCTATCTATCTATCTATCTATCTATCTATCTATCTATCTATCTATCTATCTATCTATCTATCTATCTATCTATCTATCTATCTATCTATCTATCTATCTATCTATCTATCTATCTATCTATCTATCTATCTATCTATCTATCTATCTATCTATCTATCTATCTATCTATCTATCTATCTATCTATCTATCTATCTATCTATCTATCTATCTATCTATCTATCTATCTATCTATCTATCTATCTATCTATCTATCTATCTATCTATCTATCTATCTATCTATCTATCTATCTATCTATCTATCTATCTATCTATCTATCTATCTATCTATCTATCTATCTATCTATCTATCTATCTATCTATCTATCTATCTATCTATCTATCTATCTATCTATCTATCTATCTATCTATCTATCTATCTATCTATCTATCTATCTATCTATCTATCTATCTATCTATCTATCTATCTATCTATCTATCTATCTATCTATCTATCTATCTATCTATCTATCTATCTATCTATCTATCTATCTATCTATCTATCTATCTATCTATCTATCTATCTATCTATCTATCTATCTATCTATCTATCTATCTATCTATCTATCTATCTATCTATCTATCTATCTATCTATCTATCTATCTATCTATCTATCTATCTATCTATCTATCTATCTATCTATCTATCTATCTATCTATCTATCTATCTATCTATCTATCTATCTATCTATCTATCTATCTATCTATCTATCTATCTATCTATCTATCTATCTATCTATCTATCTATCTATCTATCTATCTATCTATCTATCTATCTATCTATCTATCTATCTATCTATCTATCTATCTATCTATCTATCTATCTATCTATCTATCTATCTATCTATCTATCTATCTATCTATCTATCTATCTATCTATCTATCTATCTATCTATCTATCTATCTATCTATCTATCTATCTATCTATCTATCTATCTATCTATCTATCTATCTATCTATCTATCTATCTATCTATCTATCTATCTATCTATCTATCTATCTATCTATCTATCTATCTATCTATCTATCTATCTATCTATCTATCTATCTATCTATCTATCTATCTATCTATCTATCTATCTATCTATCTATCTATCTATCTATCTATCTATCTATCTATCTATCTATCTATCTATCTATCTATCTATCTATCTATCTATCTATCTATCTATCTATCTATCTATCTATCTATCTATCTATCTATCTATCTATCTATCTATCTATCTATCTATCTATCTATCTATCTATCTATCTATCTATCTATCTATCTATCTATCTATCTATCTATCTATCTATCTATCTATCTATCTATCTATCTATCTATCTATCTATCTATCTATCTATCTATCTATCTATCTATCTATCTATCTATCTATCTATCTATCTATCTATCTATCTATCTATCTATCTATCTATCTATCTATCTATCTATCTATCTATCTATCTATCTATCTATCTATCTATCTATCTATCTATCTATCTATCTATCTATCTATCTATCTATCTATCTATCTATCTATCTATCTATCTATCTATCTATCTATCTATCTATCTATCTATCTATCTATCTATCTATCTATCTATCTATCTATCTATCTATCTATCTATCTATCTATCTGTCTATCTATCTATCTATCTATCTATCTATCTATCTATCTATCTGTCTATCTATCTGTCTATCTATCTATCTATCTATCTATCTATCTATCTATCTATCTATCTATCTATCTATCTATCTATCTATCTATCTATCTATCTATCTATCTATCTATCTATCTATCTATCTATCTATCTATCTATCTATCTATCTATCTATCTATCTATCTATCTATCTATCTATCTATCTATCTATCTATCTATCTATCTATCTATCTATCTATCTATCTATCTATCTATCTATCTATCTATCTATCTATCTATCTATCTATCTATCTATCTATCTATCTATCTATCTATCTATCTATCTATCTATCTATCTATCTATCTATCTATCTATCTATCTATCTATCTATCTATCTATCTATCTATCTATCTATCTATCTATCTATCTATCTATCTATCTATCTATCTATCTATCTATCTATCTATCTATCTATCTATCTATCTATCTATCTATCTATCTATCTATCTATCTATCTATCTATCTATCTATCTATCTATCTATCTATCTATCTATCTATCTATCTATCTATCTATCTATCTATCTATCTATCTATCTATCTATCTATCTATCTATCTATCTATCTATCTATCTATCTATCTATCTATCTATCTATCTATCTATCTATCTATCTATCTATCTATCTATCTATCTATCTATCTATCTATCTATCTATCTATCTATCTATCTATCTATCTATCTATCTATCTATCTATCTATCTATCTATCTATCTATCTATCTATCTATCTATCTATCTATCTATCTATCTATCTATCTATCTATCTATCTATCTATCTATCTATCTATCTATCTATCTATCTATCTATCTATCTATCTATCTATCTATCTATCTATCTATCTATCTATCTATCTATCTATCTATCTATCTATCTATCTATCTATCTATCTATCTATCTATCTATCTATCTATCTATCTATCTATCTATCTATCTATCTATCTATCTATCTATCTATCTATCTATCTATCTATCTATCTATCTATCTATCTATCTATCTATCTATCTATCTATCTATCTATCTATCTATCTATCTATCTATCTATCTATCTATCTATCTATCTATCTATCTATCTATCTATCTATCTATCTATCTATCTATCTATCTATCTATCTATCTATCTATCTATCTATCTATCTATCTATCTATCTATCTATCTATCTATCTATCTATCTATCTATCTATCTATCTATCTATCTATCTATCTATCTATCTATCTATCTATCTATCTATCTATCTATCTATCTATCTATCTATCTATCTATCTATCTATCTATCTATCTATCTATCTATCTATCTATCTATCTATCTATCTATCTATCTATCTATCTATCTATCTATCTATCTATCTATCTATCTATCTATCTATCTATCTATCTATCTATCTATCTATCTATCTATCTATCTATCTATCTATCTATCTATCTATCTATCTATCTATCTATCTATCTATCTATCTATCTATCTATCTATCTATCTATCTATCTATCTATCTATCTATCTATCTATCTATCTATCTATCTATCTATCTATCTATCTATCTATCTATCTATCTATCTATCTATCTATCTATCTATCTATCTATCTATCTATCTATCTATCTATCTATCTATCTATCTATCTATCTATCTATCTATCTATCTATCTATCTATCTATCTATCTATCTATCTATCTATCTATCTATCTATCTATCTATCTATCTATCTATCTATCTATCTATCTATCTATCTATCTATCTATCTATCTATCTATCTATCTATCTATCTATCTATCTATCTATCTATCTATCTATCTATCTATCTATCTATCTATCTATCTATCTATCTATCTATCTATCTATCTATCTATCTATCTATCTATCTATCTATCTATCTATCTATCTATCTATCTATCTATCTATCTATCTATCTATCTATCTATCTATCTATCTATCTATCTATCTATCTATCTATCTATCTATCTATCTATCTATCTATCTATCTATCATCTATCTATCTATCTATCTATCTATCTATCTATCTATCTATCTATCTATCTATCTATCTATCTATCTATCTATCTATCTATCTATCTATCTATCTATCTATCTATCTATCTATCTATCTATCTATCTATCTATCTATCTATCTATCTATCTATCTATCTATCTATCTATCTATCTATCTATCTATCTATCTATCTATCTATCTATCTATCTATCTATCTATCTATCTATCTATCTATCTATCTATCTATCTATCTATCTATCTATCTATCTATCTATCTATCTATCTATCTATCTATCTATCTATCTATCTATCTATCTATCTATCTATCTATCTATCTATCTATCTATCTATCTATCTATCTATCTATCTATCTATCTATCTATCTATCTATCTATCTATCTATCTATCTATCTATCTATCTATCTATCTATCTATCTATCTATCTATCTATCTATCTATCTATCTATCTATCTATCTATCTATCTATCTATCTATCTATCTATCTATCTATCTATCTATCTATCTATCTATCTATCTATCTAT
>JAZARR010000067.1:147500-180132 GCA_037389465.1 Baylisascaris procyonis
ATCTATCTATCTATCTATCTATCTATCTATCTATCTATCTATCTATCTATCTATCTATCTATCTATCTATCTATCTATCTATCTATCTATCTATCTATCTATCTATCTATCTATCTATCTATCTATCTATCTATCTATCTATCTATCTATCTATCTATCTATCTATCTATCTATCTATCTATCTATCTATCTATCTATCTATCTATCTATCTATCTATCTATCTATCTATCTATCTATCTATCTATCTATCTATCTATCTATCTATCTATCTATCTATCTATCTATCTATCTATCTATCTATCTATCTATCTATCTATCTATCTATCTATCTATCTATCTATCTATCTATCTATCTATCTATCTATCTATCTATCTATCTATCTATCTATCTATCTATCTATCTATCTATCTATCTATCTATCTATCTATCTATCTATCTATCTATCTATCTATCTATCTATCTATCTATCTATCTATCTATCTATCTATCTATCTATCTATCTATCTATCTATCTATCTATCTATCTATCTATCTATCTATCTATCTATCTATCTATCTATCTATCTATCTATCTATCTATCTATCTATCTATCTATCTATCTATCTATCTATCTATCTATCTATCTATCTATCTATCTATCTATCTATCTATCTATCTATCTATCTATCTATCTATCTATCTATCTATCTATCTATCTATCTATCTATCTATCTATCTATCTATCTATCTATCTATCTATCTATCTATCTATCTATCTATCTATCTATCTATCTATCTATCTATCTATCTATCTATCTATCTATCTATCTATCTATCTATCTATCTATCTATCTATCTATCTATCTATCTATCTATCTATCTATCTATCTATCTATCTATCTATCTATCTATCTATCTATCTATCTATCTATCTATCTATCTATCTATCTATCTATCTATCTATCTATCTATCTATCTATCTATCTATCTATCTATCTATCTATCTATCTATCTATCTATCTATCTATCTATCTATCTATCTATCTATCTATCTATCTATCTATCTATCTATCTATCTATCTATCTATCTATCTATCTATCTATCTATCTATCTATCTATCTATCTATCTATCTATCTATCTATCTATCTATCTATCTATCTATCTATCTATCATCTATCTATCTATCTATCTATCTATCTATCTATCTATCTATCTATCTATCTATCTATCTATCTATCTATCTATCTATCTATCTATCTATCTATCTATCTATCTATCTATCTATCTATCTATCTATCTATCTATCTATCTATCTATCTATCTATCTATCTATCTATCTATCTATCTATCTATCTATCTATCTATCTATCTATCTATCTATCTATCTATCTATCTATCTATCTATCTATCTATCTATCTATCTATCTATCTATCTATCTATCTATCTATCTATCTATCTATCTATCTATCTATCTATCTATCTATCTATCTATCTATCTATCTATCTATCTATCTATCTATCTATCTATCTATCTATCTATCTATCTATCTATCTATCTATCTATCTATCTATCTATCTATCTATCTATCTATCTATCTATCTATCTATCTATCTATCTATCTATCTATCTATCTATATATATATCTATATATATATATATATATATATATATATATATATATATATATATATATATATATATATATGTAGATGAATTATATAATATCCATGAAACCGAACAATTCAATATCACCACAATGGTTCTCTGGGAAAATTGTATTGTTACCTATTTTAGGTTATATAACCTAGGGAAAATACCCATCTTTTGCGTTTAACCCTAAGTAAAAGTACCGGAATTTCTACCAGAGATAAGTCATTCTAATTGGATTCTGCATTGGCTATTTTTTGAAAATTAAATGAAAATATTTAAAAGCAGTAAAGTTGAATGATGAAGGATTAGTAACCTCTTTTTTATGAACTATTAAAATTGAGCAAGTTAAAAATTTTTGTAGAAAATTTTCCAATGAGCGAGTTTCCAATTTTTCTACTGAAATTACATTTAAGGATTTGTTTGTAAATAAGCAAATGAGCAAAAAAATTTAGTGAATCGAAATTTTACTAAAGAAATTAATGAAAATGTCACATGATTCCTTCTACTTCAGCTTGAAGATCAGCAACATTAACTTGCTTGCTGTATTTCTAATGAGTATTGGAATGCTGAAGAGATAGGGAGGGAGAGTGAGAGGAAGGGAGGGAGGGAGAGAAGGAGAGAGAGAGGGAGAGAGAAGGAGAGAGAAACTTTTTTCATTGTCATCGATGATATTAAACGTCACGTTGAGGTATCGAAAAGAATTCAACTAATTTATAAGTTTAATTTGGAATGCTGAAAATTTCTTGGAATTAGTCGATGAATAAAAACAAAGATCAATGAATTTTGATCGGTGAAGTAAACGAGAAAGAATCGACACATTTCTTCTACAATAGAAACTATTAACGACAACTTCATACAGCACATTTTCGATGTCAAACAATCAATGATTGTTTTACCTGTGTTACCTATATCCGACCGATCATCATGTAAGGATGGGATTCGAATGAGATCTAGTCGCGCGGATTTTCTAAGATCTCATGATTGTGAATTCAATTGATTCACTCCTTATTCAAGCAACGGTTAAGACTTGAAAGAAGGTATTTATAGATAAGTTTATTAGTTCATACATTATTAAAAACAAGGCGCACAAATGAGTGGGCTATTTTTCTTCTTCGGTGTAAACGGATATGAACCATCGAATCACAGCTCATCTTTTGCATCTACAGCATTATCGGAAATCGGCTTATTAGCTAACATGGACCGCAATATATGCTAATCAGTGAAAAGAGCACTTCCTATACCTTGTAATAGTCAGCAATCTTCAAATTTGGAACTAAACGTGAAACAATTGTTCGCTACACAGTAATTTATTTCTTACGAGAATATCGAACAAACATTATTAAACAAAATTTATTCATCAAACCTTAGAACGACATCAGCTAGGTGGAAGAAAAACTTGCGTTATGTAACTTAACCTTACTCATACTATCATATAACATTGCACTAATAACTCAACTCTTCTCTTCTTAGGATCAAGTACCATTTCGATGGTAATTAAACCTTTAAAAAATTGTGCGATTAAAGGACGGCGTTTTTATCGCGTAATTATATGACGCGCTTAACATACTGTGACCGTTAGTTGACTTCCGTGAAACAAATTATTCGAGAGAAAAAAAGAGGCGATAAAAGGCGAAAATTGCACATAATTGGCGCTTATAGCGAAACTACTACCGTCTATTAGCATTAACGTGACATAGAATGAAAAACTGAAAGCAATGACGAGGGCGTTAGTACTTTTATGCTACAAATCATTAAAATAAATTCCAACATAAATATATAAATTCATAAATATCTCATCGATCTGTATAAGAATAGTGATGAGCGCAATGATGTACTTAGAAAAACTATGGATTTAATAATGAAGCTAATAGAAATCATTTAAAGGAATATTTGTTGCGCTGAGTTGTTCGATTTGAAATGATCTTTTTAGAATCTCATTGCTCTTACTGCTGCCAAAGTATTTCATTATTCGTTTGTTAAGAATTCGCCCACAGTTGCTTTCGTTCATTTGATTATTTGATTAAAAATGTTTTAATTGGATATATAAGTGATTATGTTGAAACAATCCAGAGATTTATGATCGTCGAATCTGAAATCCGCAAGGCTGAGCTCAGAGTGGGGAGGGTGCTTCGAATCAGGCCAGACTCTGCTTTATGTCGACGATCAGATGAAGCGGATTCGGGTTGCTTCATGTGGGTTGGATTTCACTTAGGATTAGGATTAGTACTGGAATGTGAGTCAGGTTTACAATAAAATTTAGAAAAATAGATGACGTGAAATAACAATGAAGTAGACAGTATATGATATAAGCAAATGGGAAGTTTAACAGGACTTGTGGTTTAGTTTATACATAATGAGCTGCCCATTGAGTGAATAATGAGATGAGTGTGATGAAGGTTGTTATCAATTATTTAATATTAAAAGACAACGCTTATTATCATATCAGAAGATGCGTCTTTGAGGCGTTTAGACTTGAAAATAACTTCTCAAAACTGGAAGATTCTCCACCATTAGCGAATAAAGGAATGGCAAAGAAAATACAGAAAGCCTGTAAGTATTTGCGTTGAGTAGAATGACTATATTATATTTGAATAGCTTCTTCAATAAAATAAATCCCATCACTTGGGATGCCTCTCTAAATGCATATGAAGCAGATAGCTCCCTCCTCAATAATTCCGCTTCATTATATCATAAAACTCGAAAAAAATTCTTAGCATCCTGAAACGTTAGACGTTGATGCCATATTCGGCCGAAATTTCAGGCAAAAAGAACTGCTTCTTCTCCAGTAAACCTATTCCACCTTTATGTCTAAACCTATTTCAAGTTAAGTTATAAACCTACTCCAACTCTATAGCTCTTGGATTCAGTCAAATTTTTAGTATAAAGTAAACAATGTGTAAAAGAGCAATTGTCGGCAGACATCAAACAAACAACAAACATCTAATTGATTGCCTCAAAAGCGAATGTAGGTGTCAAGTAAAATAAATTAAACGATTACATTAACGTAACGTCATCACCATAACAACGCATCGAAGACAATAGCATAAAGTAAGCAGCAGTAGTAATAACAACGTAGTCAACACAACATTGCTTCATAATTTATAGATGTATGGCAAGAGATCGTGTTTTTTTTACAGTAAGACCACACATCGTATAATAATGGATTGGGAATTAATGCATAGCGAAGGATAGATGAAAGCAACCAATGGATTGTTTCTTAATGAACGAACTTGCTGAGCAACATTGCTCTCATCGCCGCTAACAATATTTGCCAAAAGATGGCCAAAATAGAAGCTCATTTTCATGCATTGCTAAATGTTACCATCGGTTCAAGCTTTATCCATCGCGATATATATATATATATATATATATATATATATATATATATATATATATATTAATTATTTGTTATTTATTATATCTATTCATTGTTAAAAACATTCCTCATATTACCAACGAATGTCATCGTGTCCATTGTACTTTCCTTGAATATTTATGATAATTCAGTGCTAATGATATGATATAATTTACATGAAATATTCGTGTTCCAAAATTCAACCAGAGATATCGATGAATAATCGATAGAAATTGTAATGCTGGAATTTCTTTTCAACTTTTTTCGAAATTTTTACCCACACATTTCATTTAAAATTTACGGATGACTGCTTTAAATGAATAAAAAACGCTAAATGAACTTTTCAACACGCTTGAATGCGGTCTAATCATCTGCGACGAAGAGCATTCGTTAATAAAGTGAAGTACCGACAATTCACTCAAATGTTTCAAGGTTGATGTCATATATATATATATATATATATATATATATATATATATATATCCACTCATGTATCTGTTTTTTTATCTATTCATTTATATATTTCAAATCCCCAAGTGAGAAAACAAAAAAAGTAAATGAACACAAACAATAAAAAAGAACGAAACGCCTGCAAAGCAATAGTCTGGACAAACAGACGTCCAACACTGCAGCAAGATGGAAACGACTCCGTTGCACTGTGTAAGATGTTCCTGGCAACAGTGAAATCATTGCTGATAAGGTGTTTGCTTGTTTTCCTTACAAAAGCTTTTAAATTATGCAAATTTTCCTTCTCTCTTTCCTCTTCGTCTTCCACCACCCTGATCTTCCCCAGACACCATTTTCCTTATGAAGTTCCTACTTATGAGTAAGTTCTCATATTTTATACTTCCCCGAACAGGGAAAGGAGGAAAGAAGAGAAAGGAGGTAATTGGATAATTTCGTATCGAGGATACGTTATGGCTACTAATGAGTGCTATTTTTAAGGAACGCAAAAATGCGATTCCCAAAGATAAAGGAACAAATTTACTCGAAGTTTGCTTTATTCAAATCTAAAAAAAGAGCTTTCGACCCCAGCGAATGGATTATGAGATTATTTTAATGGTTTCTACGAACTTACTGATAAAAGAACTAGTGTAACTCAATACGAGTGCTATTTGTTTGTAGCCGATCATAACAAATAGGAAGAAATAAACACCATCATTAACGGAGAAAATTCATAGAAATTAAGCTGATAGAGAAATAATGTAATGCTCGTTGTTGAACTTAATAAAGCAACAATGATTCAATTTTGTAAGATCGACATATTAATCACTAGGAATTTTATTATTCAATTAGAATGCAATGTTAATTTTGCTTTCAAATGAATTTTTTTTGAAAGAAAATGAGAAATTTTTAGTGAAAGAAATGAAAAATGAAAGAAATTTTCTTCGTGAAAGGAAAATGTCATTCATTAAACACAAATGGATCTAATATATGACATTCGAATGTGAAATTTTTCTCATTCGGTGAATATAAAACGATGAGTAATTAGCTGTCAATGAATGTCTCTCGGTGTTGCTCATTTTTCAGAACCAATTATGACCAAATGAAATTCAACAATGTTACAAATTATTTTGACAAATACAATTTCGATGTCTTTCTTTTTTCAGCTGAATATTTATTTGAGTATGTTGGTGTCTATGGTAAGTTGTCAACAGCACCTCATCATATAGAGAAAAATTTAAATGAAAGAGTTTTTTCTACTTAGAAAATACTCCTGACGACAGCCTATAAATGATAGCTGAAAAAAAAACATGAAGAGAGAAAGAAAACGTGAAAAAAGATAGCGAATAAAGATGAAGAAATTGCTAAAGAAGAGGTGCGATTTGAATATAGACAAACAAATAAACAAACATCTCTCAAATGGCAATTCTCAAAAAGAGTGCGTTAAGAAAATTCGAGGCACGAGAGGAGGGGGATTGCGAGTGAGAAGAAAGTGAACAGGTGGGAGCAAAAAAAAAAATGGTAGTACCACTTGATTTCGTTTCGATATCAGATACGGATATTATGAATGCGGTCAGACTCATTTCTGGATGTCAGACATCTAATCGAATGAAATTTGCTGCTTATTGTGTCACTCTAGACGTCGCTACTGTTTTCTTGTTAGCGAACAAATGGGGTACTTGAAGTGGGAATGAGCAACACTTTACAGTGCTGAAGCAATTGCGGCGAATAGCGAGTTTTAGCGATGTTGTTCAGGATTTTCGAAATGTCGCGTAAATACGCTCCGAAAAGCTGCAATGGCACAAATGCTTTTTGTTAGCAGATTGTTAGCCTAAAAACCCGATTTTGGTACCATTCCCTCACAATTATTGACTGAATTAAAGGGGGAGGAGGTGGAGGACAACGCAAAGCTTACGATCTTCATAAAGTGAACAGGAAATAGGCATTTTGCCAAAAAAATTCATAAAATCTTGATTTTCGAAGAGAAATAGCAGGATAATGCAAGATTTTCCGTACAATAGTGCTTTTCTTCATTCAAAATGGGTTGATATTTGCACAAAATTAATCTACAAATTTAAATTTCCTCATGCAAGAAGTGATTTATTGAGAAGAAAATCAGTTTTCCCCATGTTTTGGCCAAAATATTGGGCCGTAAAATAAAAACAATGATTCGCCAATTAAACAAAAATAGCAATTCATCACAGGTTTTTCCAAAAATAATGGGTAATTGATTGATAAATGCGAAATCCATGACAAACATATATGAGTGAGATGCCTTTGGCACAAATCAAGTTTCGATTTTTTTTACAAGGATATTTAGGTGGATTCTTATGGAAAATTATGAATGCAAAACAATCTAGGATAACAATGAGTAAAATTGTTGATTAGATAACGACATAAGCGGCGAAAATGAAGGCATTCAATGAACTATCGTATGCAGATGAAGCGAGAGTTTATAAATAGAGATGAAAGGCATGAATTTTGCGTTGCCCATGGAGACGTCCACAGAACAGATGCATTTAAGTGCCTTATTCACTATCAATATGCACGCTTGCAAGCGACCTTTTCCTCAAGTCTTTACGAAGAATTTTTTTTTTTTTTTTTTGTGAGTGCAGAGGAAAGATGGCACATTTATCCAAAAGAAGACTATATGAAAAATATCAATTCGATAAATCTGACTGAATCTGTGAGCCCAATAAAGCAAAATTATTCACTCAGCCAAATAATGGGAAAATATTATGCTGTCCAATGCAGATTTCATACCTCTCCGGGGGAGGGTGTGAAATCTGCATCGAATTTCAGAGGTTGCACCCGAGGGGGGGGGGTTCAATCTCTGAGATTCGTCACGTTGAGCCACGGCTCAATAATTGAAAAATAATGCAAGGTGAACTCATAGCATTTGATTGAAGTTATCTCATAGCAGTATTTTGTCGATTATTGCGAAGATAATTGATGCAATCCTTTGAATATGATTGATAAGCAGCAATAAGGAATAGACGGCCACATCTTATAGATGTCACAAATCATAAACTTCATATATGAACAATTTTTTTTTCAAATATTCATTGATGAATTTGAAATCAATAATAATTCTATTCAATAAATGCATTCAACGTTGCTTGTTGAATTGAGAATTTGAACTTCAAAGAAGCGATATTTTTTTTAATGCTCATTTTTCCCAAATACACTATACATTCTTGCAATTTAATCTCAACATAGAAATAGACTGTGGACGATTGAAGAATGTGGTTGCTTGAGATTAATATAGTAACAACGAAAACATATATATAATAACAAATTATTTAGGAAAATAAAGAAGAAGGTACTAGTGTCGATGCTGTGCAACCATGGTATATGATGTGTTGTGAAAATGTTGCTTGCCTGAATCAAGCCTTGAGGAATGATACTCGAAATGGTGTTGTACATTTATTGAATAGAACTCCCTGAGGCAACACATCTAAGCGTGTCAAAGCGCGTGATCTGATTTTCGACGATCACAGCACATCACACATCGTGCAGTCATCTATGTCACACTGTGATGGTTAATTAATTCAGTTCTCGGAATGTATTTTTTAATTTTTTAAACTTCTTTTCTGGTGATTTCATTAATGCATTCACGTAGGCAATTGCTGTGCGCAAGTATCTGCAAATTATTATTTGTTCAAATTTTTATCAGTGTGCTAAAATAGCGATCAAATAAAAGCAAAGAGTCAAGTGGAAGTAGGCAGGGAAAGTTTTTTCTTTGACAACGTGCATATGAGGCCTAAATTTGGCGTTTGGTTTTTGCTTAATTCAAGTGAGTGAATGATTGCGCGTGAATTGCTTGCTAGCAAACTAAAGCAAGTAGCAAATAAAGAAATGCCTTTTCTCAAAAATCAAGCTCACGGCTGTCTCACGATTTTTACGCATCGTTGCATTTCTCTCCCACTAAACATTCACTAAAGAAATCCCTCTCAACGAGATCAATCGTATGTTTTGCGGCATGTTGTGCTATATCTTTACCTCTTAGCATTATAATTTTCTAATTTTTCGTTGATAATATTCAAATTATCAAAATATTACCGTTCATATTTTAATATTTGTGATGATATTTCATTGATAATATATAATTGGTAAATCTCGTAAACAAATGTGCAAAAATTTATATCAGCTATTCACTAAACATTTATGTTTGATATTCCACCGATCGGATATGAGCGGAAAATAATAAATTCTTGAAAAGTCGACGAATCTGAAACAATCATTTGACTATGTTATTGGTTCAACTAATCTCTCCTGGAAGGGAATCCTTAAGAAATTTGAATCCCCTAAGCAGAATCAACTTAAAACCGAGGTTCACCTAAAGCATTCGTCCAGAATTAATCTCCCCCTCCGGAAACTCCCCGCCGGTTCTTAGCTGATCAAATTTTTATCGATTTTGAATGTTCATACTATTCCTACTCGAAAATCACGCCTATAAGATATTAGATTTAGTATTTTTATTAGAATTCATCGCTCTAGTATGCAATTTATTGTAGAATAGTAAAGTTCTCAACAAAATATTGAAATATTCCACCGGGAATCAATAATTCTGTAAATCCATTTACAGATGCTTCCATATTGGTCAACTTTTCTGTCATTTTATACCATGACAGCCTGAAATTTCTTTCTCACTAATCTATTCCCTTGACAAATTCCTATCACAAAGTAGGAAACTATTTGTGAATTGCGATTCCTGAAGAGTTTAATAAATTTTATAGTGCAACTTGTCGATGAGGCCCTCACCTATCGGTTGAAGCAGTCCAACAATAAAAAAGCTTGCGTTGAAACGGTTATCGAATCTAATAGGGTTCTCGATTCTGCCCATCATAGAAGAACACTTCAAAAGCCTCCTTGAAAAATCGAGGGTTAGAAACGACATTTCAAATGCGACGAGGTTGCGCTATCGATATATTTGATTTGAAGCGTAAAGAAGCCTTTTGTTAATCTTTATTGATGACGATTCCTCTAATTCACTCAAACGCTAGAAGGAATCTCGTATTGCACCACTAATATTCCACTTCTCATTCTTTCAGTATCCATTCACCATGTTTATGTCCCATATTTCCTATAAGCTAATTACTTTCTACTAATACATAGCCATGTCCGTTTCATTAACGTATGCTACCGTTATTTTTTTAATGAGTTGTTTTAAAATTGCATTGCAAAGCATATCATGGCAATGCCATGTCTATGTGCATCTATGCAAATCTGCTTGTCTGCTTATTAATTTCGGCGTTAAGCGCACTAAAGATAGGATTTTTACGCAGATAGGATTTTTTTTTCAGTTGTTATCTTTGCTCAACGATGGACTCATTAAGAACACATTGGTGATGCCTTTTATGCGAATTGATTTCTCTTCTTATGATGTTAGTGACATTATGCAAAAAACCCTTCGCGAACAGGTAACACTTCAAACATATTCCGATACCTGGTTTATTTATATTCCTCAATCGTCCTGTTCTCCTTTTAAAAAAACTTTAGATCCTCATTTTATTCTGAACCTACGAAGGTTAATTTAAACTGTTCTGGATCTGCCTGAGATGGTCTAAAATAAATAAATAAGTAAATAAATAAATAAATAAATAAATAAATAAATAAATAAATAAATAAATAAATAAATAAATAAATAAATAAATAAATAAATAAATAAATATATATATATATATATATATATATATATATATAATGTATATATACAGATATATATATGCATGCTGGTTAATGCAATGGCTCTCTTTAGATAATTTCCCCACTGAGTAGTCAGTATGCAAATTTCATCAACCATTTTGTAGTTGTCGATGTTAGCAATCTTATGCAAAATTTCATCATCATCATCATTGAGTATTTAGCGAAGAATCGTGTAAACACGAACTAACAAAGCAAACAAGCCGATAG
The DNA here is from genome assembly GCA_037389465.1 of Baylisascaris procyonis. Taxonomy (NCBI): domain Eukaryota; kingdom Metazoa; phylum Nematoda; class Chromadorea; order Rhabditida; family Ascarididae; genus Baylisascaris; species Baylisascaris procyonis. Next base: position 158,852 of record JAZARR010000067.1, read on the forward strand.
ACTATCTTATAGACGGAAATGAATCTCAGTGATTATCCCTTTAAATTATTCCATTCTTTTGATTTATTTTTCATCATAAGTGGAAATGCTTCAACGATATTGCTGTGGATGAATCCTTGGGCTCATGTGGCCAATACAAACATACAACTCTCAAAAAGTTCCATGAATAAGCGAAAAAACACCCATATGTATTACTTGAAATCAACCCTCGAAGTACTTTTTCATATGTTCTAGTTTATTCGCTTTTTCCGACCAGTACACTTTGTTCTATCGATTCTACTTTGCCGTATCGAATACTTGAAGCCAAAAGGTAGCGCTCGTACCATTGTCAGGAGATGCCATACGGCATTTCTTTTTATGCTCTTCATTGCTATTTTATCGGTCATACTCTTGCAAGTGAGACTTCATCTGCAGCTAGGAGCACTCAACCTCAGGTCACGTTTTGCACATTTCATTTTATAAGTTCTATTTGCGCCGTTTTTTCAAAATTTTTCACAACACCTTGTTACTCATGTGCACATATGAGAAAGGATTGTCTTGCTTGAGTTCTAGCTTGCATGTATTTGAAGCATCTATATTCCGTTTTCTTTAATATTGCATATATTCAAAAAGCATGGCGAACTTTCTGCTCAGCGACATCAATAATAAATTTGGCTACTGAGCCATGGATGTCTTTCGAGTTGAAAAAAAAAAATTATTAGAAATAAGCAAGGAACTTTCGAGAGGAAATGAATAATTTTATGAAGGCCTATAAATATTGCTCAAATATAAATACTCCTTCTCAATTATAATTTTTTTCATAAAAAATTCAACCAAATTTTATTAACAGCGAATAAGGGCGGCAATAGATTGGGCGGTATTTTATTCGCTATTTTAGGACATCATCGTCCTTAGTGTTGACAATCTTTCAAGCTCAGGGATTCGCGAATTTGTTGTTCCTTGTTTTCTGGGATCGACAGAGGATCGCTGATGCTCTTCATCAGTCGCTTATGTCAAACTCTACTGGTGTAGGCGTGCTTCGACGTCGTGCTATACTTAACAATATTCATGTATGCTTTTCAGCCATTTCCAAATTTTTTATTGAAACGATGCTAATCGAATTTTCCTCGGAACCCTCTCAGTTTATTTCAGCATCGAACTGTAACTGATTTTGAGCTGATCTGGCGTCGTTCGCATTATCCTGCTCCTGCATCAAGATGTGTTTGTTGCTTTTCTCTTCCTCCTCCCTCCCCTTTCCTTCTCTCCTCCCCATTTTTCAAAATATACATGGTTTCTTACCACTGTTTGAGCCCCATAGATGTACAGATCAGCCACCATTCCTGCGAGAATGGGAAACATTTCTTCTCCATTGTTGCCGCAGAGAGGAGCCACCTCAAATGGCAAGCAATCCCGATCCGCCGAAGGAATAATCCAACCCACGCAGATAGGAACACTTTCGCGATCGCTCTTCTTTCCCGCAAAGGAAATCGATTCGAGCTCATCATCCTCTTCATGTCATTGAGTCGATAAGACAGAGGATTTGAACCATAATGAGGGTGCAAATCAAGGGCATGAGGATCATTTACAAGTACGGCAGTTTAGTTCAAATGCTGTAGGTCCCACTCGTGCTTTCCATAATGGCATATATTTCCAGGTAGGAGCAATGCTATCGGGATGCGTACTGAGCTTGTTGCTAGTGTGCTATAGTGTATTGCAATTGTTCACAAGCCATCTGCCAAATCCGCCAATACAACCGTCATCGATGCGTCCGTATCTTAAATGGGCATCACTCGGTGTCTTTGTTTATTTGTCGATTTCATTTCCGGCTGCTTATGCACAGTTCGCTTCACTTATCAGTATTATAACGGCCGAATATAGAGCACTAAATGATGATTTTATTGACGATGTGAATACCTATCAATTACCGGTTTCAAAACATTATGTTTCGGCACATTGGAAACTTGGCAATACGTTTAATATTTTTAAGAGATCACTAAGGTGAAATTTTTTTATTGTTTCTATTGATGAAATTTCAAGAAAGCTTGAATCATTCGATGAACTTATTGACGTTTACAATGACTTTTATGGTGATGTGTGTATGTGTATTTCTTTGTCTGTCTCTTACAGCTTAAAGGACACTGAAATTAGATTATGAAACTTGGTACATAAAAGCAATAATCAAGTGCTTTACTTCAAATGCACCTGTTATGAAACCTGAAGTTTGCCAGAAATATATAGTAGCCAAATATATAATGGCTAAATATATATTGTCCAAGTGGCCAAATACATAATGGCCAAATATGAATCGATTTAAGCGCTCTGAATATCAACTGGTTTAGAGCTGGGCATTCAACGCCATCATCCGGATTTGTTGATGCAAAAATAGTGCCAAGCATTTTTACGCAAATACCAAAGTTGATTTTCTAAAATTTTCACATAGTGGCTATTTCTACAATTAGTATTGCGGAAACATTGGCTCATTTTATGATGGAATGGTTTTTTTTATGGATTTCGCAATACGCACTCTATTTTTGTGACGATTCTTGAAAAGATTAGAGCTAAAAGACATTGAGTTTCTTTTAGAAAAAAGTACAATCGAGTATTTATAGCATGTGGATTAGCGTGCATTTGATAACATCATTTACATCACTGATTATTATCTGGATATCAGTGCCACCTTTGTATTACTTTTTGCGAACATTCGACATCAATGACTATGAGCAAATATTCGAGACGGCTTTTGCGCTCCTGCTTTTTATGCTTTCGATTCTTCAAATTATTATATTATTGGTGGCATGTCTTATGCTTAGATTCCATTTAACAAGGATGCGCTATCCGATGATTGCACTCTTGGCTAGCGATAAGACACTTCACGAACAGGTACATATATTATTCATGGAATGCTTCTTAAATTATAAACTCAATCATAGCATAAAAATGAGTAAATTTATTCAATATCAAGAGAGCATCGAGTAAACTGCGATAATAATTGTGAGGGAAGCATTGAACGGTGCTCGCTAAATAGCCCGGCATGTGTTCTTTGGAAACGATAACAACGCAGTTTCATTGTAACGACGTTAACGAGCAAGCGAATGCATCAAAAGTGATCTATATATGATCTCCATTTCTGGCATATTTGATGTCAGTGACTTAAAGGAAACGACATCCTAGAGTGATTTTCGTTAAAAGGTTTATATTTTGCGGTGCTTTTCGGTGTTCCTTTACCATTCGATTGTAACTCCTCCCCCTCAAACTATTGAATTTTGCAGTATTCCTCCCTCCATACTCCCACAAATCCGAACGGGAAAGTAGGCCGATGGATGGACTGCCGACTTAATTTTCTGAAAGGGAATAAAGAAACAACAGGAGCAGCATCGTTACTGCTCATTTGTGGTGAATATCGTTTATTAAATTATGCGATGATATTCAAGTGTTTTTGCAATGTGTCTGAGCACAGTGAGAATGAATGAGAGTTTCTTCAGACTTATTCGCTTGCAATCGCCTATATTAATCACCTACATCGACGTCGTATTGGTATCACCTTTCTCGAAATCGTCCCTATAGATAGGCAATTCGTCATTGAGGTAAGCACGTTTACAGATATTTACTCGCAGGTAAATAGCAATTTATTTTTTATCAATTAATATACGAATGCCGAAATATGTGCCCTATCCTATATCTGAGATTCATCAAATGTTTATTACACTTAGACAATCTGCTTATGGGAAAAGGAAAATGCAATAGACTGGGCAATTATTATACACAACGTTACAATCACGCTCTTTATGAAGATAAATCTATAAAATTGTACAAAAACTATCATTCGACATTATAACAGTAATAATATAGAAAAAATGGACTGTTGAAATCTAACAATTTTTTCATGACTTGTATATGCGCAATTTTAGACAACGATATATGATTGGATCTAGTCCTGAGTTGGATCTCTTCGAACACAGCCCTTTGATGAATTTTTCCTTTTCTAAGTGCCGAAAAAGGTTAAATTATAGCCAATACAAATAAAGTGAAACTACTACCTATTTAGTTTATAAATTTCTCATTGCGACATGGTGTTATGTAAAGATACTTGACGTGAATTACCTAAATATTATTCCCGGGAAAGAAAACAATCCATATAAACTTCAATTTCAGGTTCTAGTCATGGTGGTGATCATGGCGGCAATTTTGTATTCATAGCAGTGAGAAGAATTAACGGCGACCGAGTGAATTCACCCACATTTACTGCCAATAAATTTTTATTCTTTTTCTTAATCGATCGAAGAGGCTCATTATTCAATTCCCACCAACAATCTCTGTTTTAGCTTGAACTTCTATGCTAAACCATCATTGCAATCTTTGACCATACACGATCTACCAGTAGACATGTTGAAGCAATCAGCGGATGAAAAACATAGCAATCGAAGCGGTTTGATAAGATCGAATTTAGCAGAAAATCCACGAAAAGTGAAGGGATAGTGCAGAGCAAGTTCTAGAAATGAAGTGCTCATTTTCAGCTAGAAAACTAATGAGGCTGAAACTTTTGCAAGAGGTTTAGTTTTATGGGAATCAATGATTTATTCAGCGAACAGGTGGCATGAACGATCATCCGAGCTAAACAAAGGGAATTGAAAGAAGGAATGGTAATTAAACGACAGTAAATGGCTCGAAAAAATTCCCAGTTACAAAAAAAAAGCTTTTTTTAAATGGAGGTTCTTCAAATACCAATAAAGCATTGAAATAGCTATTTTCGCCAACGTTTATATATATATATATATATATATATATATATATATATATATATATATATATATATATATATATATATATATATATATATATATATCATCTGCGATCCATCAGCACTTTTGGATGGAAAGTCTAGTAACTGTTTCGAGTACTACGAACTGCTTCAAAATATGCATAACTACAAAACCCTGGAACAACAGAACTTCAAATCTCTACTTCCAGTTAGGCTTGGAGAAACGCATTTGAAAGCCCTTTTTTTGATCTTACGTCCATAGCAGAATTTTTTCCACATTTTCCAACGTGGTTTACATTTTCCAAAATTTGCTCTTCCACACTAAAGTTAGATGAAGGAGATTGCATTATTTTCCATAATATAACAAGATTATTGTTATATTATTGGAAAAGATGAGCAGAGAAGATGACGCAAAGAGGTGAAAGCGCACACATATAACATCAAATTAATGAGTGAAAGAAATAAAGCAGGCAAAACATTAGACCGGAAACAAGGCAGTGAATAGACAGGCCATTCACCTTGCCGAAACTCACATCTATTCCAATGCAGGATGGAAACAACATTTTCATCTATGGACAAAATATTTCGTTTTATTGAAAAAAAAACCGACATTTCGGTGCATAGATGTAATTGAAAATGCAAATTCTTTTGTGTATTATCGATTTAAAAAATATGGACGTTGAAAAAAACTAACTGTTCCTTTGAATTATCTCACCTTCTTCTATTTCACTTGAATTTGTACGATTCATATTACTCACTGCAAATAATTTCAAAATAATTCACTTCGAAGGAAGTCAATCAAAAATTGTCGGCAATTTTTTCGTTCGGAAAATTTAAATTCATTTTAACACGTATTGTTAACACCGTATTTTAACGCCGTACTGTATAAATGATTGAGAAAAAAAAAATGATTCGGCTGCAATAATTGTTATTGCCATTTGAAAAAAAATTTCCATATCTCAGAGCAAAAAAAAGTGCAATTTTTTATGCAAATTTGTTTTGAGAAAATTTCCTTTCACTCACAAGGATGCGATAGAGATGGTGAAGTGTATGTTTGCATTTGCTCAACGAACGATTTGCACCGGAAACGAAAAGAAGCGTTACGCAACATGTGCCATCCGAACAACATTTCCGCTTCCTTTCACTTCGTTCGACTCGTCAGCAGCCCTCGTCGACTCATGTGTTTTTGAGCGATGCATTTCCGCACAATCTTTATCTCTTTCAGCACTAAACTTTCCCTAAGCATCCCACCTATAAAGCGATACGCGATTTATATTATTATTCAAATTTCGTTTATTTTTGATTTGTCAATTAACTCGATTGATATAAAAAGCATCAATTGGGATTATTTTAAATATTTCCGCACTATTTTTGTTAGTAATTCGTCTTACTATTTTCTAATCCTTTCACATTCAACACCATTTACTTTGTTTTCTGATGCATGCATAATTCCCACTGCACCCCACTTGTCTTGTTTTCTTTTCTTTATTCCTGTAGTTGGTAAATTTGTCGGTAAATTTCGCAAGGTGAATTTAATTTATAACTTATTTCCTACTGCTTTAGGATATTATCTCATAATAATACTCCCACAGACTCTTGCAACCTGTCAGTTGTTCACAAAAAGAGGAGAACAAAGACGACAATCTAATCTTTAAATACTTCCAACAGTTTCGACCTCACTAACTTTTGAGGTTCAGACGTAAAACATGTCTATCAGATTTTACAACACTATTTTTTTACTCACGAAATGAGACTAAGCAACAAATGGACATACACCTTAGAGAAAAGATTACAAAGGTGCCCACAAAAAATTTAAGATTTTCTTACCTTTTATAAATTTACTTTAAAATTTTCAAAGGAGCCTTAGCGATATGCCCATACAAACGCGTATTTACAAATCCGCCTAATAAGTTTACCAACCTCAAAAATTTTCGATAGATAATTAAAGGAAAAAAAGCATGATGTTGCCATAATTCAATCTGCGAATGCAAATTGGCAAAATGCATTAGAAAGGGGTGTGCAATTTCGACAAAAATGCAGAAAAAGAACGCAGATTTGCGAACCCTTCAACACATCAGATCCCATGACCGTTCCAGCAAACATTCGGAATTCTTACATCTCACTGTTAGAGATAATTAATTTCTTTCCTGTGATTTCTCAATTAGATGATCTCTCCAGCTGCAGAAGGAGGTGGGAAGGACTAAACTGCAAAGATCTCCATAGTAAATATCAACTATATCCATTAGCATATAATTACGAAGCTCAACCAAAAAAAAAAATTCCCAAAATTTAAATCTACTCAAATATTATCTGAAAAAATATGAAAGTGATAAAAATTTATATTTGATATGAATCGAAAAAAAATTTCCCCAATATATCTTTTTAGGAATGAATTGTTTATCGTAGGTGATGATATTAGAGGATGCTCTAAACACGGAACAAAACCGTAGGGGCGGTACAAACAGGATGTGACGTGATTTCAATGTCTCACAAAGGAACACAACGACACACCGTACTGCGAAATATTTTCACGTAATGTGATGAATCGAATCGCACTATATGTGCTACGTTCATTCTTATTCCTCTTTGAAAACTTATTCCATCATTCATTTCCACTTAGATATTTTAAAAAATTGGTACCATCTAATTAGGCATAATTATTTGGCTTCTTAATTTGCTAACGTTGACTTATAAAAACTTGGATATTATTAGGTGTTAATGAATATTTATTTTATTCGTGTTATTACTGGTTATTTATTGATTGTTTTTCGTTGATATTAATCAATTGCCGTGTTACTTTTTGATAATTTTATTACGCATTTAGCGATGTATCATTTTGAGCACCATATTTAAGGTTCTTCACGATCATCGATTCCAGAAACTTTGATGTGACGACGAAAATGAAAATAACATTGTAATCATAAAGTTGAAAGAGTAAATAAAAATCAAATTTTCCTCAATAGTAAATTTCATCTCAATATTTCAATTTATTCAAGTCCTGAAGTTTTCAGCTACTCTTAAACCATTTAATATTATCTATATAATTTTTTCTTTAGGGAATTATTTCGCAAAATTATCTATTGAATTGTTGCAATTTGCAAAAAAAAAAAAAAATTTTATCGCAAAATTTATTGCAATTTTCATAAAATTCTAGGGGAATTGTTATTGATGAATGAAATGAACCCATGATCGAGCATATATCTGTGACGTTTGTTTGTTCCGTTTGTGACGTAGACTGAAAGGTCATTTTGTTGTCGGGGTTGAAATGCATCAACCATCATCGATGAAAAATTTTGCGTCGAGCAATACAGCAGTGTTCCTCTTTTTTTTTTCTGCACGAAGTCTTTTCGAGAATGGTGGAGTGCGACCGCTCAAAAAGCTTTTCAAGGTTACCTACTGTATTTGCAGAAATCACGCACCAAAATATTTCACTGCGCAAATTTAGTGAAGAGTACCATCAGACTGTTTTTGCTGAAGTCTTACATCCATGTTATAACTCTAATGAACTATTAATTTAATATCTTTGAATAGAATTTAAGTATAATCACTGCAAAGAATGGAATTGATATGATTGTGTGGTAAGTAACTCCTATAATAAAATTCTTCACAATTATGCATATTCATTTATACAATATTCGGATTTTATCATCGCATTTATTCTTCCTTTATTATTTTTGTATAGAATTCATCGATTGCCACGCTTACTTCGCTCTCCATTTCACAATCTTTTATGCGCAGTTTATCTAAGTAATTGTTAATGTTTTCTGAGAAAGTAACTTATCAAAAAGACGTATAAGGCGAGTATGATGGCGTTCGCATACAAGTAAGGGAATTTTAAATAAAATTTTTAAAGTACCTCCAACTAACTACTATATGAAGAACCTAGGTTTTACTACGTGCTATATGAAGAACCTTATTTCTCCGGCTCGATTCGCTAGCCATAAAATTTTCGCTTTCCGTTGCGATTGCCCTAAAATCTCTTGCAAATCTCGCAAGCCTGAATAATCCTCGCCTGTTTTGCTTCTCTAAATCCATGAGTGTAGGTGTTATTTTGCTCATCCTAATTTAACAAATTTTTTTACTTCGCTAGCCAAAATTTCAAAAAAAATTGGCTTCCAGATCAAACATCTTATTGGTATTGTCCTAACACCAGAAAAATCGCTTTAATCTTTGATTCAAAAAGGATGCACATTGATAACGTCAACACGTCTCATATCAACACCAATTTGAAGCAATAGTTTACTTATTTATCATTAAAAAGAAATAATTTTTGAACAATTATTCAGCTATAAAATGAATTAGTTCTGAATCATTTTTCAAATATTTTTCAAAAAATGTTGTTACCTTTACTCACTAATTTACTCCGAGTTTTTTTGTTCATCTTATTTGCTACGAATTTATTGTAAAAAAAAGGATTTACTCGCATTTTTCTGTCTAGGCTTCTTGGCCAAAAGGATGAATGTGATCTGCCTGGATACTTGCATGATCGGTCGGTCATGTGAAAAATTTATGCCACCAGATATCCATAAGAAACCTTTCACACAAAGAAGCAATGGGAATGGGTTAGGAGAGGGAATTGTTTGTAAATGGTCCGCGCATCCCAACAAACCCGTCACTCTTTCTGCATCTTGTCAGTTTTTTAAATTTACGATTAAAATACGATTGTTGCTGCTAATCTCAAAGATTTTTCATTCATAACGTCTTTCAACTTTCGGTAGTTTGGCCAATTCGCCTTTAATAATGCAAATTTTCCGGCTGAGTACAAAAAATGGCAGGAAGAAAATTCCAAGCGTTCATAGAAAAAATAAGAAAGCGTTTATTGCGATAATAATGGAAGTAAACTATTCTTAAGTTAGCAATTAAGTTCAAAAAGAAGTGAAAAATGTTCTTTAGAGTCTCATTTCCAAACGATAGTTGCGCCTTCCTCTCAAGCGATCGAAAGACAGTGGCCTAGAACTTATAATGATTCGCATTCCTAGTGAAAAATTTTTCATGCAAAACGAGATTTCCTAATTTTTTTTTTTCTGGAATATTCACGCATATCGGCATTGCAGTATTTTCTGAGGATGAGAATAAAACAAATCTAAATTTATTTTAAAAAACAATGAAAAATTGCCTATAATATCAGAAAATAGTCGTTTCTAATAGTTGGACAGAATGATGACTATAATAGAATCTGCGAGATTGAAACACGTCTCGTAAAGTATCGATCGTAGATCACATCTGTGATCAAAGGTGCATCTTTAATTTTTTTTTTCATTGTAAAATGTTTTTTTTTTCGTTTTAAAAGTTTTGTGCAAACATTTTTCTAAATTTCAAAACGTCTTCGCATAAGATGTTTCTTTTTCTCACGTCTATAAATTTATAGCGGAATGCGGATTTCCTCGTCAGTTGCTGTTATTTTTTTTTCGGTTTTTTTTCAATGTCGCACAATGTTGTATTTGCTCCATGTGTTCCCGCTCATATTGTATAGCGCTATATAGCATTTATGAATGCGCATCCGTCATCCATCTCTATACATCAGAAAACAACGCAATATTCGAGGAAAAGACCCTTACATTTAGAATGTATAAAAATATGCAAATATTCTATTGACTTTCCCGCACTTTACTTTTTTCCGCACTTGTATTCCCCCTTAACTCCATTTTCGAAAGTGTAAAAGATTTCCTTGTATAGTTACACTAGCTTCTTTGACCGCTGAGTTGAAAGTACCAGTCATGCGAACAGACGGTCAAAAATAGACATACATATGCGTACGCATAAACAAGTGGAATAGATCATTGTTGCACTTTGCAAAATTTTCCAAAAGCGTATCAAAGTGGAGATCAACTTCGGCATTAAATGGTATTCATTTAGTTATCAAAATGGAGATCAACTTTATCTTGAATAGTATTGATCAAATTTTCCAAAAGAGCACCAAAGTGGAGATCAACTTCGGCATTAAATAGCATTCAGTTAGATATCAAAATGGAGATCAACTTTGGCATTAAATAATATTGATTTAGGCTATATGATGCGTATGTTAACTGGTTAAATGACATATGTGATAAACGCAAGTGGCTTCGTCGAATCTGTTTCTATGAGTGCATTTATGTCTTTGAAGGCCAATTTGCTGAGTTTTCTATGATTATGTATACTCACTTACCAATTTAAATCCTTACACGTTGAATAATTGACTAGAAAATTGCATGTTTTAATTTGAAGCTTTTCTTCTCATATGTCAATCCTCTGATATTTTTCGAAAGGTATACTAAAATAAATTTTTTATCACCTAAAATTCCACAGTAGAAAGGCGGCTACACGGTGAATATCACTTGTGATTACTAAAAATTTTTTGTGTGATGTGATAACTGTGATGATATGTGATAAATTTGTGATAAAATAACTATTAATATATGTGATAAGATTACTATTAGTGATATATGACAATCCTATTCTATCTGTTACTTTTTTTGCATAACTGTGATTCTATTTCAGTAAACATGAGTAATACAAGATAGAATCGTTTATCATTTGTCATCATTTTCTATTCCGCTTAATAATCTTTAATTCATTCAAACGCCTTTGTAAAGAAAATTTTATTGCATTAATATGTTTTAAATTTATTGGAACTGATATTTAATAGTGTTGGTTAGCTGATCGTCTGTTGATTGAAATTAAATGAAGAAAATTATACAAAACAAAAGTAAAGTAAAGTAAAATAAAATATAGTAGAGTAAAATATAGTAAAGTAATAGCTGTCTGTCATTCGAACGATATAATTTTATAATGAGGCAATAGAAAAAATAATCTCGTCAAGCGGAAGCATAAAGAACAAGCCATCATATTTTAATATTTGCATTTGTTCGGCTAATGGGAAAAAAATTTTCTAAACCATCGAATAATCAACTTTACAGTGAAATAGAAAAAAAAATATATTTCACAAGATTTCGAAATCGTTCCCATGTGTGCTCTTTTATTCAACGAATCTTTTTTGTGTATGACATTTGCAATATGCTACACAAGCAACTTGCAATCGCCATGAGCCTAAACAAATATGATACAAATAAAGACACTTCCTGTGTTTATAATGCTACCATTTTCCTCTACATAAGTATGTATTTGTGTACGTGTATGTCTGTCTGTTTGTCTGCGATTTTTTATTCATAAGTTGCAAAAGATATGAAGAGGGGATTTTTTTTTTTTTGGAAATACTTTTCACTATTACTCATTCTATTCTTCAAGCGAAATTATTTTCGATTCATTATATTCGGCATTAATCATTGACAGCCAGACGTAACACAACATATATTATCAGTTTTTTGATTCCGATCAGCTGTCTTCTTTAAATGAGCTTTCATCTAGCGCTCAAGAAGTTGAACGGTCGCTAAAAAAAATTTTTTTCAAAGCGCTTTTAATGCGCCCTTGTAAACTTGCGCTTGTAGAACGCACTACGGCGACCGCGTTTCTGTCTGTCTGTCGTTTCAACTCCGGATCATGGCTAAAAAATTGTTAACATTTTCGATCGATCGGACTTTCATTTTACATCCATCGGATCTCAAATAGACTAGTCTTCCATTGAAGGAGTATAATAGCAGTTGGATCAGTTAAATTTTGATTGCGTTATTGAGTGTATGTTATTAATTACTAGCAATTCACGCAATTGGTTGGTTTGATGATCGGAATTGCTAAAACGCGTATCGCACGATGCAGCTTCGTTGATGTTTGATTTTATATAATGAACTGCAAAAAAAAACCAAAAAACAAAAAAACACGTGCCGTGCCAATACTTCTAGCGCGCATCTTTCTCCTATTCCTTGATTTGCAACCAGAGCCATTCGTATTGCAAATAAATATGCCCTTAATTTTAGAAAATTTTGTTGCATTTTTCTCTAAATTCAAATATATTTTATAGATAAATTGATTCGGAACAAATTTGCACATTTAGAGAATTATACGATTTATTTTTTGATAAAATGGAAAAGTGATTTTATATAGTTATTCATTAGGTAGGTGACCGACAGCTGAGCAATTAAAAGAGCAATATGATTGCAATAAAAGGCTTGTTGTCCCATCGTGTTTACTTATGACTAAATTTGTTAGCTATGAAAAACTCGTTTCAAATCGTCGCAAATCGGAATTCTTTCTATTTTTTGAAAGCAGAGGCGTAGATGCGCTGACGATAAATGATCATAAATCAAAAAGTTTATTAGTAAATAATGATTCAAATAGTTTTTTCCTAAAGCTCGTATATTCGAATGTCTCGTGTTATTCTCGTAAATCTTGTATATTCATTCTCGATTGAACATTATAAAATTTACATATAGTTTCACTAAATGTATATTGTATATTGTAAAATGTATATTCTCGCAAAAAATATTCGAAAATAGTTTCACTAAAAATAAAAACTAAATAGAGTAGCAACAACAAAAAATTTAATTCATCACAAGTCGCATCTATGACTTAGTGCTTGTAAATATCAATTTGCGCAATTCTCTATAGATAAATGACGACACGAAATATTTTCTTTCATCGAATTTATGCTGATAAATTGAACGTTTTTATGTTCTATCAAGAGAGTAACGAAATTTTAAATTGTGTTCCCCTTTTTTTCAGATGTGCGATGAAAGAAAAACCGAATGTATGGGAGTGTCAACTGCATCAACAATTCCAAAAAATGATTCACTTCATTGTCTAACGAGAACAATGGTAAGCTGCAATCTTAATAAATTATTATCATATCAGCATTAAAATAATCGTTTAAACTTTACTTATCACTTTAGTGATTAATCTATGCCGACACTTTTTCGTTTCATTGTTATTCCGTTTCATACAGCTAAAAATATAAGTGAAAGTTACTTGTGATTGTCAGACTAGAAATTTTAGTGTTTCCTGAAAGTAGACATTTGTGGATGTGTGATCATCGCTTTGAGCGTCCTCCAAATCATTTGATCTTATCGTTGAGCTATATTGTCTCATTTTTTTTGCAACAACTATCCATATTATTTTTTCAAATTGCAACTTTTTTGTTAAAATTAAATTATGAATAAATGAATAGGTTTGTCTGCCGAATATGGAAATAATGTCAAAACTATCAAAAAGATGGGAAAAGGACGCACAAATGAGAGCAACAAAATTTTTTTTTAATTGTTGAAAAATCTTTTCATCTGAATAAAAATAGAAAAAAAAATTTTTTTTTGAAGAAATTTTAAAATCATATTTCAAATCTTAGCATTATTCATTTGATCTATTGCATGTTCCACCTGATAAGAGTTGCTTACGTCAGAGGTGATTTTTTTTTAATACAGCAAATGAAAGATCGTTTATAAATATGCAAAAAAAAAAAAAACACTTCGTTTCACTTGTTCAGAATTTGATAAGCTGCTTTCTATTCCGCACAAACTAAATAAGATGCCACTGACTTGCTATTACTTCAGTTATTCTACTCTATTACATTTTGCTTTTATTCCCTATTTGCAAATTATATTCCCATACCACTATATATGGATTCCAAGGAATAAGTCTTTTATTCAGCTTTAGTATTTTTTTCAGCCGACGAGGAAGAACTTTTTTATCAAAAGATATACGTTATAACTGCATATATTGTTTGTGTTAGCCGTTTCGTAGTTCTTAAATGAGAATGAGAAAAGATATGGCAATCAGATTTGATAAGTATAACCTATAGACTGCAGGACAAACTCTTTACTTGCATTCCAGCTGATAATTCGCCTTATCAACGCTTATCACTGAATAAAACGATATATGCGTCTTATTCTGGATCCTTTATATTTCTGATGACCAACAAACGGCTTTCTAGTTTTAAGCAGTCTGGCATTAGCATGAGAAATTCTATTGATCCGTAACTGAAACCCACTAGTACTGCCGTATTGCAAGAATTGAATTGTCGATGTGAAGTCTATATATTCCTTTATTCCTCGAAACCCATAATCTGCAGAAAGGTTGGGACCTCTGTATTTCAGCTGCAACCATGCTAGCTACAAAAGCTGAAGGATCGAACCCTTAGGGGATTCTCTAAAAATGTAAAACATCACACTTTTAACTCTGACAAATACTGTCGTCTTTCTAAGGCGCAAAAATATAGGAAGAAGAGCTGATAAAGAAAGGAAGAGAAATGGAAGCATACAATACGTACTGAAACGTTGGCGCATCGAATTTGATATAAAAAGATTGCAGAATCACTTAACGGCGATACGGACCGCACCGATCCAGAAAAATGAGTATACTCCTATGCCGAACACAAACGCGTTGAATATGGATGAACCCAGGTACAGCTTCCAGGCTATTAGATGAGATTGCATGTTAGCAAGCATTGAAGAGAGAAAAAAAATGGAGTAGCGAACGCTGAAGATATTCGAGTTTTTTTCGATGGATTTTAGGACTCTTTTAGGTGAATAACATATAAACGAGTCATCACGATTAGTAACCTTAATAGTGGCCTATTAGTCGTTCACTGAATACTTTTTCTCGCAACTACGCTAAAGGCGCTGATGAGGTCCTCTGAAATATGATTTATTATTATGTGAAAATCATCTTAATTATCTATTGCACGAAAAAGGAAATCTAGGTCATTGTGAGGAATTTTTCAGTACGAGTTCTTGTCCGCCGCAGTTTGTCGAATATATGGATTCGATTCGAAAACCCCGTTCGAAAAGCGATGTTACGTTTTATATGAAGCGAAAAGAACAAGATCCGAAATGCGCACATCAAATGTCCAAAGACAGTCCGGTCGTGAAGACATTACCGGTGGTGCCACCTTTCCTAACATCCAAGTCTAAGATCGACCTTAGTCGAAGAGTTGGAGGTGCTACAGTACGGGTATCACAAATACAAGCAGATAGTCGATATGGACGTAAACGATCGCTGTCAACCGGGAATCTTTCGCTGGAGAAATCTCGGAAGCATGACCATAATGTTCGTATTTTCCATTTTTTCTTGCTAGGAATGTCTCAGGCGTAAACAGTTGGAAAGTCCATACAGGACACAATGTGTTAGTTTTGTAGAGGAAGTAACTCGGAGCCCAAGAGCAGCCTCAAAGGCATAAAGTCACCGTCATCAATGATGAAGCCAAAATTTCAGAATCCCGTGAAAACCTCATCCAGCTATTATTTCCCTGCTTATTTCCATGCTTACGGGTCTCGTAAACATTTATGCGATCCAAAAATAGAATTAGTGGAATAAATATATTGAAAATCAGGATGTTGCTTAGAGAGAATTAAATTATTCTCTTTCCAACAGCCGCCGAAAAAAATGGCACTTTGATATGAGTCTTCTATCACAATAAGCAAAAAGTGTTGATAACATCATCATACGTCTTTGAATTCCTCAAAAACAAGGAATTCAAAAATTTGCGTTTGAAACGTAGGAACAGTTAATTGGCGGCAAAAATCCATTTACCTTCTATGCATTTTTCTTGATTCCATTCTCCTCTTTCAGCAGTTTCGGAACGCTTTGCATAGATCTTTTGGTGATGCTGATATATCTCGACTCACGGTACGGGATAACGACGTCATGCCAACTCTAAGGATGGGCGTTTGTCCGGAATGCCATCGATGCCGTTGCATTCAGTGTGCACGTCCACGCCACTTGCCATCGCAGTGGATTTGTGGAGATACATGTTTGCTGTCATCCGGTTGCGTAGTGGACTCATTATCGTGTATGTGTTGCGTCAAAGCAGTTCGCTATCATTGTCGATGCTTTGAGACATGTTTCACCGTCGATGAACATCCCTCAAAAATTGACGAGAAAGCTGCATGGCGACGTCGCAAAATTGCCGATCTTATGTGTGTATTACTAGCATCAATATGTTTACCATGTCTTTGTTGCTATCTTCCTTTAAAAGGTTGTGAAGCAGCCGCTGAAAGTTTATACTGTGCATGGAATGATCGATCTTGCCATTGTGATTATCGCACCACCCAATCAACTGCAGCAATCACCGAGCAGCCAAAAACTATAGCAAGATCATTTCAAAAACAACGCATCGCTTGTTAGAGAATCGAAGTTATAACATGAAACTACTGTTTGCTCAAATTTTCCTCTTTTCTAGAAAAATTCCGAGTTGCACTTTTTATTCTACTTTATCGTTTCTCGTTGTAGAATTCAATAAAATATTATGGTATTCGTAATGCTCAATAAAATACTGTATTTGGTACTAATGGAAATAGCAAGTGATGGTGTTATATGTATTAATAGCTTTATTTAATGCCCTCGAGGAATTGTTGCTAACATGACACTTAGCACTATACTGCTATTAGCGATTGTCAAAAGAAATGGTAATATTTATGAGAAAATTTCATCGATTTTAATGAAGAATTCAGCTGCATTGAACAAAGTCGAGATAACCGGAACAATAAAAGGAAATTATTTGTTGCCCTTGAAAAACACGAAAAAGTATTGGCAACATTTTATTTATAGATCAGTTATTCAAAGTAGCGTTTATACGTTTCAATGAGTGGTGGACTTGGACGGAAAGCTAAGAGGGAAAAAAAGAAACATGAACCGGAAGTTTAAAGGGGAGAAAAAGGGGATGCAGAGGGAAGTCTAAGAGAGGAAGAATTAAACTAACGTTGTTTATATGGCGCTGAAAATGAGGCTCAAATTTCCTTCTCCTTGGGAATTGCAACTATTGTGCCCTCGAAAATTTTGTCGATCCTTTATCAGAGACACATGAGCGCTAGGTTTATCCCTGTTTGAAAATTTGCCATTTCTTTTAATATTTCTTTTCTGTTCCTAGAATTCAAACAACACATTTGTTATGATGTTGATAAAACGATTAAACCGCAAACATCGATGAAATAACGCTATGTGGATATATTTGAAGAGGAAAAATCGCCGTCTATGAGATCCTCAAAGATGCAATCGAACATTTATACCGTTTGCTATAAAAAATTGAGCAAACTATATTTGAATTCGCTAGACGACTTCAGTATTTGACATGATGGCGCTCTCAAGATGTTTTTTTGGGCACTTTTGCACCACAAACTCTAATTCCCTCAAATCAGCGACCCCCTTATCATCCAAACCTTGCCAACTCCCATTTTCACTCGATGTTCGCTATGCGGGTTTTTTTTTTTTGCTTCTGAATAACCTTTATCGCTGGATGGAGATGGTTTCAGTTTAAGGATAGTGAACACCTGAGAACTGAGGGGAGGGGATGGGGAGGGTTGGTTCGTACTTCTTAAAATCACAAAAGAGACTACTATGCGCTTCAGAGTATGTTGTCTGGAAGTAAAAATCCACAGCACAAATGACTTCAGCGATTTGTTTTCCTTTCTTCTTAAACTGAAAACAGCAATAGTTATTAAACACGTTTATAATCACTGATATAGACATAATTTTTGTCGTTGTCAAAAAGTTCAAGTAGTCAAATTCTTTGAAGCTGTACGCCCTTCTAATAGTGTAGTTGGAACTATTTTTTAGAATTAATCACTTAATATAATAAATTAGCATGAACAAAAATCATTGTTAGTTTCCTATCAGTGAGAATCTAACAAAAATTTCCAAGCGAAACATATAAATCGATAGAAATTTGGTGAAAATATCGCCCATGATGCATGAAGAAAAATGAATTTATAATTTTTGTTGCATTCATAAAGCGTTGCGACATTTTATCGTTTGATCATCAATTGTGACTGTGTGGTTTCGTTTATCATTGTGTTGTATATCTGATCAATAGTCGACAATTTGCACATACTTTTTCATCGTCGTAATTCGATTGCTATGATCTTTTGTCAAATATCTACTTCTATTTCGCCCGCTAATTTTAGAGCAAAAATATGATACGATAAATTTTGAGTTTTAGAGAAAGAAAAGGGAGGCAGGGAGGGAAGAGGGGTGGAGGGAGCAGCTGATAATATTCTCTATAGCTCACTATATTTGATCATAACAACATTCCTCAAGTACTTTGTGAATTTGATCGTAATATTCTTCAAATAATGTGACATATTGATCGAGTGAATTTGTTCGTGGCGGTAAATGTTCTTCAGCAATTGAGATATATATGCGTCCCCTCCACTACCTATCCATTTCATCGATATCACAAGCTGCTAGTCGGGCTGTTCTATCAAATGTATTAGACCCGTTGCGCAATTTTTAATTAAATTTTTTTTTCATTGCTCTCAATTTTGCTCATGCTGAAACTTCAACCTTCTGTTTATACCAGATAATTTCGTTGCATCATTCAAATGCTTCCATAATTTCGTTTTAATTCCAGTTTAGTGTTTTATTTTATTATATTTAGTTGTAATTTTTCTCCACATACCTTTCTAGTCATGAAGGTGTAGTATTTGTATTGTTTTTATTCTTTTTTGATAATTAGAAGTCATCTGTGATAAAAATTATTCAAACGGTGCTAATCAACTTAATAATGCACTTTATGCATTAAAGAGAACTTTTGAAGTGTTGTTCTTTGAAAGGAATATTTTATTTTCAATGTAAAAAATTTTCTCTGAGACCGCCGAGGTGATCGGCTCAAGGCACCAATCTCATTCCATGATGATGAAAAGCATAGCCAATATACCATATTGCATAGTTTATAAGTACAGCGTTATAGATCTCGTAATTCCTCAAAATTGATATATAATATCTTCAAAGCGAAAACCCACCGACAAAAAAAGAAGGCTTATAAGCTAGGAAATATGGTATATGTCATGATATTACATTTGTAAGATTTTGACAACCTTGGACTAACAAAGATAGGAAAATAGGAAATATGTATTTTTTAAGGCAGATAACATTAAGCTATAAAATGTGAACAAGCAATTTGGAATTCTATCACTGAATTGCTTCAATTAAAAAAAAAAACCATTTCCCCTTGGGAGTGATTTCAGCATATACTACGATATCATGGATACTCATCGCATACGATATGCATGCTGCCATTAGTTAATACAGTCACCGCATACGATACGGTTCAATTGCTCTCTATGATATGCATATTGGGATTAGGTATTGGGATTAGGTAAAACTTATGCCGTATCGTTAAACGGATGTCGAAATTTATAACACATTCGTGTGTTATAGCTTATGACGAAATCTTTATATTTATGCTCAGCTATTATGATTAGATTGCACTCTTCTCCTTAATTTACTATTGTATTGTAGAATTAATCCTTTTGGGGCGCTTTTTTGCCAATGATTTAGGACTAATAGGATCATTTTCAATATTGAATCCTTTAAAAAAAAACTAAATTGAATTTTTTCTTGGATTTGCTCATTCCTCATTTAGTGAATGTGGATTATTGGAAAGCAAATAGCAAATGCTTTTGTTGAGAAGAATTTTATAATATCTTCAATAATGAACTCATCACTATTTTTTATGATGTGTTTCGTTGAAAGCTTTTCGCTCGGCATTTTGTATATTTATAGCGGATATAAGGTTTTTATTTTTTAAGTTTTAAAAAAAGTTTTTAAAGTTTTTTAACTCCCATAAAAATTATTTCGAAAATTTTTATTTTAAGTTTTATTTTAAATGCGATATTTTAGGTTCGGGATCACGGATTTTGAAAATTTTTGAAATTGGGGCTTCGAATGATGACTGCGTTTTGGGCTCTTTTTTGAGTTGGTTCCTTTAAAAAAATTTTTTTTTCTGCTACATTATAAAAGAAAATGTAAAAGAATTTCGATCGTTGAGCTTGTTGATCGAGAGTAATTTAGGATTGATGAGTTCATACGTAGGTAGCATTCATAAGGAGTGACACTATTGTTCAGACAGACTATCTTTTACTCACTTCTGCAAACTTTCTAGCAATTGGAGAGCGATACGCATTTTTTGTATATATACGTCTTTTAACACATCTGTGTATGTCTGTGCATGCTTGCCTGTATGTCTGTTCATGTTTCTGTACGTGCTGCATGTAAGTTCTGTGTGTGTACCCGCCAAATAGCTTTAATTCAGAAATTAGTGAAAATTGAACTGCAAAGTTTAGTGAGTGCATAGGTTGTTGATGTTGATCTTTTCCGCCAACATTCAATTATATTTATAAACCTCGAAAAAATTATAGTCGTCCATAAGTTGCTAAAATTTAAACACCTTCTGTAGTCGACTGAGTTTCATTTTACACCGACCGTCAGATATATACAATTATTTATTGACAGCTCCATGGACTTGGCTAGTCTAGTGAACGAACTCAAATGAGAGCATATTGTTCCAGCTCGTTAGGTACACTTCGCCGCTCTACCGTATTTGAGTAAAGATACACTACGCTATCAACATCGATATACCATCATCATTATTTATATACGAATGAGAGTCGCGGTGGTTGGGATGGGCCACATTTTTTGATGTTTTATAAAACAATGAAGTAATCTGGCATATGTTTAGAAAATGTTTTGTTTCTAGGATGTATACCTCAATTATTGCTTTTATAATGGAAAAAAATGTAAGAAAATTTTGAATTATCATTTATTAAGTAATTTTTCTTTTCTTTTTTTACAATGAAGGGTGAAATATCTTTAGTATTGACCGTTAAATAAAGTGAAAAAAAATTAATCTAATGATAGATTTTCTAATTTGGTCAATTTGCAAATGGTTGCACATAGTGGTATC